>JAUPFV010000004.1:94361893-94731893 GCA_036936605.1 Limnanthes douglasii subsp. nivea
ACAAGAGAATAAGGATGGTGCTGCTTACAGGACAACTAATCAAGGTTTAATCAACTGGATACACTCACCAGAAATAGCAAGTCTAGTGTCAAAGGTCTCTGTCAGTATCCAAAAGTTTTTACTGCTTGTACAACAGGGTCAGTCTAAGTCTAGTTTCCATATTTCCCTAAAAGAAGGATGGCACAGGAGGTTAGGCCATCCTTCAGATATAACTCTAGGTATTATTTGAAACAGTGTAATCTGTCTACCATTCAAAGAAATGAACATTTGTTTTGTGATTCCTGTCAACTTGGGAAATCTCACTCTTTACCTTTTAATAGATCTGAATCTCACTCTAAACAGGTCCTAGACCTAATTCATTCAGACTTATAGGGACCATCTCCCCCTATTTCTAAAACTAATTTCAAGCACTACATTATTTTTGTTGATGATTACTCAAGATTCACTTGGGTATATCCACTCAGACAGAAAGGAAAAGCTCTCACTGTTTTCAAAACTTTTAAAACACTTTTTGAAAATTAGTTCAATAGGAAAATCAAAGCTTTCTAATCTGAATTTTGGTGGAGAGTTTAGGTCTTTTGTATCTCTTGCAAAAGAATGTGACATTCTACTTAGGATTGCATGTCCTCACACCTCTGCCAAAAATGGCAGAGCTGAGACGAAGCACAGGCATCTGGTTGAGACAGGGCTAACTCTGTTGGCTCAGTCTAAAGTTTATTTTTCATAGTGGCCAGAGGCTTTCCTCACTGATGTGTACCTAATCAACAGATTACCTACACCTATCATAGGAGGTGTATCACCTTTGAAACACTCTTTCACACAAAACCAGATTCTTTGTACGATGTAGTATCGTGATTGTGAACGCCGTATTCGACTTCTAAACCCCACAAATAATCACCCATCTGCTTTCCTTTAAGGGTAAAAGGGCATCCGTATTTTTTCGTGCCGGTAGACTTCCTCTTTAGATGCTTCAGATCTACCAATTTTGTGTAAACTCCAGATCTTTCACACACAAACTCAATTCTCAGATTTTTTCGATCAAGTCTATCGCATCGTCGTAATATTTACCACAAATCCATTATATGTTGCGGTTTGCTTAACCCATTCAATCAACTCCACTTGAGAGTATTGAGATTTGGTGTCGAACAAGTGGTTATAATCGACCGAGCAAGGCACCGACATTTCGTCTTCCTTCACCATGCACGAACTATACAAATCATCTTTTAACTCATCCTCCTTTAATTCTTCATTCTTTAACTCTTCAGCCTTTAACTCTTCATCCTACATAAAAAAAAACTGTAAATTATGTTAGCTTAACATAAAACAAAATTGTCGACTCACTCCGTCGGTTGAAAAAACTTTAACCGTCGGGTTCTCAACCGTCGGGGAAGTTGTCAACCGCCGGTTGATAATAGTCCAACTGGCGGTTATGCCCTATCCACCCGACGATTGAATATAGTTACATCGGCGGTTGAAAATACTAGAACCGTCGGGGACATTGTCAACCGTCGGATGAAAATAGAACAGCCGGCGGGGGTGGAACACACCTTACTACTATATGTATGAATAAAATGAAGGGGTATCAACCGTCGGTATAGAAGTTCAACATCGGCGGTTAACTTCAATTTGAACCAGCGAGTGAGAGTCGATTACATCGCCGGTTGGACATGACCACCCCCAGCGGTGGACCTTCATCAAATAATATGAATGTTCTTCTTCCCCGCCGGTTGATGGGACTTCCACCGGCGGGGTAGTTCGAGTCCAACTTTCTAAAATTAGAACAGCTTTAAAAAAAAGGAAACGTTTTTCGAAAGATTGGTTAGAACAACTACCATGTTTACAGTTCCATGCTCCTCAGCAAGTTTCTCACGCTCTGAATCCATTCTTCAATGATTTGGATTTTGTTAAAAAAAAATTGTTGATTTATGGAGGTTTGGGAGTTTATGGATTTTATTTGTGATTTTTAGAGTTTTTGAATTTTTTAGAGTTTTTGAATTTTTTGTTAAGTGTTGAGTATAAGAGGGTTGTTGGGAGAAGTAATTTTGTGTTTCTTCTATATTCGGTTAACTATAACCACAATTCACTGCAAGACAAAATTTAAGATTTTTGGTCAAAAGACAAAATCGTCTTTTAACTATTTATTAAAAAGATTCTCCACAACTTGGAAATGGTTAACAAAATTTGAACTTCAATTTAACCAAATCCGAAAAAAAAAATAGCATGATCCATCGTAAAGCTGCCGTATCGCAGCCTGTTTGTCATTCTATGTGCTATAAGGTCTAAAGCTATGGTTCAGTCGACATCCAAAAATCATAATTCAAATGAGACATCTAGATATTATCCAGTAACATAGTGTTTGTAGTTTGTGGAAAAAGAGACAAGAAGCGGGACATATGGGTTTGTCTGTTTCCTGGACTCCTTGGAAATAGTTATTACTATTAGCATCACTCTCCGGTCTCCATCCATTGTTTTGTTTTTACCTATTGTTTTGTTTTTACCTAAATTTGTCTTCTTATTAATATGGCTTCTTCACATGGAATCTTTACTCTTTGTATATTTTTTTAGTGAAAATAATACATCTCTCCTGTGACTAAATTTGGTTTTATTAACCTGGTAATTTTTCTGTCGCACAATAAAAACTAGAAACTATGATTTTATATTGGTAATATTTATATATAATTTATTGCTTGTTTTTTAAATTATAGAAAAATTGTAAGTTGGTTGTTCAGCTAAAAAAGTATTAATTACAAAAAGAGTTTAAATAATCAAAGAATATGATATTACAAAATTTAAATGGTCCAAAATTGTAAAAACACAACGCATGAAGAGTCGGGTATTTTGTAAGTAGTTACTTGAGAGAACTACATAATATAAAGACATTTCACTTATATTTAATATAATTTATGTGAAAATTGGTTTCATATGTAAAATTTGGACAATTTTGCGTATAGTGGGTAAAAATTTATCCATTTGCCATGAATAATCATTTGATATTGTATTTAATTTTGATACTATTAATGTCAAACTTTTATATATATATATATATATATATATATATATATATATATATATATATATATAATATAATGGTTTTGTATTATTTATTATTTATTTTTATATAAATTTTAAAGTTTTATTCAGTTGAGTTTTATCTTCATTTTTATTTGAGATAAACGTGACGGAATTTTGCACATTAGCAATTACAACTATTTTTGTATGGGTGTATATTATAATACATCATATTTTTTTACATTTTTTTAAAATATTAGATGGAACTTGATGGTGCTGAAGATACACCTATGATAGAGGACGACACATGTTGCAATGTCAATCCTCGCACTTTTGATTTGTATTCCACGTTCAGTGTCTACAAACAAAACAAGTCGTATAACATCTTCAACAATAATGTAAGTTTTTTAAAATCATGTGTTTGAATAAAATTAAATAATTATGTTGTTAATTTGTTTGTATATGTTTATAGACTAGAGTGTCGTTACGATGTTACGCCACGTAAGATATTCGTCGCCTGTGGGATCTCATTCGTCAGAGCCGAGTTTATAAAAACGTGTTTTTGTTCTCTTGTAGACTGTCTCTCATGTTGGTATACCAACATTCACTTACTTAAACCATTCTTGGAGTGCTCGCATACATAAACCAATTTATTCCATTTCTCTTTTGGTGCAGTGATACTAGACGGCGTCTACATCATCATTAGTCTTCCCGTCACATGTGATAATTTGATCTAGTTGAGTTTTCTAGTGAGGCTAAAATAAATGAAACACTTGGCCAAATTTTTGGTGTGAATCATGTTTGCCTTACTAATAAAGTGGGGGCAAACCATAGTAAAAGTGGTAAAAATATTCGTCTTCAATGGTTGCGTGAGACTTATAGGACTAGGTTTTATTACGATGATCAAGACACTCCGTAGATGGTTCATCATGCCACTCAGGGTTATTCTTTACATATGTCTGGTGTTACATTTTGGCGAACAAGACTGTGAACATTATTTCCCTTGACTATCTATAGTTTATTGACAATTATACTACCTCAAGTAGGTTTAAATGGGATCATATGGTATTAGCCCAGTTATACCATACACATAGTAAGAGTTATGCACATGTCACATCGGATTTTACCAGTTTCCTCGCATTGTTAGAGACATGGATTTATGATCACTTCCTGAGTTATCGATCGAATCCACATACTCGAGATGATATTTGTCACACTATATATATGTGGAGAGGAAGATACAAGTTATATTTATTACTTGTATATTTTTTTACTTTATCATAAGTTTATTTCAATATAACTTTAATTTATCCTAACATTATTTTATTTTGTAAACCGTATTCATGCTATTTACATATTTACGTGACGTTAAACCATTCTATGAGGTTGTTTGGATAGATTCTACATTTAAGTCTTGGAATACTGTTGGGACTTATTATCCCCTTTACGTCTCTCGGTAGTTGGAGCGCGTTCAACAAGTATTTGGGTCATTAAAACTAGCTATGGTAATTTGAGGTAGAGGTAGACGTGTGAACACTTGTTTGATTTGGAATGCTTCTATGTGGAATACATGGAAATAACATAGTCTTGAACCCACGTTATAAGGTCTTACTTACGAGCCCGACCATTATGGTATAGGGGTGATGTACCCTAATTGGGTAAGGTCAAACTTATAGTACGTATTGATCGACCAACAGTCTGTTGGAACCGATACATATGTTAGGGTGAACCCCTCTGTGAACACTTATTGGGTCCGCTTAGATGAATTTTTGGATCGGATACTTGAGATGGAGGGGATAGATGATGACATGAATACTAAATAAAGATATGATTGTTTACATGAGTGTTTTTGTCTTGTGCACCACTATGGAAAATATTAGTATTGAATTTTGACTTATTATTTACTTTAAAAAGAACAAAAAAATCACATGTATCAAAAAAGTTATACGATAAAAAAATTAAAATAGAGCGAAACCAATAAAAATATAAAAACAGATCTTTCAAAAATCCTGAAACGTAACATATGGTTTATAGAGAAATACTTTATGAGACTACTTAAATGAACCTATTTCTTTGGTCCAAGGAAAGAACCTAAAATTACCTCCATTTGGATCTCACTTCCTAACCTTCATGAGTTCTTATATGATGAAGAAGTTTTTATCAGTATTGCTAAATTGCTAGGCAATCCTCTTAAAATTTGGGTTCTTTCAAAACACAAAACCAAACATAATACTTGTAAATATGGATTAAGTTAGATATTTCATGAGATTTAATTTTAAAAATATGGATTGGTTTTGACGCTCATCAAGATCAACAATTTGAAGATGCCTTTTGGCAACAGATATTATATGGGAAGATTCTCCACTGATACTTAACATGATTATCGTGATCGCTTTAATGATCTTGTTACGTACGACTGTAATGAGCACGTTAAATTCACTTTTATTTTTATGACTCTAATTGTAACTTATGTTAACTTAATTTTATTTAGTAGTGTTATAAATTTTATTGAACTCTACTCATTACATATATTGCTAAATTATTGTGCTAGATCTAATATGGATTGCTTAATATCGTGATTGATCTATATGGATTTCTTAATCTCGCGATTGATATATACGGTGTCCACAACTTACACCTGTCTAATTTGGGTAGGTGTATTTGGATCATATTGCCTTCATTATGATGATAGTTATAGTAATAATGAACAAGTACTCATCACGTGGGTTTATCCTGACATGTCTCATGGGTTTTATTAGTCTTATCTAATATGTGTCCCAAACTAATTGGATAAATCTACAACTAACATGTATTGAATTTTGATAGGTCTATTTGGATTACGCTATTCTCTCGTAAGACTCAATAAATAGACATTTCACTCTTGTAAAAACTTAACCTTGAAAACTCATACCCTAAAAAATAAAGATTTATGTTGTAGTGAGTGTGAGACCATTCTTTCAACATGTTGCACTAAATGCACCACATATTGATCGAGTGTCACACTTCCAATGCGACTTGTCTACTATATTATACAAAATATATGGTAAATATGTTTTTTAGCATGTCGTGGACGCTTTCCCACGAATAAATACATAAATATTAGATGGACTAAACTTAAAATTTACACAATACATAAATGAGTCGCAGATAAATTATTAATATCTGAACCATAAGCATATAAGTTAACATGTCGTACGAACGAAACTTAAACAAGTTACACGTGGAAAATATCCACATAATTATATCTTAATCAAATGCCTTTCTTTAAATCGATAAAGTGCACTAGATGCGCGGCAAGCTTAAAATTGGTTAATCTTTGGTTAAGCGGAATTGTCCATGCAATTTATTCTTTGGAGTTAAGCGGGTAGCATACCAGGTAACCTATAGAAATTAAATTGTAGACAACTTAGCGTAACATAACATATTGTACCATAACATAACATAAAATAAGTTTATTGATATACTTACGTGAATAAAGTCGTTATCATGTATTAAACCAATCCTGGATTTTTTATAAGACTCAATCAAGGCGGGCAACCGTGTAAGGGTATAATATAAAATAATTGTTGAAAGAAATATGATATACAACATTTTGATATCAAGTGGCTATCACTAAACCGATGTTAAATAATATCATCAAATAACAATTAGCACATTGGTATACTTTAAACCACTTTAACCTATGAAGTGTGTAGTCTACACTTTCTGCACAACCATACACTATCATCTAAAAATCCTGGTGCTCGTTCAATTCAGACATCAAATCATGTCTCACATATTCTTAATATTCCTTTGAATCATAAATCACTATATATATGATCTAATAATCGCACTAACTCTCTTGAGCAACGTACCATGATAGTAATATAATCATGTAAATATTTTGGAAAACATCTCTCGTTAAATTTGATCGATGGTCTTAATTGATTATTTGGTCGAGTAACTTTACAATGTGTTCTCACAAATAACCAAACATAAATGATGTTGCAAGCCTGAAATATGTACGGTCATATATTATAGCAAGTAGTGGCACCACCAATGTTGGCACTTGACATTGTTGTACATTGTATTGCCCTGCTCATTTTTCAAGCATGCTCTAGATCAAAGGTATCTTGATCAATGTTTGAGAATTCTTTATTGATATCATATTTTTTAGCATATTAGTGAATCAGTTTCTTTCATAATCACAAGGTATCTTCAAAATATTTGGCTACAAGTCTTTGCACCTAAGTTTAGTAGGTAATGATCATACACTTTCAGTTTCATCAATTACTTCTCAACAAGTCTCTATAAAGATATTTATTTTAGGTTCTATTTTTTGGACGCCTTTGCACTTAAGTCTTGGCTGAGTAATTTTCCACTTAGAGTCTATCCAACCCTTAAGTCTTGGCTGGACTTGTATCAGTCACTTTTATCATATATGATGATGATTATTTTGGACTGAGGGTTATTTTGTCAAATATTTTGGGGAATTTTAAGGGTATTAAATATTTAGGTGTTTTATAGTGAGAGATTTGAGTTACCTGGTTGTATTAAATGTTGATCATTAATGAAAGTGGTTGGGTATTTATACCCTTAATTATGGACCTATGGGATTTCGGGTCAAATTATGAAATCGGGTCGAGTTCAAAGACCCATTAGTTTATTAAGCGGATTAGCAATTAGCTTAGTCAAAAGGTGTTTAGTGTTTTAATACTTTTGTCATGTCTGGATACTTTTGTCCCATGGCAGTTTTATGTTCACAGCGAGAAACGCTCTCGTGAAAGGTGGTTGGCTAAATCTTTCCGAATTAGAAAAGGCGCAAAAAGTCGAACGTGAGAGGCGTATCGCTGCTGGTCTTCCAGTCTCTCCAAGCAGCAAATCTGATTTACCACTCTTAGATGCTGATCAGGGATCATCCTCTGCTAAGAACACCAAGCCTAGGCGTTTATTCCAACCAAAACTATCGCCAATCCCTTCAGGCTCCTCGGTTCAGGAGTCGCAGCCTTCTATTGTGCAAGAGAAAGCAGTATCGAGTGCAAAAAAGCCCTCTATGTTCATTGATATGGGGTCAGATATCGAGAAATCTCTAGAAAAAACTAACCCTCGCCGGACAATGCACTTGATAAAAGGCCTAGGAACCGGTTCTCAACCCAAGTCTTCCAAAACAGGGCCCTCCAAATCTGGAGCCAAAGATAAAGCCTCCGGATCAGAAGCATCTATTAGAGCCCCAAGAGAGAAACCCTCCGGATCCGAGGCCACCAAAATCAGTTCCCAAACCAAGTCCTCCGGAGCTGAGCCCCAACCAGACACCAGACCCTTAAGAGAGACCGACGCTCAATCGTCCGGACATCCTGTTGAGCCACAAACCAGCACCCTTCGATCCATAATGACTGACAAACCTTCCATAATAATGGAAGAGGTGCTGGAGGACAGTGTTGAAGAGGCTCCATTCGAAACCGAAGCTTCCGGGAAAACTGGGGATGTTGCCTCCAATAAAAAGGGTAAAGGTAAGGAGAAAGTCTGTATGACCCATCCGGATCTGCCGGAGAGTCTGGAAGGTAAAGTGGGACCTTGCTTTTACAAGGTCAAGGTGAAGTATCTGCTGGTTATGCAGAATATTAAGTACGTCTATACTCATACTGCTGAGTTAGGCTGGATCCGAACAAAGTGGGGGATTCCTGAGTTAGTCAAGGTGAGGATACTAGTCACACCAGAGACTCTGATGGACTGCAAGCTCAACGAGATCGCCATCTATACTGAGTTGTTCAACTGGGGGCTCAAATTCCCCTTGGATCCAGAAATTGTCAGGTATTTTCACCTGATAGAACTCTGCCCAAGCCAGCTGAGTCCCAATGCTTGGTATACTCTCCTCGCCTGTATTATGGCGTCAAGGCTGTCCGAGATTCCTCTCCCAATGGAGCAGTTTGCTGCAGTGGCCAGCCTTTGTAAGAACCACCATATCTCATTCTACTATTATAATATGGGCGACAATTTCAAAATGGTGGATGACCTGCTTGAGTTAGAGAAAAACTAGAAGACCCAGTTTCTATTCATCAGCAGGACGTGGGAGAATGAGAGGAAAATCAAGGCTGGTGTCAATCCCAGTATGCTCACCAGTAGATGGAAAAGCTCATGTAAGTATTTTACTATGTTTATCTTCCTTATTTTGTAAAAACTTGTTTCTAAATTACTTATCTTTTTTTGGGTTAGTGTTGCCGGAGGAGTTCTCCGATTATGTGGAGGAGGGACAGACCACATGTGCCAATTTAAACGCTCGGGTTGCCGAGCATTAGGGGAATACTTTCCACAACTACTTCACCTCAGGAAACTTGGTGAGGTCCCACCTCTGGAACACAACGTGCCAGAGAGATCTTACTTGGGAGGAGCTGACTACACCACCCCTCCGGCCATTATTCTCAAGATAACAGAGGAGAAAGATGGCAAACTGGCCTTTCCCTCCAGAGCCAAGGCCCCAAGCAAAATGAAAAGGAAGAAGGGCAAGAAAAAGAAGGCTGCAACAGAGGTTGTTCAAGGTGCTGCAGAAGAGATCGCTCTGGAGAACCAAGGAGCGCAGGCCTAAGGGGGGGATTGATGCTACTCTACTTAAAGTATTTGAAGATGAGAGCATTAGGGAGGCAGGTGGACCTCAAGATCCTCCAAAACCTCCTAGGAAGGACCGAAAACGGGGAGCAAGTAGTGAAGAGAGGACTGCCAAGAAGAAGAAAGTCTCCCTGGCGGATGAAGTTGTCCTCCGGCCTTCGGAGTCTCTACCTCCAGCCGACCCAACAGACCCCACCCTGGCAGAGCAAATCCTAAGTGATCTACATGCCGGAGAGTGTACCGGAGGGGATTCGGAAGGAGTAGACATCAGTGGCCTCCAAAATATTGGCCTTTATTTTGGAGAGTTTGAAAAAGATGACTTCGTTGGTCCTTACCTTCCCCCAAGCTACTCTAACATGGTGACCTTTAATGGAAAGTCTTTCACTATTTCAGGGGAAAATGATACGGTGACCCACCCTCTGTTGGGCCATATTCATCCAGTGCTCAACTTGGAGAGGCAAGTAAAAAGTCAGTCTGCCCTCATCAATACCCTGAATACAGATAAGGATAGTTTATCCACTGACCTTCTTAATTCCAACCAAAGTATTGAGGCATTGAAGAAAGAGCTCGAGGAGTTAAAGAAAGGGAAAGAAGATCTGGCAACCAAGCTGGTCACTTCGCAGAAGGCTAACACAGAGCTTCAAACTAAGTGCTCTGGCTTGGAGAAAGATCTCTCCACTTTGAAGGAAGAGGTGGAGACTAAGGACAATGTTATCCAAAACCTGTCTGGTGACAAGACTTCTCTTGAAGAAACTGTGTCCAAGATTACAAAGGAGAAGGAAAATTTGGTGAAAGAGCAGGAAAAGACGATCCAGGCCAAGATTGATGCGTACACCAACGATGTGATATATTCCGTAGAAAAGAGGTATGCCGAAGTTAAATCTGACATGGTCTTGCTTTTTCATCAAACATTTCCGAAGAGAACGCTCGGTACCATGTGGCAGTATGTTGAATATGAAGATATCCCATTCCATACGATGGTGGACGGTGATAAGAAGAACTATTCTAGTTGTCTTGACGACACTACCGATAAGGAAGAAGGAACCAAAGAGAGTTCCAGTGACGAACCCAAATATTCGAAGAAGAAAAAAGATGATGCAGGAACATCCAAGGGAAACTAGCCCTGAAGTTTTAACTATTTTCTGTTTTTTCTTATCCTTATAATATACTAAAGTCCTTGGATGGCCAAGAAATTTTTGTAACTGTGTCCGGTTTGAATACGGTCAAGCCTTTCCTTTTAAACTTAAAGTCCTTGGATGGCCAAGGCATATTTTATGTTTTAATATCATCATCTGGTTTTAGCCGGATAGTTTTACTTTGCTAAATTCTTGCTTTGTTTCATACTAGCTCAATCTTAATGGCTGATGTTTAAATATTCCATGTTTATTTTACAAGTGTTTTAATATGAGAGTGTTTAAATTCTCCGATGACAAATGTTAAATGGTTATCATTCCACTAGATCAATCCGATCTGCCAAAGATCCTTATAGATCTTAAAGAAACTTGTAAATCAAACCACTCCAAATATTTTAAGAAGGCATCAATTTTATTAAAAGAAACTTGGACACCTCATTAAAACCTCCCCGCGCCACCAGGGTAGGAAAGAGTATGCCCCCTTATATTTACATGGACTTTAAACAAGTAAATATTTACATAACTTTCACTCCAAATATAACCGGAGGTGTTCAATGTTCCAAGGGTGGTTTAAGATTCTTTCATCTTTGTTTTGAAGCCTGTAAGTCCCGGGCTTAAGCTTTTCAGTGACCTCATAGGGCCCTTCCCAGTTAGGGGCTAGCTTGCCGAACTGCTTCTCTTTAGTATGTAAGAAGACTTTTCTCAACACTTTGTCCCTTGGTCGAAAATCCCTTCTTTTGACTTTGGAAGCAAACCTGTTCCTCATCAAGCCTTGATGGCTCAGAGTGAAACGCAAGAGAAGCCAAAAGGGATAAAACCCTAATTTTATTCAATAAAAACAACTTCCAAAACTGTGTATAGAAGATATGTTTATATAAGGGTTCAAGCGAAACCCTAAAACTAAAAATATGAAAATTACCAAAATAGCCTAAAGTATTAAAATTACAAAACAAGAGGATAGATGAGCCCGAATGCCCAAAAAAGCCCATAGCTCACAAGAGAAGCTGGTGACTTGCGTTCGTGACGTCGTTTCCTTCGAAACAAGGTGCTGTGGGTCAAAATCTGACACCGGAGCTCCAAACTGTCAATTCACCGAACCGTCTGCATCAATAATGGGTGGCTCTAAGATGAGCCTTAACCCTTTTTTCTTCTATCAAGTCCAATTGATTTCTGATTGCCACTTCATTAGCCTGTTCTGAAATATTGTGGACTCTGTATGATGGAAGAATTGCTTCTATAGGAGCAATTGCATCCATCCCATATACCAAGGCAAAAGGAGATTGTTGTGTAGCAGCTCCAGGAGTAGTCTGGTATGCCCATAATACTTCTTGTAAATAGCTTGGCCACTTTCCAGCAGTCCTTTCTAAATTCTTTTTGAGACCGGACATAATGGTTCTGTTTGCCACTTCAACTTGACCATTTGCTTGTGGGTAGAAAGGAGAAGAGAAGCAATGTTGAATGCCCCTAGAGGCACAGAAACTCTCCACATCCTTGTTATCAAATTATGGCCCATTATCTGTGGTTATCTTTTGTGGAACCCCAAATCTGCAACAAATATTGGACATGATAAATTTTATAACAGCTTTTGAAGTAGTTCCTGCCAGGGGGGGCTGCTTTTATCCACTTTGAAAAATAATCAATGGGTACAATAATAGTTTTGCACCCTCCGGACGCCATCGGTCGAGGCCCTACTAGATCCAGTCCCCAACGAGAAAAAGGTATTGGCTCAGAAATCGATTCCAGGGGGACAGCTGGGATATGAATTTCATTACCAAAGATATGGCATGGATCACACTTCTTTACCAATTCCTTGGTATCTGGCATTATGGATGGCCAGTGGTATCCGACCAATAAAACTCTTCGGGTTAAAGCTCTATAGTCACAGTGTACTGACCCCTCACCATCATGTAGTTCGGATAGCATAATTTGAGACTCTTCAATCCCCAAACAACGCAAGAGAGGTCTACTAAATGACTTCTTGTATAAAATGTCTCTTATGACTAAAAAACCACGAGCCATGTACTTCATTTTCCTTGCCACAACTTTCTCTGGAGGCAAAGTGCCATCAGAAATGTATTGAAGAAGGGGATGTTTCCAGTCCTTGGGTTGAACCACTTGTATACTTAAACTTTCCTCTTCTTCCCTACCCCAATTGGGTTGTATGGATGAACATTCTTGCACATGAATCCATGGGTAGGAATCAGAGTATGCTATGGTTTCCAAGGAGTCTGCTAGTGTGTTTTTCGATCTGGGTATATGCTCATAGCTGACATTTTTGAAGTTAGCTGCCACTTCTTTAAGAATGAATAAGTATTTAATCAACTGCTCCTTTTTGCCTCAGATTGACCTTGGGCATGATGGATAAGAAGCTGAGAATCACTCATTAACCTAACTCTTTTAGCTCTACATATAAAGGCTAATTTCAAACCAGCTATAGCAGCTTCATATTCGGACTCATTGTTAGAAGCCTAAAAGCAAAACATATACCCTGGTATAGTTTGTCGCCATACAGAGAGGTCACATATCCCAGCACCACAACCCATGGTACTTGATCCACCATCTGTTCGTACAACCCATACCTTCTTAGTTCTTTCATCTGCAGCTTGCTTAGTACTTCTGTCCGAATGGAATTCAACTAGGAAATCAACAACAGATTGAGCTTTGATTGCAGTTCGAGGGGCGAAATAAATGTCATAGTCACCCAATTCCACTGACCACTTGGTCATCCTGCTTGATATTTTTGCCTTCTGAAGAACATTTTTCAAGGGAAAAGACGTCCGGAAGACAATAGAATGAGACTGAAAATAGGGTCGCAATTACTAAAGCCAGTGCTAGTTTTTCAAGTTTTAAATACCTTCTTTCTGCATCCATCAGGCTCTTGTTGATGCAGTATACCAGACGAGGATAATTGTCCACCTCTCTTACTAGTACTGCACTTATAGCATATTCGAACACTGCTAAAGATATGTATAATGTTTCTCCATCAATAGGTTTATAGAAAGTCTTGGGGGAAGATAAATGCTTTTTTATTTCATTGAATGCCTGATCGCACTGTGGAGACCAGTTAAAATTTGTAGCTCCCTTTAAAGTCTGGAAAAATGGGGCACTCCTATCCGAAGACCTTGAGATAAAACAATTTAAAGCAGCTAACCTTCCTGTCAACCTTTGCACTTCTTTAATATTCCGAAGAGGATCCATCTGTAATAAGCCATCGAGCTGGTCTGGATCAGGCTGTATCCCTTTCTCACTTATCACATACCCCAGAAACTTTCTAGACTGCACTCCAAAAACACATTTTTTTGGATTCAATTTTAAATTAATCTTTGCCAAGTTGGCAAAGGTTTCTTGAAGATCTATTAAATGTAACTCTTCCTCCATACTTTTTACCATAATCTCCTTAATATATACTTCCATATTTCTCCCAATTTGATCAGAAAACGTTTTATTCACCAACCCCATCATTCTTTAATCCAAAAGGCATCACCTTGTAACAATGGAGGCCCCGATCTGTAACAAAAGTAGTGTGTTCCTGGTCCTTCGGATCCACTTGTATCTGATTATAACCGGAGAAGGAATCTATGAAAGACAATAGCTTGTTCCTAGAGGTGGAGTCCACCAACTGGTCTATCCGGGGGACTGGATACATATCTTTTGGGCAAGCCTTGTTGAGGTCAGTAAAGTCAATACATATACACCATTTTCCATTTTTCTTTTTTACTAACACTGGATTGGCTGTCCATAAAGGGTTCTGAGATTCCTTTATGTGCCCCATCTTGGTAAGCCGGTCAACCTCTTGAACTATGACATCAGCTTTTTATTTATAGAAAGCTCTTCTTCTCTGCACAACAGGTGCTACATCTCTCCGGATGGATAGTTGGTGTGATATAGCATTCGCAGGCACTCCGGTTACATCAGCATTACACCAAGCCAAAACATGTTGGTGGTTTGTTAAAAAGGATAACACTTTGCTCTTCAATTCTGGTGTCATCTTAGATCCAATTTTGACATTTCTTCCTTCAGCCAGAGAGTGGGTTTCAACCTCTTCAATTGGTATCAAAACACCAGGGGTCTCTCTGGGGTCATCAATTTCACACTCACCTCCAGAGGGGCCCACCAACTGCTAATCTTCATTTACCCAGACTGCCCCCAGAGTTTTAGGGGCAAGCGCAGTTGCATAACATTCCCTTGCTATTTTTTGGTTGCTACGAACAACTCTCACCTGTCCTTGAACAACATATTTTAAAACTTGGTGAACTGTTGATGCCACAACATGCATCCTTGAGCGCCAAGACCTTACCAAAATTGTATTGTAACATGTGGGACAGTCTACCACAACGAAAAGTACCATGACCATTTTCTTGAAAGGGCCCTTGCCCAACAAAACATCCTCCTTAAACTCCCCGACCACGTCCGCAGAGCTTCTAGTGAAACCCACAATGGACATGTTCGACTGTTGAATCACTGCCGGATTCTTCATCTGTTTATAAGAACTTAAGGAGAGGATATTGGTTGAGCTGCTAGTGTCAACCAAAATTTACCTAATGTCATTGCCTTTAATCGACGCTTCTATTACCACAGCATCTTTACGAGGACCATCTATGTCCCTCAGGTCATCTTCATCAAAAACAATAAAGGGAAAAGGAATTTGGGATTGATAGGATGACATGCCTCTCTCCAACTGAGTAGCCAGAGTGTGAACATGGTTCTTCCTTGAAGAAGGAGTTAGTGCAGTCATTGTGTCTCCCCCAAATATGGTAAGTGACTCAAAAAAACTTATGAGCCCAGACACAGTTTTGGTATGTTCTGTTATAACACCCACTTTATTACGGGCTGGTTCAGGATCCAAATACTCTGATTCTACATCAAATCTTTCAATTATTACCATGGCCCCGTCCGAAGTCGATGTCCCTGCATTATTTGTTGGGCCGGTCCGATGAGCATTATCAGGCCTATTCCCACTTCTTCTCTTGACATAAGCACCTAATTTTCCTCTTTCAATAAGATTATGCACCTATTTTTTCAAAGCGATGCAATTTTCTGTGTTATGGCCAATATCATGATGATATTGACATAAACAGGTATTATGACTTTCCATAAGAGATTGAAGCGTTGTCGGCTTCCTAAAATGCATCTCATCTTTTGTTTTGTCATAGATGGTTGCCACATTCTCTTTCAATTCGGTAAACCACTCTGGTTGGACCCAAGGTCCTCGTTTATTTCTAGACTGCTGGCTCTGAGCTGGAGCTGGGTGAGATTGAGCCTTGGCCCTGTTGGGAACATGTCCAGCCTCATTAGCCTTGTATCCGGACTGATTCTGGTTTTGTGCAGCTGGGGAAGATCTCACTTGCCTATGCACCCTAGTCTTTTTTGTTTCATTTACATTGATTTTCTTTCCCACCTGGTTCAGTAAACCGCCCCACGTCATGGCCTTCTTCCTGGTCACCGAATCGGCCAGATTCCCAGGGTTCAAACCCTGTCTCAGAGAAGCTATTGCTACTTCTCCAAAGAAATCAACTAATCCATTCTTTGTGCTCACGAACCGACTTATATAGTCTTTCAACGAATCATTTGGCTCTTGGGCACGATGGATAATAGTGTCTCCATTGCCCTTCACCTCCTTACTTCCAAAAAACTGCCTCCGGAAGGCCACCTAAAACGTATCAAAGTTTCTGATGCACCCTTGTGGTAAGCTATTGTACCATTTCAGAGCACTCCCTGTAAAAGATTGAGAGAAGGCTCTGCAGAGCAACTTGTCATCATCGTCAAAATTCATCATAAATTTTTTAAATTGTTCCAGATGATTATCTGGATCCTTACTCCCATCATACTTTTCCATCTTGGTAATGTCAAACCTCTTAGGAAGGTTTCCAGACAGTATTTTGGAGGACAATGAAGATTGTCTCCAATTTCGGCCACGACTGAAGACAATATCTTCATTTGGAGTTGCAAAAATACCTGGCTCATCATGGAAAGCGAAGGGATCCATCAATAGCTGGTCCATATGCCTCCGGCTATGGCTGTGGCTATAAGATGACCCTTTACCCAGATGTCTTTTCAATCTTCCATGCATGTCCCTCTTTCTTGAATATTTTTTAACCAACTTTTGCTTCTTCTTGGACCTGCCTTCATCACTGCTGGATGACAGGGACTCCTCAAGTCCATCCTCGTTCGATGAGCTACTAAGGGACTCTGACTCCAAGCTCTCCACCGATTCAGACCGGTGAGACTTCTTTGAGCTGACATGAGTCTTTTTAGCACTCAAGTGAGTCCTTCCTGATGGTTCATGCTCCCTTGGATTGTCAGTGTGGTGAATGGCTGACACTTTCGATATTTCTTTCAAGCCTAACTTCGCCTTTTTAGCAGCTCTCAAGGCTTTTATTTCAGCTTTCAGCCTGTCTCATTCTTCAATCGTGTACTCATCGTTTTCTTCCACCACTTCTATCAAAGGTGGTGGCACTGCTTTCTCGTCCAGATTCATCCAAACTGATTTTTTTGCTGGTCTTGAGTGCTAGATTCACGCACCTTCTTCTCCCACTGTGGTCGCCAATTTGATGATGATTATTTTGGACTGAGGGTAATTTTGTTAGGTGTTTTGGGGAATTTTAAGGGTATTAAATGTTTAGGTGTTTTGTAGTGAGAGATTTGAGCTGCCTGGTTGTATCAAATATTCATTACCCTCATTAATGAAAGTGGTTGGGTATTTATACCCTTAATTATGGACCCATGAGCTTTCGGGTCAAATTATGAAATCGGGTTGAGTTCAAATACCCATTAGTTTATTAAGCAGATTAGCAATTAGCTTAGTCAAAAGGTGTTTAGTGTTTTAATACTTTTGTCTTGTCTGGATACTTCAGTGGGTAATTATTATCCGGATAACCCCTGTCCGGTTTTCACAGTGAGTGGTGGTGAATAATTCCGGACTCATCAATACACATAACATGTGATATAAAAATTAAAACTAGAATCTTAGATACATACTTAATATTCGAAATTCCAATCATTATATTGTAGTAATATGGATCATTTAATATTAAGAAAGAACATAACGTTGTAGGTTAACGTAAATAAATACAAACAATTAAAATGATAAATTATACACCATGCATTTACAGATTTGATGAGTTTTAATTTATATGAGTTGGAGTTACATTTTATGAAAACAAAATTTTCAGCACACTCATATACACCCAATAATAAAAAAATATTTAGTTTCTTACCATTAAATCTGGATTAAACAAAAAACTGAATGACTCTGCTTTCATATTGCATGAGAAAAAAAAATCATCTTTCTTTTTTTCATTTTTTAATGTAATAGATATCCAGATTTTAGTTTATTTTTATATCATATTATTTTTAGCTCTTGTCTCCCTATAATTTAGTTATGATATTCATACTCAATTTTACTCTTGTATTTTATGTATAGTTTGTATAATTCAATCCAATAAACTCAATTCAAATAAACATGATCAATTAGGTTTTTGTATGCTAATATTACAAGTTCATGTGATTTTCATGCAGTATGTCATGATAATTTGAGTTAATTTAGGTGTATACTTAGTATAATGACTACTAATCGGCAGTGATGTGTCCCTATGTGAGTAAAATTACCTATATTAGTTTTTTGTTGAATATTTTTTGAATGATAACAAATTTTTAGGTTACATATCTTCATGGTTCTTTTTAATGGTTACATCATTTTACTACAATAAATTATACAAACGAAATATTGTAAGAATTTAATATTTCGATGAATCATCGAATATTGATTCAATGTATCTTAGATATTATAAATAGTTGGTTTGATAATAAAAGTATTTGAGTTTAAGATTAAGTTCGACTAAAAAATAATAATCGAATAGTAAACATATTGACCTATTAGTTATTATGAGAAAGAATTCATAGACTAACCAATTAATATATTTTGTTTTATGATTCTAATTGGATATGGTATATAACATTCTAGGTTTAAACTTGAGTTTATAAAATATTTTGGATGCGATTTAAAAGAGTTATCTAACATTTCTGAGTACATAGTCATTATCTTAACTTAAATTTCCAGTTTTCAAACAATAAAAATATAAGATTATGATTGAATTTTGACTTATTATTTACTTTAAAAACAAAAAAAAAATAACATGTATAAAAAACATTATACGATAAAAAAAATAGAGTGAACCCAATAAAATATAAAAAAAAAGATCTTTAAAATTTTTGGAAACGTAACATATGGTTTATAAACAAATACCTTATGAGACTATATAAATGGACCTCTTTCTTTGGTCCAAGGAAAGAACCTAAAATTACCTCTGTTTGGATCTCACTTCCTAACTTTAACTGAGTTCTTATATGATGAAGAAGTTATCCTCAATATTGCTAAATTTCTAGGAAATTCTCTTAAAATCTGGGTTCTTTCAAAACACGAAGCCAGATACAATACTTGTCAAATATAGATTAAGTTAGATATTTCATGAGATTTAAATTCAAAAGTCTGGATTGGTTTTGACACTCATCAAAATCAACAATCTAAATATGACTTTTGGCAACAGATATTATATGGAAAGATTCTCCACTACTACTTAACATGTCAGCATTTAGATCACAATGCTACGTCCTGTACTAAACATAACAAGACGCAAGATCATATTCATAAACTTGAATAGTCAACACAAGACTAGACTCTAAAACCTGACTATTCAAAACCAGACTAACCTCACTCATCTTAAGATATACATCTTATTATATCAACTCAAAATTGGGTCCTAAAAGTATAATCAATCATCATCAAAGATCAACCCATCATAGAGCCAAAGAAAACAAACTCCTCAAATTCTCTCTCACATACTAGTTTACCTCTAGCACATAACTTGAACACTTCTAAAATACCAAATACATGTAATAAAATGACTAACGCAATTACCTTTATTGATTCAACAATTTGATATCTTTCTGATAGATTTGATAGCTCTAATATGGATCAGTCATCACCTAACAAAAACTCAATTGGTAGCCTTCCAGTATCTCTTTTTAAGCCATATTGATCAGGACAAACCATTTACAGAAGTTGTTAGAAAAATAAAGAAAAAGTCAAACAATGCAGTAAACATCAAAAGTTCTTCAAGACCTTTTCACAGCCATTATTAATGACTCTCACAATACTTAATTGGAATGTGAGAGGAGTTAGGAACAAAGAAATACTTCAAAGACTCCAACATCTAAAAAGTATAAAACAAGTTAACTTTCTCGCAATTCAAGAACCTAAGATCAATATAGACAAGCTTCAGTCAAGTGCCAAAAAAATGATTTTCAATTCAGCCTTTCTAATGTCAACAATAAGATGTTGATCTTTTGGCAGGATGACTTTAGTGTTGAAATTATCATTAATCATGAACAATTTATCCATCTTAATGTGAGATATTTCTCTCTAGATATGACATTCTGAGTTACTATTATCTATTGTAAAAACATGAGAGAACTCGTAAGAGATCTCTAGAATGGATGAAGATGTATTTTGATGCTTCTAAGCCATGAATTTTAATGGGAGATTTCAATGCAATCTCTAAATCATAAGAACAACTTACTTTATGCATGAGAATTATGGATAAATTTAACAGTGTCATACAAGACTGCTCTTTAACTGACGCTGAATACTTAGGTTCTCGTTTTATATGGTCTAATAATCATAAATGGAAAAAGATGGACAATATTTTATTTAACACAACCCGGCTGAATTATTTTAAAACTACATATGTTCAACATCTTACCATAATTGGCTCTGATCACTCTCTTCTAAGAATCAACATCTCAACGGATAGGAATCAGAGCAAATCATATTTTAAATGTCAGAATATGTGGATTACTCATCCTGAATTTCTAATTGTGGTGGAATAAAGCTGAAAATTAGACTTATTTGGTTATTCACTTTTTGTATTTTGGAGCAAACTCATAAGACTTAAACATTTTTTTTAAAAAGGGTGAGACTATATCATATTTGGAAATATCTTTGACTTAATTGATACGGCAAAAGAAGAAGTATGGGTCCTAGAACAATTGTTATAGGCAAGATATAATGTGGAACATAAAATTAATTTAGCTACAATCAAAGCCAACCATCTTCAATTAATGGCTCAAGAATAAATTTCTAAAAACAAAAAAAGTTGTAAACTTCCTGAAAAATAGGGACAAGAACACAAAAAAAATCATAATTATGTTAAGAAAAGAAGAAATAAAAATAAGGTCCATTGTATATTAGATGGAGATCTCTGGATTACATATCAAAATTAAATGGTATTATATGTTGAAGCTTGTTTCAAATCAATTCTGAATGTTCAATATAATCATTTGGTTGTTAATAGCATTCAAACAATCATCGCTAAACCGGTTTCACAACAAGATAACATCAAGTTATTAGCGATTCTAACAAAAGATGAGATTCTTAACATTGTGAAAGGAATGATTTCTAATTGCATTGGTGGAATAGATGGTTTCAATACCAAATTTCTTGTTGTTCGTTGACCTATCATTAGGAAAGATCTTTGTAAAGTCATAGAAAAAATTCAAGATTTTCTTACCCCATAAGAATCTATGCTACAACAATCTATCTATACATAAAGTGGAAGCTCATAAAACTTGGGAAGACTTTAAAGCTATCAGTTTATGCAAGGTCTTTAACAAAATTTTATCCAAGCTTCTCATTGACAGACTAGCATTATAGTTTTCTAAACTTATCTATGAGGAACATGTTGGATTTGTTAAAGGCATGAATATTCAAGATAACATACTACTACACAAGAAATGGTTCACGATATTAATAGAAAGGCCAGAGGGATTAACATCACAGTAAAACAAATATGGCAAAGGATTTTGATACAATCTCATTCAAGTTTGTATACCAAGTTTTGGAAGTTTTTGTATTTGATGCCAGGTGGACTGGATAGATTACAAAAAATATTGAATAAAAAATATTTGTTATCATTCTTAATGGTCAACTATATGTTTATTTCAGATCTACTAATGGGGTTAGACAAGGACATCCCTTGTCTCCTAGTTTATTTATCCTTGCTAAAGAGTTTTTTATTATGGACCTCAAATGATTTATGCTCAAGAGAGTGGAATGTATGATAAAATAGGTAGTCACATGATCATATATTGCATATCATATGTTGATGATCTTCTTATCTTCACGAATGGATCTTCAAACAACTTCAGGAAGATATGTAATTTCCTAAATTAATATGAATACAGCTCTGGTTAGTTGATCAACAACAACACGTCAATTATTATTACACCAACAAAGATGCCTCTGTCAAGAATGAATCTACTTACTAGAAAATATGGATTTAGACACAAGCATCTTCCCTTCACATACTTAGAATACCTATTCATCATACTAATAACAATCTATTGTATGAATATCTGGTGGACAAGTTCAACAAAAACAATTAGTGAATTGGATGGTAAAAATTTATATTTTGGTGGCAAACTCTATCTAATTCAGTCGATTCTGATATCTTCTATATACGACATACAAAGTTGCATCGTTCCAAAGTTTATTAGTCACAGACTTGGAGGATATTAAATAGATATTTATGGGGAACTACTAAGGTTAAATATGTTTGGCATTAGGCTAAACAGACATATATTTTCAAACCTTACAATAAAGGTGGAATTAATGTAAGGAGTTTTAAAGATTTGCAGAATGTGTACTCTTATAAATGTTGGTTTAAACTCAGACAAAATCTTACTATTCGGGCCAAATTTATGTGTTTTATTTACTGTTCTAAAATATAGAAGATCCTTATTGGAATAAAAGATACACCAAAACAATTTATATATTGGAAAGTTGGTAAAAGGGCTATAGACTTCTGGAGTGAAAGTTGGTGTGACAAATTTACTTTTATTCACTTTATCGCAGCTCATACCTCTTTAACATAAAGCAAAAATCGGTTTTGCAAGGAAGGTGATTGGGATATAGAGAAACTTAACAATTATTTCCTTCCATCGGATATTGTTAAGATATCAAAAGTCAAACTTAATCTAGAAACTGAAGATGAACTCAAGTGGACACTATCAAGTAATGGGGCTTTTAACACTAAAGGTAAGTGGGCAAAAATCAGAACTAAAACAACCAACTTTAAACTATTTCAAAGGATTTAGAATAGTATCACTCCAAATAAGGTTTAATTTCTTCTTTAGAGACTCCTGAAAGGTTGGTTATCAGTGAATTATATCTTTCAATAATGGCATATACCATTGGCTTTAAAATGCCAATTCTGATCTGCAAGGGAAACTACAAAGCACATATTTGTAGATTGTTCCATGACATGGAACATCCAGAAATTTCAGACTTGTTTGAGATCTACATCTCTAAGTATATGACCCCTAATCACATAATAAGATTATGGTATTGGTCTACACAGATAGTTATACATATCTGAAAAATAATTCCTCTTATCATATGTTGGGTCATTTGGAAAGCAAGGAACAAAGCCAGATATGATGAAATTATCAGTACCCATCAAGCTACTATCAACCAAATCATATTCCTAATTTTTAAGTTAGATTATTAAAACTTGTTTAAAACTAAATACTTGAATGGAGACAAACACATAACCTATGTTCTTTGTTGTTACCAACTATAAAAAACCTAACTTGTATACTCTAGTAAAATCATATCCCCTAATGACAATAGATTCAAAGTTAATAATGATGGTTCATGTTCATTATCTGGTGAGTCAAGTGGGGTTGGGATTATTAGCGACGGCCAGGGAGCTACTATACTTGCTTTCGGCAAGACTTATGGAAAGAAATCCGCTATATTAGCTGAATATAGAGCGCTAACATATGATTTAATCATTTAACATGAAAATAACATTACTAACATATATATTAATATTGATTCATCGATGCTACTGGGTATGATCAACAATAATAAAACTCCATGGTACATGTTATCTCTAATAGAAAATTTTAAAAAACTTATTCGACCAATGATGACTACCCATCACATTTATAAAGAGTAAAATTAGGCGGCAGAATGGATTTCTAAAAAAACATTTAATCAAACAAGTAGGTTACACTTATATAACTGTACAATTCTAGTGAAACTTAGAGCTATTATATTTCTATAAAAAAAATATGCACTGGTTATCTCAAGTTTGAAGATTGAAAAACTTGATTTCACTAGTTTATTTGCACATAAGAATTACTTATCTACAATCAACAAGAACCAAATCCAAAAAATTGTCAAGAACTAAAAAATGAAAGCATATCAATCTCTCCATTATTAAAGACATCAGGAAAAAAATTCATGAATAGTACTTTTAATCCTTGAATCTCCACTTAAGTTAGCAGAAGATGAAATCAGTGTTTCTTTGGTAGCTAGCGTAGATTGAACCGTAGTTTAGAGTACTTAATTGTCGAAGAATAAGCTCTGAATATCATTTCAACGATCATCGTAATAATAAACGTTGACATTTCAATTTCGTTGAATTTTATTTGTTAACTAGAAGTTCCAAATTTTATTTTAGCGGCAATCGTAATAAACGTTACCATTTCAATTTCATTGAATTTTGTTTATTAACTTTAACTTTATTTTTTGTCCCAACTAGTTTCAAGCTCATATCTATCAATTACTTTTAAGCCTTCAAAGGATCACTCGCTTCATTAATAAGATTTCTTTTAATATATATATATATATATATATATATATATATATATATATATATATATTTATTGTAATTTGTGTATTATTTTAAATTATATATTATAAATGTGTGAAGTTTATATTTACGTTCACTACATAAAATTTTATAAGATGTTTTTTATTTTATTTTTTGCTAGTTAACTTCTGATTAAATACAATTATATATATTCTACTTCATAATTTGTTTAGGATTCAGATATGAGATAACTATTTTCTTCATATATATTTTTTATTTCCTCAATTTCTCAACCTTTTTGTCGTATTTTTATTTTCTCTGTAATTTATAAGTCATTTTTATCCTCATCTTGTTCAAGACAAAAATTAGGATCTTATAATTTTGGAACAAGAATATCCACAACTTGGATTTCCATTGAAATCTCATAATTATATAATTTTAACACACAACACTCATGGCGAAATACATACTCACGAAGACACAATGATCACCTAGTACTCGATAAACTCTACACTTTTTGAAGGTAAATTTATGAAAATTTATAATTAAAAAAAATTATGAGCATAAACAACTTCAAAATCATATTTGAAATATTCCTTGTCATCCACAATTGCTTGTTTTACTTATGGAAATCACCGTATCAATACGAAGATCTGTACAGGGAACCATGGATTTAGAGATTGTAAATCATCTCTGTGACCTCGAAGTGCGCACGGAAGCTTGTACCCGTAGAAATCGGTCTATATGAATAAAAAAAATTCAATTCAAATATTCCTATAGATTTCCTTTTATGTTATTGTTCCTTTCCATTTATGCTTTCTTTGTATTTGAAAATTGTTGATGATTTTTTATTTGATGCTAGTGATTTAGATTTTAAATTGTTTATGGGTTTTATAAAATTTTAATTTTAGATGTTTATGATTATAACTTTGGTTGAATTGGAAAAATTTAAATCCTTATATAAAATAAGAGAAAGAGAAAACAATGACAAAAATATATAAATTTAAAATGAAATAAAAAATAAAACCACAAAAAAACTCGTTTAAAATTTTTAAATTTTTGGACAGAAAAAATAAAAAAATTCTCAAGAACATAACTCCTATCAAATATTTTTAATGTGTTTTTTACCTCCAATTTCTTGATTTTGAGTGAAATTTAGGTATTTTAACGTAAGTTATATACCTCGTGGCATCTATTAAGAGTTATTTCACCAATATTAATGAATGTATGGCTCCACATGCGTTTAGACTTTAGACTTTAAAATATCAACTGATTTAAATTAGATATAGGTCCACAATGTCTTGACGATTCTTGAATATCTCCTTCGTATATATAAAATTGCGCATCCTTTTTTTTTTTTTTCTTTTTTTTCGGAGGGAACCCGCAGCCGCTACTCAGAGTGCAATGAGTGCGCACAGGGTAAACCCTCAGTCTGACGCGATAGCCTGCAAACCAACGCCAGAAGGTAAACCACATAAAGTGACAGGCTCAGCCGAGAAAGTGTATGTAGAGGGACTCGAACTCATGACCTTGTGGTCATAAGAATGCCATACTCAACCAACTTGCGCATCCTGTCTTGTCACTATATTGTACATTATATTTCAATCAAATAGTTCAAATTATATTAATATGTTTAATAAATAAATAAACTTACCTATATACGATTTTTATTTGGCGAAAGTCTTGTATTATATATTTTTATTGACATCTTAAATTTTAAACAATTACATTAAATTTTACTGAATAAATTTTTATTTTTTTAATTAATATGTTCTGTTTTTTAACTTCGTATATTTAATTTTTGTAACTCTAAAACCATCTAAAATAATCAAATAAGATTTTATAAATATTTTTAATAAATCCAAAATAAATATTAATAAATAAATTTTATTTAATTGTATTAACCACCATCGCAAATGTAAGTCTGGTGAGTTGTGTGCAACTACGAATCATTTAGAAATTTGATAGTTTGCATTTAGAAATTAAAACCACTTTAATTACTTTTAAAGTGGTACGAACCAAGTGAGAACTACATGAAAAGGTCGACGTCCTCAAATGAATCTCAATATGATTATTTGATAATTTTGAAAACAAACCAGGTGAAAATTAAGAAATAGTTGATAACTTGAAACAATGTGAGAATACCGTAGTATCTGAATTGTAAAATCCGCTTAAGTATTATAAACCATACGAGAACTTGATGTTCTAAACTGGACCTTACATGACTAGTTGAAAACTTTTAAAAGAAACTTTAAAAATTAGTTGAGAACTACGAGCAAGTGAGAAATTTAAAGTCCGCAACAAGACCTTACTATAAATAATTGAGAAAGTTTCAAAACAAACAAGTTGAAACCTATTAACCATATGAGAAATTTGTAAATGAACCAGTTGAGAACTATGAACTATGTGAGAACTTTGAAGAGAACCAGCTGATAACTATGAACAAAATGAGAACTTTGAAAATTAGTTGAGAACTACGTGAATTAAGTGAGAAATTTGAAGTCCTCGACTGGACCTTACAATGACTAATTGAGAAAGTTTCAAAACAAACAAGTTGAAACCTATGAACTATGAGAGAAATTTGAAAATGAACAAGTTGATAAATATGAACAGAGTGAGAATTTTAAAAATAAACTAGTTGAGAAACTATTAACCTAGTGAGAAATTTGAAAACGAGAAAGTTAAGAATCATAATTCATGTGAAACTTTTGAAAAAGAGCAAGCTGAGAATTACAAATCATGTGAAATTTTTAAAAACAAACCAGTCGAGAACTATGAATCATGTGAGATCTTTGAAAAAAACCAATTAAGCATTATAAACTGTGTGAGAAATTTGAAGAAAAAAATCAGTGGAGATTGTGGACTATGTGAGAACTTTAAAAAATTTAAAACTTTAAAACAAACTATTTGAGAACTAATTAACCAAATGAGAACTTTGAAATTCTCAATTAGTATCTTGGATGCTTACAAATTTGCAACTGCTCTTCTAGAAAACTATTTTTAAGTTTAGAATTTAACTTCTCAAATCATATATAATTACCATTTGAAAACTCAAAATAATGCTAAAAAAACAATATGGCAGGCAAAATTGGCAGTCATCAACTACTACAAAAATTAAAAATTACCAAATAAAAAGTAAAAAAACAAGTGAAAATTGGTAAAGGCCAATGAAAATTGATGGTTTGATGTCTCAATAATGTTGTTAGAAAAACACTTTTGAGGAAAACCCATTGAAAATGTTATATAATTAGGGTTGGTAGGTTTAAATAAAAAACACAAATTTAGGGTTGGTAGGTTTAAATAAAAAAACACATATTTTAGGGTTGGTAGATTTAAATAAAAAAACACATCGACCATCATAATCATCATTCATCATAGAACTATTTCGAGTCAGAATCTTCAAGCTCCTTTTCAACCACATGTACTTGGAATTCATCCAACTAGGTGCGATTGAAGCACTGATTTCCTTAGTCAGCCTGTATGAATAAAGAAAGGAAAATCCAGGTCTATGAAGTGTATGGTTGGATCTAGTCATGTAAAATACCATGATTTCCGTTGAAGGCGAGAGGTAGAGGATGCGATTTTAGAACGTATTCAACAGGAGTAACCAGTTTACATTTATGTGTGATTAGTGTAGATTTAAAACGATGAACATGCGATTTATATGTAAAATAGTTCGTGAGATTTATGTGTAAAATAAGTCATGAGATTTATGTGTAAAATAGATCATGCGATTTATGTGTAAAATATGTCATGAGATTTATGTGTAAAATAGATCATGTGATTTATGTGTAAACTATGTCATGAGATTTATGTGTAAAATATATCACGGGATTTGTGAGTAAAACATATTTGCAAGTAAATCGTATTGCGAATGTAGGTTTACGTACTTGACCATATGAACAGAATGCGATATACGTTCAACATCACCCGAAGAGGATGTTATTCACTACCTAAATGCATATGGACATCCACTGAAATCAAAATTCAAGGATCTTTTCCCTAATCAGAGTAAGCAAACATCAACCTACAAGACAACACAATCGTAACGAACACAGAAAGATCACCAACCACATTACAGAAATTACAGAGCCTAACATTACATACCCCAACCTAATGAACACTTTAACAAAAATTACAAAGCCTAACAATGACGGACGACATAGTCAACCGGTTTATCTAAGTTAACAATACAGGCCACAATCAGGAATAAACACTTCAGCAACTAGATTATATACGAACGAACTAAGCTACACTAAGTTTTGATATTCAAAGTAACTATATGTGGTTGATTATCGTACACGAAGCAGTAAACGTGTTAACCAACTTTCTATTACCAGCTTACGATGTCGTGTTAGCGTCGTCGAAGAAAATTACGGTGGTTGTTGGGTTCGTCGGTGGAACTAAGTAGGTCGTTTTGGTTATTCCTTTAACGAGTTTCTGCACTTGGAGTTTACAGTTTCAAATTGGGTGGTAATTTTTGAAAGGGAAAAGCTAATTAAAAGTTTGGCTTAGAAAGGTGCAAAAAAGTAACTGTCAACCTAAACGAGCCTATTTATACTATTGGGGGTATTTCTGTTCATTTTTTTTATGGCTGGGTACCAATTGGGGTATTTACAACTATCATTTTTTGTCCATAGAACTATGAAATGAAAATATTAAAAATTCACAATTACATGGGTATATCCAAAGAACTGATATTCAGAGTTGTGAAAGAAAGATATTGAAAGAGTTAACCTACATTTAACCGAACATTTTCCTCCCAACAAAAAAAAAGAACCAAAACCAAAATTATTGACCAAAACTTAATGAGACCAATATGAATAAAGATACAAGGCAACCGCAACGAAAGCAAACAAAAAATAGCAAGCCATAAGGGAGGGGTGGTTGTTTCAAACAAACACAAAACAAATTTAATTTAGAATCTTAAACGAACTAGATATGTTAGATAACCTTGGTATCAATAAATTTAAACCGGAGGTCAGAAACTATGCGGTAAGATACCGCAGAGGCGAGGGTAGGAGAGGATCAAAAAAATTATCATTCCTCTCACACCAGACATGGTAGACAAAAATGCCAAAGCAGGCACGCCAAATGTATCGAGTATGGATAGAGGCCAATTATACGCCTCTTGGATCCAAGATACCCAATTTTTATTATGACTTAAATGGAAACCAAGCTTGGAGCTTGCGTAACCCCAATGCATTGAGTGTAACTACAGTCAAAGAGGATATGATTAATGGATTTTGAGGTAGAATGCATAAGACACAATTCAGGAGGGGTGTTAAGACCCGAACAGAGAAGCTAATCCCAAGTGGATAGTTTTCCTTGGATGGCAAGCCAGAGGATGAAGGAATGGCGGTGAATATTAACTTTATACCACACTAACCTCGCCCACCCGACGCACGAGGTAGACTTACAAATCGTATTATAGGTATCCTTAAAAGTATATTTGGTTATTCCTCTCTCAAAAATCCAATAGTGGACGTCGTTAAAGAGGATGTTAGGGGAGAGAGGTAGCATATGAGATGGTTAATCTTCAGGAAAGTTCGATGGTTTCTAGCACTTGTGACCTTAGATTAGTCAGTCAATTCCAAAGACCAACTGGAATGATATCGGAGACCTTAAGGTTACTTCCCATACAAGAATCTTAGATAAAATTTGAAGATCATAGATTTTTGTCTTTAATTTCTTAGAAAAAATCAGTCATACCAGATTGAGTGACCTAGTTTACTTATGAATACTGCCTGACTCCATATTTTTAGGTCTAGAATCCCAAGATCACCCTCCAACACAAGAGAAATTACCGGAGATCATGTCACTTTAGCACCTATATCCTTCATATCATGGTCTGATTGGAGAAAATGACAGAGAAACTAGTAAAGTTATTTAAGAACTCTAACGGGGAGAATGAAGATCAAAGGCCTAAGCATGCCTTGCAAAAAATATCAATCTAATGAGTTGAAGTCTCCCCGAATAAGAGAGTATGTGGAAGTCTATGAAGAAATCCGGGAGATAATTTTATCTAGAAGAGGTGACAAAAATTATAAGAAAATCAGCCCTGGATAATAGAGACTCCAAGATACTTAACCGGGAGGGAACTTTCGTTGAAACAACAGATATGGATTAGATCGATATGAGCGTGGGATAACCCTAGAGAGGAAAATTTGGATTTTCAGAGGGCTAACTTTAAGATCCAATATAACAAATAACTCATTAAGACCATCTTTGATAAGGTTAAATGACTTAATGTCACCACGATAGAACATCATCAGGTCATCTGCCAAATAGAGGCTAACAATCTTAAGCTTATGATACTTCTAGTGGAATTTGAAGTTCTCGATAGTACTAATCTCCTTGAGCATACTTGAGAGAACTTTCATAACCATGATAAAATATTTACCAAATTTTACTGCAAAATATTGTTTTCAAGTTGGTTTTGATAAGTTCTGAATGAGATTTATTTATGAAATCGGTGCAAAGATTTAATAATACTCGCACCAATAATGTAACATATTAAGCAAAAGTGATATAGGTAACTAGAAACAATAGTGCAATATAAGATACAATAATAATAATAAAAAATTACGAAAATAATACAAACTCAGTCACTTGTTTATCAAGTTCAGTCAAATCAACCTACATCCTTACGAGAGAGCAACTCTCCAATTTACTATCTCGATAAAGTATTTTACAAGAGATTCTCTCAAATGATTTCCAAGAATAAGTCTTTCTCCTTACTCTACTCACATATTGCAAAGCTCTTTCAAACTTAATTCAAGACTATGACTAATCAGTTTTGAACTGTTCTTTTCTTGAAGGCATATGAGAGTATTTATATTGATAGCCTTTTTTATCAAATAACATAATCTATTACTTCTTACAGAATTGGTTAATTCTATTGAAGTATTTAAATTTTTCACACTTGACCACGTACTCTTTCACAAATGATCAGGTACCTTGCTTTAGGACCCTTGTCTTCGGGTCCCTCATATATAAGACCCTTAGCTAAAATGACCCTCGTTTAGAAGACCCTCTTCAAGAAGACTTTTGTCTTCAAAACCCTTATCTAGAATTTCTAAGGCAAACCCAACAATTCTCTTTATTGTCTTTAAATAAACGGTGATACCAACTTCCCACCAACCACCATGTTGCTCTCTTCAACCTCCGTCTACTCTTCAGCGAAGTTAATCAAGTCCACGAAATGCTTTAAATTTGCTATAGGTAATGATTTTGTGAACATGTATGCTGAATTTCTTCCAATGTTATTTTCCCCACCATGATTGTTTTTCGCTCAATCATGTCCTTTATAAAATACAACCAGATATCAATGTGCTTTGTCTTTTCGTGATACACCTGATGGTTCACCAAATGAATGATACTTTTGTTGTCATAGTGTATCTTCATACATCCTTGACTAATCCTCATTTCTCCAATCATACCCTTCATTATATGGCTTCATTGACCCCTTCAACAAGGGTTATGTATACTTCCTGAGTTATCGATAAGGCTACAACCGAATGTTGATTGGCCTTTAAAGTAACTATTATTCTGAATAAAGTAAACATAAACCCGATAAATATTTTCTAGTGTCTATATTACCTGCATAGTCTGCATCCACATAACCCTCCAAATAATTCCTACATAAATATATTCTAGTGTACTTTAGACTACCCTTCAATAATATATTCATATATCTCAAAACCCATTTCAAAGCTTGTAAATGAATATGGCCTAGAGTTTCTATAAACCGACTTAACACACTAATTGCATAGAATAAATCTGGTCTACTACAAACCATACCATGCATGATGTTTCCAATCCCACTTGCATAAGGAGTACTCTCCATTTTATTTTTCTCATCTAGATATTGAGGGTACTGTTGAATTGATAACTTTGAATGATGGCCTAGTGAAGTGTTTACTACCTTAGAATCTCTCATTCTAAAATGCATCGTCACTTTTTTCAAGTAACTATACCAAAAGAAGAATAATTATCCTTTACTCCAGTCTCTCATGATATCCATCCCAAGTATCCTTCTTACATTACTAACATCCTTCATCTTAAATTTACCAGTTAAATTCATCTTGAGCCTCGGGATCTCTTATTTGTCAGAAATTTCTATAATAATGTCATCTACGTAAATGAGAAGAAAAAGAATGATTTTTCAACCCTCTTGATCATCTACACACAAATATCATGGTTGATTCTCACAAAACTAATCTTTAATAAGATATTATCAAACCGACGATACCACTACCTTGGACTCTGCTTCAACCCATATAAATAATTATTTAATAAACATGTTTTTGAGTCGTCTTTCATAAAACCTTCAGGTTGTTGCATGTAGATTATTTCATTTAACTTTTTATATAAGAATATGGTCTTCACATTCATCTATTCCAACTCAAGATCATATATATTTACAATTGTCATAAGATTCCTTATAGAGCAATGTCTCACCACTGGTGAAAAGTAGTTATTGTTTGGCTTCCATTTTTTTCAGGTTCTTGAATTTGAACCTCTTCTTCCCTCTCATCGGTGGAAGACTCCACCTCAAACTGAATTTTCCCTACCCCTGTTTTTTGTATTGAATCCAGTTCTTTACACTTCATCACCATCCGAGTCTCATCAAAAGTAACATCCTTTATTATCATAAACTTTAATTTTATAGCCTCCATTTTCCACAAGTTATAACCTTTCACACTTTCAGGATAACTTATGAAAACACACTTCACGGATCTGAGTATCACGTTTTTCCTGCTTAACATGGGAAAACGCTAAAACTCCAAAGATTTTCAGATTGGAGTAGTTATTGGCCCGCCATTCCAAACCTCTCTAGGTGTCTTTAGATTAATTCATGTTTATGGATATTTGTGGATCAAGTATGCTGCAGTAATAATAGCTTATCCAAACCTCTCGTTATTGAGATATTTGATGCACAAATGAAGTTGAGTAAGTTACTCAACCAAAATATTACCTACTTAAATTTAGTACTAGATCCAGATCCTGTGTATCCAACTTAAAGAATTTTCTATAATATACTTGGCTCGAAATAGTTACGGATACTTCTGCTAGCCAAGATATAGATCTGATCTCCAGAAGAACTTATAGATAATTTGCAAGAAACTCGTACTGACAAGAAAGCACAGAGAAACCTTGTCCTAACTTGAGAAGTATCATAAAGGATAGCTAAAACTTGAGTTTTGAGAGGAACATAAGAGTAAAAAAAATTTAATACAAAGCACGAGAGAAACGAATTTGCTCAGAAACAATACCATAGCCTATATATAACCTTTAGTATTTTTCACTCCCTTTTCTTAGTATGACCCATCATCGTTTACCCAAAATTGAGGGTTGCCAGCACAGTAAACTTCTTCTAATTATGAATTCGATAAAGTAATCTTATTACTCCAAAGATAATCATCCAGTTTAATAACAACTAAATAAATTATATAAAAACTAACATGCAACACACAAAGCTTTATTTTTGTAATTTTATTATCATTAATGAACACTTCTGTGTTTTCAATGCTACCATCTGACATAATATGGCCGCCAACATTCAGATGGGAACTAATGATCTTAGATGGCTTGAGTCATTCTAGTTAGGTACCATAAAAATCATCAATATATTTAAAAACGAGAACATATCATATGAGTACATAGAAGTTGTCAAGCTCACCTTTCCTCAAAGTTCAAAAACTTTTATCGAACCAATAATTTCATGGTTTTAACTTTTTTAGGTGGGTTGTGTTCAATTAAACACATAACCTAACTTCAAAGTATCAATTTTTTAACAAAAAGACAAAACATAACTTCAGTAATAGACAAACATATATGCTAACATGAAATTTCTTTTTATAAGCGGTGACATTAGCGACACAGAGGCGAGAAGTATAAAGGTTTAGGGTTTTTGAAAGATGAGAGAAAATGGACAGATGAAAGAAAAGATTTTTATATTTTGGATTTGTTTTAGGTGTGGGTCAATTCTTTTAGGCTGATTTTAGCGGGGGTAAAATTTAGATAAATTATTTGGTTAATATATTGGTTAAATTTTGGGCAGTGAAAAATTGTTAATATATTTGGGTCATATTTGGGCGGTAATTTTTTTTTATTAAGCATGCTTAATTTTTCAGCTACCCATTGTGTCGCAAAATCATCAATCATTTAATTTAAAATTTTAAAAAAAAGTTTGTCGCTAACCCATTTCAAAAGAACAAGTTCAGCAACTAAACAATATGTCTGTTGTAAAATTGTTGTAAAATTTGTCCTAAATTTCATTAAATGGGTACAAACAGTCTCTGTTGCAAATGCATACGAATATGTTGCTACTAATAACAGATTAGCAATAAAAACAAAGATATGTTGTAAAAAATAGTTTATCCAGTAATGAGGTAATAGAAAACCAATATGGGTTTAAGCATAGAACCTTTCGTTCAAATATTTTAGTATTTCTATTCATACAAGTAATAAAGCATGTTATTTTGATGAATGTTGGCTAAAATCAGGAAAACAAAATCAAGATTTGGATAGTAAACTTTTGTCTTTTGGGGGAAGGTTAACTCGTATTCAATCAGTTGATGGTTATACCAATCTATCACTTATAAAGTTATATTCTACCTAAAGCTCTAATAACAATAATAGAAAGGATGTGAACTAGATTATTATGGTTCTAATGAATTTAATCAGGCATATAACTGGACAAGATGCTCGCAACTATGTAAACCTTATGATGAGAATGGATTAAATAAAAGAAGTCTACAAGATATGCATGCATCTTTCGATTTTAAATTATAGTACAAGTTCACTGAACATAAGTTTTTATGGTCAAAATATATACACGTACTATATTATTCTAATTACCATCCTCTTCAAGTACAAGCTATTAATAAAAATTCCAAAATCTGGAAAATACTATTGAATATCAAAGAATTTGCATAATGTTATACCTTATGGCATGTTGGTAGAGGTGACATAGATTTATGGATAGAGAAATGTGTGATACACAATATTTTATCCAACCATTCATCATCTTCCATGATTGTATTTTGAGGTTAAAATTAATCGTTACTGGCATGAAGGTTGTTGTAATATAGATAAACTGAAGGTTGAAGTTCTCTAACCTGATATTGAAAAAAAATTATGAAAAAAATTTAATAAATGAAAATGAAAAATATTCAATTGAATGGTATTTATCAGCCGATGGAGAATTCAATATAAAAGACACATGGAACCAAATAAGAGATAAAGATACCAGATCTAATCCTTTCAAGAGACTATGAAATAACACTACACCTACAAATTGTTTCTTTTTACTCTAGAGACTTTTGAATAGCTGGATAACAGTAGATACTATATTACTAGAAAAGTAAATTATCCATATTCTCTAAATGTCAGTTTTGTGAATAAATTAAGTCAATAAATCAGCTACATGTTCATTGCAATATAAATTGGGAAGTCTAAAAATACTTTATTGGCTTATATGGTATACTAATAGAAAGACATGTGATACTAATACTGAGTTGATCTACTGAAAAACGGGTTCATATTAGAACTATTCTTCCTTCTATAATATGTTAGTTTATAAGGAATTCTAGAAATAAAGCAAAATATCAAGAGAAAAATAACACAATTAAAGATATTTTGGACCATATTAAGTACATCATTTGAAGACTTGATTGTGCTAATCTTCTAAAGATATTATATTAGAATAAAGATACAAAAGTAAATGCTCATCTACGTTGTCTCCACTATTTAAATAAGCCAAGAATTGTTACCATTCTTAAATGAAAACTCCCAATTGGTAACATAATAGATATTAACTCTGATAAATCATGTAGCTTGACTGGTAAATCCAGTGGTGGTGATATATTAAGAGATAATATGGGAGATATCTTAGCATCTTATGGTCGAATCTATATAAAGTAATCTCATATCATTTTTGAATGCATGACTCTTTTAGATAGGATACTTCTATGCAAAGAAAAGACAATTAGTCATCTTGAGATTGAGACATACTCTATAATTACTATTATTGAAATTCTTATTGAAGTAAAAGTACGAGGGTATTAGACACCATTAATCGAATGCTGCAAAAATCTTAAGTCTTCAAGCGCAACTATAGTACATATCTATAGAGAACAAATCAACAAATTGGCTTAAGTAAATGGACTCTTAAATAAATAATGAAACAAGATTCCAATCAAAATCAAGCTCCTGCTTAACTAAGAGCAATCACACTGCTTGAAAACCTAGAAGTATGATATCTAAGGGTAGAGAACTGATGGATTAACCTCAAATTATCAAAGCAATTTGATCTTGTGAAATCAGAAATTATCTAACAAACCAAAAGAGGCTATAATAGAATTTCAATAGATAATATCATGTTGAATTATTTGAAGAAATTCATTCTTTTTTCTTCATATATGTTTGTGCACTATGAACTTTTGCATAAACTTTGGATTCAATTTCATAAAGCCCCACCTTAGAAAATCTTGTATTTTATCAATTCTTTTTTATATCAGTTAACTACTACCAATTTTACAGAAGCTGAAATGGAATATGAATAATATCTTACCTTCGATATATAGGAATTTTCCTCACTTGGCTAACCCGAAATATTTTCCATAAGCTCCATATAAAAACAACGGTCAATATTTTATGTTACAAATTACTTAATCTTAATCATCTATAGATTGATATGTTGTTCCTAACAAGCATTCCAAGCATGTAGTCATACATGAATTCTTCTACGATTGTGGAAATTTGAACTTGTTACATGAAAAAGATATTCAATCCGTATTTTACTTGAATTTCTAGAGAAGATGCATAACAAACTCGAAATAAAATCATAAATGGTGATACTTCTCTGATGAAAACCCATCTTAACCCGTAGTGTCTCTAGTTACGGCTACTTCCAAACTCTAGAGAAGAATTAAATTCGATTAAGTGTCAGCTATTGGAATCTGATGAGGGTGGAATTTACCAATATAAATAATAAGGACTTAATTGTAATAAAAGGTACTTGGTGTAGTTATTAAGGTATTTAGGGTCTCTCGGGGACCAATGTGTAAACATAGTATTAACTAAGGGGCCTCATCAAATATGTAAACAACCCACTAAGGACTTAAGCGGGTCCACCTTATTTTAGTATAAAAGGTGACCCACTTTCTTGGTAGGTGGGACATTGAATATTATTCTATTACATTCGCTTTCTCTCTCTACATTTTCTCTCTCTAGTCACATCTAGCACAAGATCCGAAATATTCTTCCAAACAATTATTGACTTATCATTGGCGCCGTCTGTGGGAACGAGTGATACCAAAAAGGAATCTTTGTTCTTTGAAAATCATGTTTTGCGGGATGAACAACGAAGCTGTGATAGAGAGGGTCAATAGAGAAGTCATCCGAGCCGTCTCGGTGTCGGAAGGTGAGGAAGCCCCTGGTCGGGAACACCACGACCGGGGTCGGGACAAACGGTCGACCCTAATAATGACCCGAAAACAGCTCCTTGAAGATATTGTCAGGCTAAACGCAGAAAGAGAGCGGGCACTGGACGAGAAAAGGTTCCGGGAAGGAAAAGGCAAGGAACCCCTCTTGGAGGATCGGGAAGTGGCCGACCATGATGTTGGACCGCGCATCGAAGCCCGACCTGTTAGGTATTACCGAGAGTCTCACCCCGATGACGAGCAAAACGCCAGGACTCGGCGGTACCCGGAGGATCATCGTGGCACGACAATAGACTACACCTCGGATGACTCGTCGGGCAGAGAGTATCGACGACGGGAAAGGGTCCAGCGTACACAAAAGAATCGTTCCCGACGCTTCCGAGGACCCCGGGCGGACTCCCTAAAATACAAGAAGGGTAGCACCGAGAGACCTCGGTGTCCTTTGAGAAGGAAGAAATGCCTGCCGCCAGCCGTGAAGAGCGGGCAGCGCTGCCACCAGTGCCATGGCAACCGTCGAACAGTCAGAACCACGGTTACCGAACCAGTAGCCAGTTTATCAGCCCAAGAGATGAGGGACTCTATGGAGTTCAGACAAAAGGACTCGGAGGAGGAACGTGTGGGTTCGGAGTCAATTGGAGGGCATCCCCATTGTCCGACGAGATATTAGCGGGACAACTCCCGAAGCGATTCGACATTTCTAAACTAGAAAAGTACGATGGGAAGAAGGATCCGGATAATCATTTGGAAGCTTTCAAAAACTTCATGTTAAGTTTCGACAACGATGACAAGCTCCTATGTAGAGCTTTTTCCTTGACCTTCAGGGACCGAACATCTAAGTGGTACAACCGTTTACCGCAGGGTTGCATACGGAACCTCGGGACGTTTTGGACGATGTTTAGGCAGCACTTTGTGGGAAGTAAGAGCTTCCGGGCCAACGGAGACACTATCATGAATTGCAGGCAGAAACTGGGGAAAAGCCTCAGAGAGTATACCAGGCGATTCATCGACGCAAAGACCGACCTAGACCACTGCGAAGAGAACGTGGCCCTAACTGCGTTTCGCTTGGGTCTGCTCCCGGGACCAATGAAACAAGCAGTGACGAAGAAACACGCATTCACGTTTTCCGCACTTCTAGCTCAGATAGAAAAACAGATATTGATCGAGGAGACCGAAGCGTCTGAGTTGGCAGCACAAATTTAACAAAGTGCCCAAGCATCGGTAGTAATAAGGCAGGGCACCCGGTCGGATTACGCTAGGGCAGCCCAACCGGTCAGCACGATACACCCGAACCCTCCTGTATCAGCCAAGCCTTCGGTCCTAACCAGCCCGAAACCAAAGCAAACTAGTCAGACGACTTCGCGATCCATGTCTAACAAATGGATCCGACCTGCATATTTCGCGGACCTTACGGAGTGTGTAGCATCGATCTACGAAAAGACTAAGAAGAGCGGGATGTACCGAAGACCTTTCCCGATACCAACACCACGGGAACAAAGGAATAACCGCTATTGTCGTTATCACGAAGACATTGGGCATGATACTAAGGACTGCATTGCCTTGAAGAAAGAAATACAGATGCTCATAGAACACGAAAACCTCTTGGAGTATGTTAAGAAGGCACAGCAAAGTACGACCTCGAAAGAAGTTGGATAATACCAAAACCAGAAACCACCATGGCAATTTCAGAAGTAACCGATCAGTTCGATGTTTCCATTGAATACCTCGACCCCGAAGCAAACCGCAACATTATCGGGATCATTGAGGAGGAAGCTGAGGAGAACGTCGGTAATGTGTGAGGCCTTTGTGAATTTTTTGAATCCTTAACAATTTTTGGGGGAGATTCTCTGGCAGGAGTTACGCATTCATCCAGGAAAAGGCACATTGTCAACCTAACCACTCAGTTGGAGGCCCAAACTTGCTTCCAAACCAGAAGCGTCGCTTCTCCGATTCTGTACTTTGACGACGACGACATGAGGGACATAGCCGGCCCCCATGAAGATGCCATTATAATCGGGGCAGCCATTGCGGGGGAGGAGGTTCGGCGCATCTTGGTGGATACCGGAAGTTCGGCCAACATAATCTTCGCGTCCACTTTCGCCAAGTTTAGAACACCACCGGTGATTGCGCGGTCCGACCGTACCATAGTCGGTTTTACAGGATCAACAGCCGACGTTATAGGAGAATTCGAGGGCGTAGTCCAATTAGGCCGCGGCCCTTTCAAGAAAGAGGTTACGGTTTTATTCGTGGTAGTGGACGCACCGGCCTCCCACAATTCCATTTTCGGCCGATCGTGGATATCACGAATGTATGCAGTAACTTCTACAATCCATCAGTGTTTAAAGTATGTGGTCGGAAACAACGTAGGAGTGGTCCGAAGCAGCCAGAAAGCAGCACGAGAATGTTACCGAGCAGCATTAACACCTAAGAAAGACCAAGAAATGATTCAAGCTCAAGAATAGAAATTAAGGGGGCTCCCCCCGGGATCATTACCCGTTGATGACCCCAGGGAAGCTCCAAGCCTTTTGACAACAGACGAGGAATGCGAACAGTACCAATTCGCTGCGGGAAAATCCCTGCGGATCGGGGTATGCCTTCTACCGACCCTCAGGGAGCAACTAATGGCCCTCATGCGGGAAAACCTAGACTTGTTCGCATGGGATATGTCAAGATATGTCACCGGGGTACCGGAATCTTTTGTTGTTCACAAGCTAACTATCAACAAAAATGTCAGACCGATTTCCCAAAAGCGTCGGGCTTTTTCCCCAGAAAAAACAGACATTATCCTACGAGAAGTTGAGAGGATGATTGGCGTCGGACATATCAAGGAAGCAAGTTACCCTTTGGGGACTTCTAATCCCGTTCTGGTCAAAAAGAAAAACGGGAAATGGAGAATGTGTGTGGATTTCACCGACCTTAACCGGGCGTGCCTGAAGGACCCCTTCCCGATGCCAAGAATCGACCAGTTGGTAGATTCGACGTTGGGTAACAAATTGCTGTCATTTATGGATGCATACGCCGGTTACAATCAGATCAAATTACACGCTGCGGATCAGGAAAGTACCACATTCATCACGGGCCGGGGACTATATTGCTACAAAGTAATGCCCTTCGGGCTGAAAAATGCTGGCGCGACATACCAAAGACTAGTTAACAAAACGTTCGAGGGTCAGATCGGGAGGAATATGGAGGTGTACATCGATGATATGTTGGTTAAAAGTGGCACGGATGAAGCCCACCTTACCGACCTCAGGGAAACCTTTGATAACCTGCGGGGGATAAATCTCAAGCTTAACCCGGAAAAATGTTCTTTCGGAGTCCGGTCAGGAAAGTTCCTAGGTTTCTTCGTTAGTGAGAAAGGGATTGAAGCAGATCTTGTCAAACTTCGAGCTCTGACCGATATGACTCCGCCTCGAAGCATCAAGGAAGTCCAGATCCTAACTGGGCGTCTGGCTGCCTTAAATCGATTTATTTCTTGCTCATCTGATAAGTGCGCTCCCTTTTTTCAGGTCTTAAGACAAGCCAAAATTTTTGCATGGACCCCCGAATGTAATGAGGCATTCTTGGGAATAAACAATACATGTCATCCCCGAACCTCCTAACAAAGCCCGCCGTAGGCGAGACACTTTTCCTTTACGTTGCAGTTACCGACTTCGCGGTCAGTGCGGCTTTGATCAGTGAATCAGGACCGGCTCCCACGACGGTCTACTTTGTGAGCAAAAGCTTGCTGGATGCGGAAACTCGGTATTTAAAGTTGGAAAATGGCACTCGCCCTGGTGACAGCAGCGCGGAAGATGCGCCCGTATTTTCAAGCCCACCCTATTGTAGTCCGAACATCATTCCCGCTCAAGTACATCCTCCAGCGACCAGACATGTCCGGAAGAATGTCCAAACCGTAGAGCTAGGGGATTTTGACATCGATTTCGAACCTCGGACGGCTGTCAAAGGCCAAGTCCTGGCCGATTATTTAGTGGAGTTCCATTCCGAACGACCTGATCAGGACGCACCCCCCCCCCCCCCCCCGAGAAGCCACACTAAGCGAATGGATTGTCCGAACCGACGGGGGGGGGGGGGGGGGGGGGAACGTCAGTGGCTGTGGAGCAGGGATACAAATAGTAACCCCTTCGGGTATTAGCATACTCTAAGCCGTCCGATTTGGTTTCCATACTTCGAACAATGAAGCAGAATACGAGGCTGCCCTGGCAGGATTACGGTTAGCACAGGTGTGTGGGGCAAGGCAAGTACGCCTCATAAGCGATTCTCAACTTTTGATAACCCAAGCTTCGGGGAGTGCGGAAGCTCGGAAAGAACATCTGGTGCAATACCTGGCAGCACTCAGGGTTCTAGCTGCTTCATTTGACAAAATCACCTATGAACATGTCCCGAGAAGCGAAAACACGACCGCAGATTCCTTGGCAACAATTTCCGGCTCCAGTAACTACCCTTGGGTGACAGAACAAGAAAGTCCGTCTATTATCAAACATCACGAATTAGACAACCGACCTGAAATTACCTGTCAGATCTCTTCGGTGGCAACCTCGGATTGGCGGCGTGATATTATCGCCTTCTTAGCTGAGGGTCGGCTCCCTGGTGATAACGCTTCAACTCGGAAAATACGCAACAAGGCTCGGGGGTACGTCCTTTTAGGGGATGTACTATACAAGAAATCCTTCAGCCGTCCCCTGCTTCGATGCTTAGGGGTCAATGAGGCACAAATAATTGTGTCCGAGCTGCATGATGGTGAGGGTGCAGCGCATTGCGGTTACAAAGCCCTAATTAGGAGGATTCTCCTCGCGTGATTCTATTGGCCGACGATAACAGTAGATGCACGACTCATAGTCAAAACCTGTGATACATGTCAACGGTTCGGAAACGCAATAAACGTCCCCGCGGCTCCCTTAGAGTCCATATCCGAAGGACTACCCTTTGACCGATGGGGAATCGACCTTGTCGGGCCGCTACCAATGGCGTCGGGAGGAAGACAGACGATCGTCGTGGCAGTGGACTATTTCTCCAAGTGGGTCGAAGCCGAACCTTTGTCCGCCACCAAGACCAAAGATATCATCAAGTTTATCTGGTCTAACATATGTTGTCGGTTCGGGGTACCGCAGAGGTTAACTATGGATAATGGACCACAGTTTGATAGCGGAGAAATGAAAGCGTTCTGCACCACTCATAAGATCCGACAATGCTTCTCTGCTCCTTTCCATCCTCAAGCAAACGGGCAAGTCGAAGTAACCAACCGAACCATTTTGGACGGTCTCAGAAAAAATCTTGAGGGAAAGGCCGGAAAATGGCCTGACTACCTACAAGAGGTACTATGGGCTTACCGGACCACACCCAGGACGGCTACCCAAGAATCACCTTACGCTTTAGTATATGGTATGGACGCGGTTACCCCTGCGGAATCCATTTTTCCATCTTTCAGGGTCGGCGCTTATGAGGAGGAAGCGAACGACGACAGCCGACGGCTCGAGCTCGACCTCATAGAAGAGAAGCGCAACCGCGCCCAATTGAACTCTTTGCACTATCAGACCCTGATGAGAAGTCGATATGCTTCTAAAGTCCGCCGTCGGGAGTTTAAGGTCGGAGATAAGGTTTTGAGGCGCGTCTTTCTTCACACAAAAGATAAAAGCCTCGGTAAACTCGCCCCGAATTGGGAAGGACCCTACGAAATCGTTGAAAGAATCAAGAGCGGGACATACCGCCTGCAGAATAGGCTCGGGCACCTTTTAAGGCTACCATGGAATATTGAACACTTGAAATTGTATTTAGAATAGTAGCGAAATTGTATTTCACATTTTGCTTCGAATTGTATTGGTCGGGGATGCACTCTTTCCTACCTCGGTGGCGCGAGAAGGTTTTAATGAGGTATCGTAAACACCCGATCACCCGATTACATTAATCCTGATGAGTCCGAATTCGAAGTGCTCCCCGGAAGGGCATCCCAAAGTAAATCTCTCCGTAAACCGGACAGGCTCCAAGAGCTTAATTCGGACAGGACTTTTGAACCGGGCAGATGACTTCGAACACTGCAAGTCTAAAGTAGTTCGAACTATGACTAAAGTACTAAAAAACCTAAACACTATCTCACTAAGCTACATGCTCATCTACTTAAAACTCATGGGTCTTTAAACATGACCCGGGTCCATTAAACTCGACCCGAAAGCCCATAAGGGCCCAAATTACATACTATAAATACCCAACCACCAGCATTAACTATGGGTAACAAAATTTACTGCTGCCAAGCTGCTCATTTCTCTCTCCACATTAAAAGCACTTTGAAACACCCTTAAACACACACACACACCACCGTGAAACACCCTCACGCCGCCTTAAAACTCCACTTGAAATTACCAGCCTATCCTCAGGCTACTTTTATCCTCACCAAATTGGCGACCACAGTGGGAGGCGACGGTGCCTGAATCAAGTATTCAAAACCAAGTAAAGAAATTCCGTCCGAATGAATCCGGATAATCCAGAGCTTCCACCAGCTTTGCTCGAAGTGGTGGAAGAGAATGATGAGTATACTGTCCAAGAGCGCGATAGGTTAAAACTTGAGATAGAAGCTCTGAGGGCTGAAAAAGCCAAGATGGGCGTGAAAGAGAACTCCAAAGCATCAGCTGCTCACCACACCGATAACCCAAGAGAGCATGGGGTTTCCAAAACTCATGAGAGTACTAAGAAGACGCATGCCAGCTCTAAAAAGTCTCACCGGTCCAAGCCTGTGGAGAGTTCTGACTCGAGTTCAGAGTCTTCGGACAGCTCTTCAGACAGTGAGGGAAATGAAAAGTCCTTGTCCTCTAGCAGTGATGAGGGACGAACCAAGAAGAAACAAAAGCAAGTTAAAAAGTATTCCAGAAAAAGAGATCACCATGGAAGAATGAAGAGGCATATTGGAAAAGGGTCATCTCACAACCGGAGGCATGTAGACCGGATGCTGATGGATCCTTTTGCCTTCCATGATGAGCCAGGTATCTTTGCAACTCCTAATGAGGATACCGTGTTCAGTCGTGGAAGGAATTGGAGGCAGTCTCCACTGTCCTCCAAAATCCTATCCGGGAACCTCCCCAAGAGGTTTGACAGCACCAAGATGGAAAAGTACGATGGCAGTACTGATCCGGACAATCATCTGGAGCAATTCAAGAACTTCATGATGAACTTTGATGATGATGATAAACTACTCTGTAGGGCATTCTCCCAATCTTTTACGGGGAGTGCTCTGAAGTGGTACAACAGCCTGCCTCAGGGTTGTATCAGAGACTTTGATACTTTTTGGGTGGCCTTTCGAAGGCAATTTGTGGGGAGTAAGGAGCTGAAGGGTAATGGAGATACCATAATCCATTGTGCCCAGGAACCAAACGAATCGTTAAAGGAGTACATAAGTCGCTTTGTAAATACAAAGAATGGGTTGACTGATTGCTTCGAACAGGTGGCAATAGCATCCCTAAGACAAGGTTTGAACCCAGGCAACCTGGCTGATTCGGTGACCAGGAAGAAAGCCATGACATGGGGAGGATTTCTGAACCAAGTTGGCAAGCAAATAAATGTTGATGAAACGAAAAAGACCAGGGTGCACAGACAGGTGAGATCCACCCCGGTGGCACCAACTCCAAATCCAAACCAGTCCGGAAACAAAGCAAGAGAAACGGGGCAGGGGCATGGAAGGGGAAAAGCTCAGTCTCAACCAGCTGCTCCTGCACAAAGCCAACAGTCTAGAAAGAAAAGAGGGCCATGGGTCCAACCGGAGTGGTTTGCAGAGCTCAAAGAAAGTGTGGCAACCATTTTCGATAAAACAAAAGATGAAGTACACTACCGGAGACCGGCAGCCTTGCAGTCTCCCAGAGAATATCGAAATAATTCCTTTTTCCAATACCATAATGATATTGGCCATACCACCGATGATTGCATAGCATTAAAACAAGAGGTACAAAACTTGATTGAAAGAGGAAGGTTGGGTGCATACGTTAAAAGAAGAGGAGGCAACAGGCCTGACAACACTCATAGGGTTGGTCCAAGCAACGCTGCCCCGGAGGGGGCTATGGTAATAGTTGAAAGGTTTGACGTGGAGTCTGAGTACTTGGATCCTGATCCAACCAGAAACAGAGTGGGTACTATTGAGGAGCGTTCTAGATCAGTCTCCGGGCTCATTAAATTCTTCGAGTCACTGACAATCTTCGGAGGGGACACTATGACAGCTCCTACTACTTCTTCAAGGAAAAGGCACGTTCATAATTTGGCCTCCCAGCTAGAAGGAGGCATGACATCCTATCAATCTCCAAACTCATTCCCTTTCATAGTTTTCGATAAGGATGATTTGAGAGATATTGCTGGCCCTCATGAGGATGCTGTTGTCATAGGAGCATCCATAGGGGGCAATGAGATAAGGCGAATTTTGGTGGATACTGGAAGCTCTGCCAATATCCTTTTTCTGAACACTTATAAGAAAATGAGAAATCCAGCTGTGATTCAAAAGTCGGACAGATCAATCGTGGGCTTCACGGGCAGCTCAGCCGATGTGATCGGGGAGTTCGAAGAAGAAGTGTTGTTGGGGAGAGGCCCATTCAAGAAAACGGTCAGAATACTCTTCATTGTGGTGGATTGTCCCACTTGCTACAATACTATTCTAGGGAGATCTTGGCTCTCTAGGATGCATGCAGTGGCTTCGACAGTCCATCAGTGTCTGAAATATGCTGTTCAGGGGCAGGTTGGGGTTGTCCGGAGCAGCCAAAAAGTTGCAAGAGAATGCTATGCCACTGCCTTGGCTCCACGAACGTTGGGGGCAGTCCGTGTAAATGACCAATAGCAGTTTGAGGGCCTTTCTGGGGGTGAGGGTGAAATTGATGACCCCAGAGAGACCCCCGGAGTGTTGATCCCAGTTGAGGAGGTTGAAACACACTGCTTGGAAGAAGGAAAAAATGTCAAGATAGGATCCAAAATGCCACCGATGTTGAAAGAAGGAATGTTGAAATTCTTGAAAGACCATCAGCATGTTTTTGCTTGGTGCAATGCTGATGTTACTGGAGTTCCATCAGAGGTGATTTCCTATCACCTATCTGTCCGGAGAGATGTGGCACCAGTAGTACAAAAAAGGAGAGCTTTCTCAAAAGAAAAGGCTGATGTCATTGTACAGGAGGTTGACAGACTCACAAAGATGGGGCACATTAAAGAATCTCAGTACCCTTTGTGGACTGCCAATCCTGTCTTGGTAAAAAATAAGAATGGTAAATGGCGTATGTGCATTGACTTCACAGACCTCAATCGAGCTTGCCCAAAAGACTTGTATCCGGTTCCCCGGATAGATCAGTTAGTAGACTCTACTTCAGGGAACAAGCTACTCTCCTTCATGGATGCCTTCTCCGGGTACAATCAGATCCAGGTGGATCCAAAAGATCAAGAGCATACCACTTTTGTCACTGATAGAGGTTTACACTACTACAAGGTGATGCCCTTTGGTTTGAAAAATGCTGGGGCTACTTATCAAAGGTTGGTCAATAAGGCATTTGCTGATCAAATTGGAAGAAATATGGAGGTTTACATTGACGATATGATGGTGAAAAGCGTGGATGAGCAGTTGCACTTGTCCGACCTCCAAGAGACTTTTGCCAACTTGGCCAAAGTGAATTTAAAATTAAACCCTGAAAAGTGTGTGTTCGGAGTGCAGTCCGGGAAGTTCTTAGGGTATATCATAAGTGAGCATGGAATACAACCCGACCCGGACCAACTCAATTCTTTGTTCCAAATGGAGCCTCCTCGAAACATTAAAGAAGTACAGCGATTAACGGGGAGGTTGGCAGCCTTGAACAGATTCATCTCCAGGTCTTCGGACAGATGTGCTCCATTCTTTCAAACCTTGAAGGGTGCAAAGGGGTTTGAATGGACACCACAGTGTGATGAGGCATTCAATGAAATCAAGAAGCATATGTCCTCTCCCAAGACCTTGTTTAAACCAGTCGATGGGGAGACTCTTTTTGTATATCTGGCTGTTTCAAGTTGTGCCATCAGTGCTGTGTTAGTAAGGGAGGTTGATGGGTATCCTCACCCAGTGTACTACATCAGCAAAAGCTTGATTGATGCTGAGAGGCGTTACTTGAAACTTGAAAAACTAGCTTTGGCCTTGGTAATAGCTGCAAGAAAAATGAGGCCCTACTTCCAGGCTCATCCTATCGTTGTCCGGACATCTTTCCCTTTAAAGAATGTCCTTCAAAAAGCAGACATTTCGAGCAGAATGACAAAGTGGTCAGTAGAGTTGGGGGACTTCGACATAGACTTCGCTCCCCGGACAGCAGTAAAAGCTCAAGCTGTGGCTGACTTTCTAGTTGAGTTCCATTCTGATAGGGATTCAGAACAACCTGCTGATTCAAAAGACAAAAAAGTGTGGATTGTCCGAACAGACGGAGGATCCAGTACCATGGGATCTGGGGCAGGAATATGTCTCACTTCCCCCTATGGGGACAACATGTTCCAAGCTATTTGTTTTGCTTTCAGGGCATCCAATAATGAGTCCGAATACGAAGCAGCTATAGCTGGGTTAAAATTGGCATACATCTGTGGAGCAAAAAGGGTCAAGCTACTAAGTCACTCCCAATTGCTTGTCCACCATGATCTAGGCCTGTCAGAGGCCAGAAAGGAGCAATTGATCAAATACTTGCTCCTCCTTAAAAATGAAGCGTCAAAGTTTAAAGCTGTTATCTATGAGCATATCCCCCGGGCAGAAAATGAGTTAGCAGACTCATTGGCAACGATAGCATATACGGAGTCCTACCCATGGATCCATGTGCTTGAAAGCCCTTCTATTCAACTTGATGAAGGTGAAAAAGAGGAAGTCTTTGAAATACAAGTAAACCGGCCTCAAGACTGGAGGTCTCCTCTTATGCAATATCTGTCTGATGGCATCGTGCCCTTGGATAAATCACAAGCCAGAACATTAAAACACAGGGCTCATGGTTTCATTATGATTAGAGAAGTCTTGTACAAAAAGTCCTATAGCAAACCTCTCCTACGCTGCTTAGGGGATCATGAGTCACAAATGGTTCTCTCTGAATTGCATGATGGTGAGGGATCAGCCCATTGTGGATTTAGAGCTTTGACAAGAAGAGTGCTTCTCTCCGGATATTATTGGCCATCAATTATGAAAGATGCTAAGGAGATGGTAAGGAGGTGTGACCCATGTCAGAGGTACAGCAATGAAATTCATGTACCAGCCATTCCTTTAGAATCAATTTCTGAGCCCATCCCTTTTGCTCGATGGGGATTAGACTTAGTTGGGCCTCTCCCTGTCGCGTCCGGAGGGCGTAAAACCATAATTGTAGCCATTGACTACTTTTCGAAGTGGATAGAAGCAGCCCCCTTGGCAGGGACAACATCAAAAGCTGTTATAAAATTCATTCTGTCCAACATATGTTGCAGATTTGGTGTCCCCCAGAAAATAACAACAGACAATGGGTCACAGTTTGATAATAGAGAGATGGAGAGCTTCTGTGCCTCAAGGGGTATTCAGCACTGCTTTTCTTCACCTTTCCACCCACAGGCCAATGGGCAAGTTGAGGTGGCTAATAGAACAATACTGTCCGGTTTAAAGAAAAACTTAGAAGGGGCTGCTGGGAAGTGGCCTAGTTATCTGCAAGAAGTCATGTGGGCCTACCGGACAACACCTAGGGCTGCAACACAAGAATCCCCCTTTGCCTTGGTCTATGGGATGGATGCAGTAGCTCCCATAGAGAAGACACTTCCCTCCTTTCGTGTTCATAATTTCTCCGGGCAGACTAATGAGATAGCAGTTAGAAATCAGCTTGATTTGATTGAAGAAAGACGGGTTAAAGCTCATCTTAGAATGGCACACTATCAGGGCTTGATGAGAAGCCGGTTTGCTTCTAAAGTTAAAAGAAGGGACTTTCAACCAGGAGATAAGGTATTGAGGAAAGTTTTCTTGCATACCAAGGAAAAGCTCTTCAGAAAGTTGGCCCCAACTTGGGAGGGTCCGTATACTGTGGTTGAAAGAATCAAGCCTGGGACATACTAGTTGGAAGACAAAGATGGCAGGGTTTTAACTCACCCTTGGAATATTGAACACCTTCGAATGTACTTGGAGTAAAGCTTATGTAAATATTTACTTGTTTAAACATCCATGTAAATATTTGGGGGCATACCACTTCCTCTCTTTGGCGCCACGGAGAGCTTTCAATAAAACTTGATGCTTTCTTCAATAATTTTATAAGTTTTTGCAAAATTCTGTTGCTTGTCATACTACCCGGACTGAAAGGTCTAAAGGCTACTTAAATTCTAGCCAGAGAAACTAAACACTCTCACAATACAATAACTCAAAGCTACTTAAATTCTAGCTGTCTAAAGTAAGACAAATAATAAAAGAAGAAGATGGTTGAGTAAAATAAAAGCATTCATTCAACAATTTAAAGTTGCCTTGGCCTTCCAAGGACTTTTTGAACAAGTTTGGGCACAATACAAAAATCTGTCCGAATAATACGGACACCATCACAAAAAAGGTGCCTTGGCCTTCCAAGGACTTTAGTTCAAACAAAAGATAAACAAAACAAATTATAAATTAAGGTTGAGCCTTTGAAGATGGCTCACCCTCATCTTTTTTCTTGCCTTTGATGTCGCTTTTCTCCTCGACAATCTTCTTACCCTTGGGTTAATCTCTTCCTCACCTGGGCTCTCTCTGGTTTCTTCTTCATCACCAGATGAGGACACATCAGTGTACCCTTCATCAACCATGGTCCAGTATGGGAGATCATCGTCATCCACATAGCGCCATAAATCCCCTAGTCTCCTCTTCGGGAACTTCTCGTGAAACAGGAGGACCCTATCGGACTTCACCTTTTCAATCATTAATTCTTCACTCCGTATCATCTCCCTGGCATAAGCGTTGATTTTGGCCTTGATCATGGCCTCTTGGTCCTTCACCAAAGCAGCTTTCTCTTCAACAGCCTGATTCACTGCATTCTCTAAAGCAAGTTTGTCAGTGGTCAGATTGGTGACAAGCTTCTCCTTTGCTGCAGTCTCTCCTCTTGAGGCTGCCAAGTCCTTCTCCAGTCCGGACAGCTTAGCCCGGAGATCTTTCACGGTCTCTTCTAAGGAAGTAGCTTTTGTATTACTCTCATCTTGATTCTTCTTTAGCTGATCATTTGCCTCCTTGAGCAAATCAACCTTATTGGCAGCAACTCGGAGGTCTTCGGACAGCTTCTCCTTCTCAGACTTGAGGTCTTTGATGGTGGTTGCCTGACTTCGGACTTGCCTTTCCAAAGTAAGTACTGGCTGCACGTTGCTAAGGAGAGAATGGGCTATGATATCCCTCTCACTGGAAACCATAAAAGTCTTACCATTGAAATTCATTGTGTTGGAACTACTTGGGGGAACATATGGCCCTGCGAACTCATCTCTGGACAGGCCAAGGAAATAATCACCTAGAGCACCTAGACCGGTGACGTCCACTTCATCCATGTTAATCTCTTCCCTTTCAACCTCATCAGTATGGAATTCCATTGGAATCCCTTCATTAAGATTCCCTGGGATCTCTTCGGCTAACGTCGGATCGGTTGGGAAAGTGGGCTCTGGATCCCGGAGAGCGAGCTCTTCTCCTTGGGAAGTCTTTTTCTTTTTGACTTCCCTGTCAGCACTGTCACTTGCTTGCTTACGAGCCCGTTTGGAAGCCCTTGAAGGTTTTGGGGGATTCACTCCTTGTTTCTCGCTCTCTTGTTCTACCACCTGTAGAAGGTTTGCATCAACTTGAGCCTGGGCTGGCACCTCTGCGTCTGTTGGGGCCTCTTTCTCAGTATCCTCTACCGCTTTCCTGCCTTTCTTCTTCTTGCCCTTCATTTTACTTGGGGCTTTGGCCCGGGCAGGAAGGAAGAGGGTCCCATCCAGTTCGTGAGACCTTCTCAGCACGACGTCTTCGTCAGGTGGGGTGGAGAACTCCTCCCAGGTTAGGTCTCTTCGACCTGTGGTGTTCCACAGGTGAGACCTCGCTAGGTTCCCAGCAGTGAAGGCTTTATGAAACCGATTCTCCCAGTTCTCTGCGGCCCAAGCGTTGATTTTGCCACAGGTGACCTGTCCGGCTTTCAGATAGTCTCCGAACTCCTTTGGCAGCTCTGATAAAATAAAAGAAAAACCGATTAGTATAAACTTAAAGGAAAGAAAGATTCGAACAGAAACTTAGAATAAAAACTTACGATCATTTCTCCATCTACTTCGAAGAAGGCTAGGATTCTCCCCGGTTTTGATTTTCTTGCCATTTTCTCATGAGCCACTGACAAACAAGAACTGGCTCCTCTATTTGCTCTCCGACTCCAGGAGATCATCGACAGCTTTAAGATCGTTCCCCATGTTGAAATGGTAGAAGGGGAACTGATGGTGCTTGCACAAATTAGCCAGAGCTGCAAACTCTTCCATAGGAAGAGGAATTCCAGATAGCCTAGACGCCATAATACATGACATCAAGGTGTACCAGCCGTTAGGGCTTAGCTGTGATGGACATAGCTTGACCAAGTGAAAATAGCGTACTATTTCTGGGTCCAGTGGGAACCTAAGTCCCCAATTGAATAGCTCCGTAAAGAAGACTATCTCATTTCTTTTGCAATCCATCGGGGTCTCTGGATCGATGGGAATTCGAATCTTTACATTCTCAGGGATCCCCCACTTAGTACGCAGTCGTCCCAGATCTTTAGTATGGATGAACGCATACTTGGTCTTTAACAGAGATGAAAGATACTTGAACTCCACCTTGTGAAAGCAGGGCCCTACTCTCCCTTCGAGGCTCTCCGGCAGGTCTGGACGCCTCAGATACAAGTCCTCTTTGCCCTTCTTGGCAACAACGATAGCAGTCTCAACCTGTCCGGAGGACTCGGACTCAAATCTAACCTCCTCGGTGGAGTCCTCCATCCTCTCCTCCATTATTGTTGGGGGAGCTTCTGTACAAACAGCCCGGGGAGGGTTGAAGCTTGGCACAGCTAATCCACCGGACTGTTGGCTCTCCGAATGTTTTCGACTTATCACCTCAGTTTGAGTTTCTGAGGTTGAAGTTTCTTTGGGAGGTAAAGGACTGCTAGCTCCCGGACCGGCCGGCCTTTCCCGGAGAGTCCTAATAGTTGCCCCGGACCCTGATTCGCTAGTATTTTTTGAAGAAAGTCCTTTCACCAACCTACTTGGCCTTTTCATGATTAATTTGTCTGGGGAGTGGTTAGAATCGGACCCCATAGCAATAAAAGAGGATTTTTTCGTAACACTTGTGGCAGTGACCCCCGGTTCAACTATAGGGATCGACTCTTGAACTGAAGAGCCAGATACTATGGGGGAGAGTATTGATTGAAAGAGTTTTCTAGGTTTTGTACCTTTAGAAGAAGATGAACCTCTGTCAGATTCTTCGATTGAAGGGGCTGGTTTCTCGACAGGCGACGCTGAAAGCCCTGCTGCAAGTCTTTTTTCTTTTTCAACTCTTTGAGCTTTCTCCAATTCTGAGAGATTAAGCCAACCGCCCTTGATCAGTGCTGTTCTTGCTGTGAACATAAACAACTAAGGAAATTTTGAAGTTTTAGAGAGATAAAGCTTTGGGTAAAAAAGCAGAGTGAAAGATATAAGTGAGACTGTGAAAGGTGAAAAGAATTTATAGTAAATGTGAAAAACAGGTTTGATTCCTAGGAGAATCCGAAAAGTTGGGCAATAATTAAAAGACGGCGCTGATGTCATTTATGGCGTTTAAAAGAGGTAACTTGTTCGAGAAAGTGGTGCAACTTTCAAGGTGAAAAAACGGCTAAAGTAACCAACCAGAGAGTGACACGTGTCCCACTAACTCTGACAAAAACCGTTTGGAATTCGTAACGTCTGGTCTGTCCGGTTCTGTCCTCAACTCTCTTCGAATTGATAAACCACTTCCTGCATCGGATTGTTTTTCAGTTCTTTGACAAGGATACTTGTTCAAATACCTAAAAAGGGGCTCCTGATGAGTCCGAATTCGAAGTGCTCCCCAGAAGGGCATCCCAAAGTAAATCTCTCCGTAAACCGGACAGGCTCCAAGAGCTTAATTCGGACAGGACTTTTGAACCGGGCAGATGACTTCGAACACTGCAAGTCTAAAGTAGTTCGAACTATGACTAAAGTACTAAAAAACCTAAACACTATCTGACTAAGCTACCTGCTCATCTACTTAAAACTCATGGGTCTTTAAACATGACCCGGGTCCATTAAACTCGACCCGACATAGCAATATATTCCTTCATAGGCATAACCCGACCTGAAAGACGGGAAGCCATTATACAAGACATTAAAGTATACCAGGCATTCGGCGTCAGCTGCGATGGGCAGATCTGGAGGGTGCGGAAGTAAAGAGCGATCTCGGGGTCTAAAGGGAAGCGCAGCCCCCAATTGAACAGCTCGGTGAACACCACGATCTCCCTAGATTGGACATGAACGGGGGTCTCCCCAGGAACCGGGAACCGAACATTGACGCATTCGGGAATTCTCCAGCGGATCAGCAGATCCTTGTAATCAGACTCAGGGAAGTATAAGTACTTCCCCTCGTAAAGAGAAACGACATCCTTCGTCCGAAGCCGGCTGAAATAGGTAGTGGTGATTGCAGCCTCAACTTCTTCGGGCAGAGGATCGTCAGGAAGGTTGGTTGCATTACCAACAGCAGCAACGCAGACCTCTGCGGGCGCGACGTCCACCTCTGACTCTCCAACTTCAGGATTCGAAGCTTGGTCAGAGCTTCAGGCAGTAGCAACATTCGGATCCGATGATCGTACCCAAGAAGTGGAGGGTTCAGCTGCATTTCCTGAATGAACCCGATGCGCAGCCTCCAATTCCTCTGGCGTCAACCGACGCTTAGGCAAACCTAGAAAAGTTACGGCAGTGTTTGTACCGGTCCGATACCCTCGAATTGACGGAGTAAGCTGAACCATTTCAAGATAGTTACCTCCTGCGGGAGATGTAGGGGGACTGTTTTCTCCCATGGTCAAGAACTTGGATTTGCGAGCGCGTCGGGGCAGGGACAGAGATGGAGAAACGTGCGAGTTGACTGGCAATAGGGTCGGATTCTTCGACCGAACTACAGGGGAATGGAAGGAGCCACTACTGGAAGAAAGGACAACGGTTTCCGGAGAAAGGCTAACCTCAGGAGACAGAGAGACGGGAGGATCGGGTAGAAGGAAGGATTCAGCAGGGATCGGGGTGGCTAAAACAGGGTCGTGAGGAAGCGGGGCGGGAGTAAAAGGTTTGGAGTTTGATCCCCAGATCAAGCCGGCGCGTCGGTATTCTTCGGCTCGGTCTCCGATGCTAGACCACTCTTCAAAACTCCACTCAGGCTTTTTCTTTTTCTTGGCTGGTGTTTGCTTCGGGTATCTGGGTTTCATAAAACAAACATTCCAGGTCTAAGAATGGTCTGATAAGCTCTATCTCTCTCTAGAAACGATCTGACAGCACTTTCTCTCTCTAGAATGCCTCTGAGAGAAATCAAGGATTGTGGAGTATTTATAGGCGAGGTTGAATGATCGGAGAATACCAATCGACAAAAGCACAGCGGGAAGACGAAGAGTCTCCCTAAGAACCTAGTCTGGAAAAGACGCATCTCGTAAGCTGGTGACACGTGTTGACCACCTTCTGGCGAAGGCTTACCTAAGCTACCCCCTACGAACCAACTGATGATATGGGCCTTCGCAACCATGTCCACTAAGAAAAGCCGGCCCATCACAGAGAGGCCCGGGTTGAAAGCTCGAAAGAACGCGGGAACCAACCCGATTCGGAACTACGAACATTGGGGAAGAAAAATCCAACAGAGCCTAAGTATTGCCCGAAGGTCAGATCGGGATGAACAGCGTCGGGGAGCGACCGACGCGAGAGGAAAAAGAATAATTCGTCCAAAGATATGCCATTGGCCCGAAGCACTAGAGACAGCGGACAACAGGTGTAGGTACGGCAGTGAGTCTCCGCTCCTGATACTCCCGAAGACTGGGGGGCTACTGATGAGGATGGAATTTACCAATATAAATAATAAGGACTTAATTTTAATAAAAGGTACTTGGTGTAGTTATTAAGGTATCTAGGGTCTCTCGGGGACCAATGTGTAAACATAGTATTACTAAGGGGCCTCATCAAATATGTAAACAGCCCACTAAGGACTTAAGCGGGTCCACCTTATTTTAGTATAAAAGGTGACCCACTTTCTTGGTAGGTGAGACGTTGAATATTATTCTATTACATTCTCTTTCTCTCTCTACATTTTCTCTCTCTAGTCACACCTAGCACAAGATCCGAAATATTCTTCCAAACAATTATTGACTTATCAGAATCAATGATGCTCAACTGCTATTGTCTCCCCGGAAATTAATGAACAAGAAACAAGATGAAATGGAACACTCGTTGTTTCTTGGTAAGGAAAGGAATATTTTGCCTAAAATCTATGAAGATAAGTTATGGTTTTTGAGAGACGAAGATTTGGTACATGAAAAAAGTTTAACCGGGTTGAGGAAATATCTCTTGGTTAAGTGATGGAACATGAAGAAAGTGATATTCACTTTATTAAAATCGGTCCAAGTTTAGCTAAGGAAGAAAAAGAGACTTCAAAAATTAACGGGACTTTTAAAAGTTTCAGCTGAATTTGTACTCTTAATTTAAATCTCCCTTCATTTGGCGGATATAGTGGCCATGTATGCCATGGACCACCCTAAGTTCTAAAAATAATTTTGGTATAGTGGTAGAAGTACTCAATTTCTAAGCTTGAGGTCAAGGGTTCAAAACTTGGACCACCTTAAAATATTTTTTAGGCACACCCTAAATTCTAATCCTGGATTCGCCCCTACCTCCAATGTAACAGTCTTAATTTTTAATAATAATTTTAGTTTTGTTAAAAAAACATTTTTAACCATTATTATATATATATATATACATTTATGAACTATATTTTGGGATGTAACAAATCTATTAACTTTTGATATAAATATCTAGACATAAAATTTTATATTCGATAAACTTAGTATATATATGAACTATATTTTGGGATGTAACAAATCTATTAACTTTTGATATAAATATCTAGACATAAAATTTTATATTCGATAAACTTAGTAAATAGAGACTGAGATTTGATAGTTTTGAAAGATTTAAAGATATTAAACTTTGAAGATTTATTCTTTTATCAAACTAGAATATTTATAAGTTTAAGGTGATCATTGAAAACCATTATAATATTTTTAAACAAAACATAGATATCAAAAAAGAACATGAGAATGCACACATGTTTGTAGTCATTTTAATAAGTAATAGAGTTCTTCGTAATGACTAACGAGTTAAATTACCATAATAAGTGTCCAATATGCATTTTTATGCCAACCAACCCTAGTCATTGGGGAAAATTTAATCATCATTGTGGTAACATTGCCTTATATATTTATCATAAGTCCAAACTTTTGTTTGTTACGACAAAGACCTTTCGTTTATAGATCATTGATATGAACTAAGATTGTTATGAAAATTCATTGTTATTTCTATAGGATGACATGTTATTTATAGGTCTTAAGTTTTTTCTCATAGCTCCACGATGACCAATACTTTTTTTGGAACGACTGGGCTGATTTCTGGGCATTTGACATAATACAACCTACGTTTTGTGCCAAACGTCTTGTATGTTCACGACGAACACATGTCAAGATGTCATACTTCTTACAGCATATCGCACATGGTACGATCTCATTTTAACACACATACATTTTCCTTAAAGTCCCCACGACTTCTTAATGTATCGCTCTGAATATCGTTTCTCCAATCTTCGAATTGATTGATCTGAAATCCTCTTTAGATTGGTTTTTTCATATTACTTCATTTAATCATAATTATAATAGTCTCCCACTTGATTGATGATAGATTTTATCTCTTCGTTGAGATAATATTTATGGAAAAAATAAAATATCTTGTCCATATGTGTTTTATTTTAATGTAACGATAACAAAGATTGGTCTTAATATTATGTAATCATAACTTTAAACCATTTATGCGTATGACCAAACTCGTGACCTGACAAATGTAAATATTTTTTATAAATTTATCTATTTTTGGTTATTGTTAGAATTATTATGCTTGTGTATTTATTAGTTCAAGAATTTATTTGACATAAATTCGTACTCTCACGAGAGGCATCACCAATTTTAAATTTTTATAAATATGATTCTCTAAGAACTTTTGTTATTTTTAAAAACACGTGTCATACTTGGACTGATTCATATTAATATTTCTTAAAATTGTCATGTCATTCGAGATCGATCAATATATGATTCACCTTATATAAAAATGGGTTATATTTATATGATGAAAAATGTTTTTTCTAATGACAAGTTGCTATTTATTACAAAACTTAATATTTAATCGTCTACTATTATCAAATTAGGTTTTTTTTCATTAGTGAAATATTATTTATGAGTACTTGTCTAATAGAGTGACATTGACTATTGATATAACTCTGTTTTGGATCACTTTAATTATGAGAATAATGTTTATCTCTTCTAAATCTTTTATATATATATATATATATATATATATATATATATATATATATATATATATATATATATATATGTTTATAATCTCTCTGATATTGTTACTTAAAGATAAATTGGACATCTACGTATGGGCACACATTAGTCAATTAGTTGATGCAAACCTTATTGTATACAAATTTATTTGTGTATTTTGCATATATCATCGGATACTATAATATTTATTTTAGATATTACGGCATGATAAAAAATATCATTTTTAGATGTTTGTAAAACCATATAATTATTTAACTAGTATACATACATTTGACTAATTATTCGAGCGTACATATTCTGTCGGCTGTTTCATGTAAAACCCCTCATTAAGATCTTCATGTAAGGAAGGTGTTTTGATATCAATTTTATGAATCTTAAGATCGTATATCAATATAATTGTGAATAGTATTTATATGTTCGTTGTTTTATACTCTTTTTTATTATGGCTACCAATCTAATTCTGAATACTTGAATGTTATTATTTATATGATATTTTTTAAACATTCATTTATAGCTAATTGTTTTCAAACCTAAAGGTAAATAAAAACAAAACTTAAGTGCGGTTATTATCTACATATAGTTTGGACTCAAATGATTCTAATTCTCTAAATTTAAAAATAATGTTAGACTCATACGCTAATAAGTTATAAAATCTTTTATTTATTGTGTATATAAAAAATGAAATTTGTAGATTTTAGACTTTTAAATTAATTTAGACTCCACAAAAAATCATATTTATTATATGAATCTACTGCACAAATTATTAAGTGTAGTTTTTAATATTATCTTAGTTGTACTATATTCTATATGCATAAGTTGATTATGTCATAAAATATAATGACATTGCAAAAATAAATATAATTAGTATTTATATCAATAAAAGTATCATTAACCTATAGTATGATCATTTTTATATAAAAGTAACATCTCTAAAAAAATACCAAATTTAGATAAATTAAGTCTTTCAAACTCATACACATAACGAATATTGGTTAACTGATCATTAGAAATAATATTTTTGTTATGTATGGAACATAAAAAATATTAGTATGGGTAATCATTTTTGTAAAGACTGTCTCAACATTGTCATATTCTTCAACTTTGAATTTATTGATGTTTCCAATTTTCATATTTTGTATATACTTTCTTGAGTTGATTTTAGAGTTTTATCATGATCAACATGAACTGAAGCATATGTATCATACCATCAACCAATCTATTGTTTTTTTACAAGATTTATCTTAGTCACCAATGTTACAATTTTATCTTTCATCAACACACTCTCCATGTGAAGATTGTCATCCTTTACAAAATGCATCGGTTTGTCACACACTTTACAATTGTCTCAACTCTTCTTGAAGTTTGTCTTGTTTTTTGCTATAAGTGTCTTTCGTAAGAATTTTTGTTTTTGTTTCTTGGGTTCAACCACGTTGACCTTCTTAGAATTTTACATGGTTATACTTTGTATATTTACATATAATTTTTCTTTTTCAAATATAATGAAAGATTTTTGTTAAAAAAGAGAGGATTAGAAAAAGAAAAAAATGGGCAAGTTTGAAAAGATAAAATAAAGAACATTAAAAATAAAATAAACAAAGATACAACATTTACATATATATGAATCACAATTTTTTATCATATTTTATCCTTTATGTATCATTATTTTTGTCCATCATCAATCAACCAAATATTGTTTATTTAATATAGTTAAAATTCATATTTGACAAATCAAATTAAGTTTATATATATAACTCTAATATTAAGAATATAGAAACCAAATATTTATATATACTTAACCATCACCTAAACTATTTTGGTAGTCTATCGTACATTTTCTCACTTCTAATGGTTCTGGTTGTCTTATTTCATTTTACTTTTCATTTGGCCGCAGATAGATGTTAGGTAGGCGATGCTAGGAAAATGAGGAATTGTTAGCACAAGGCAAGTACTGATATAATTCAAAGTCTGGTGAAACAGTGTAAGAACTCTTTTTTAATCTTGATTGTACTAAAAAACATTCGTTATCAGTTGATAGTTTTCCTTGAATAATATATTGTCACTCATTTTCGATCTTAATTGTACTCAAAAGAGGTTCATTAGATAAATTAGACATTTACGTATGGGCACACATTAGTCAACTAGTTGATGCAAATCTTATTGTATACAAATTTATTTGTGTATTTTACATAAATCATCGGATACTATAATATTTATTTTAGATATTATGGCATAATAAAAAATATCATTTTTAGGTGTTTGTAAAACTATATAATTATTTAACTAGTATGCATACCTTTGACTAATTATTCGAGAGTACATAATCTATCGGCTGTTTCATGTAAAACCTCTCATTAAGGCAGGTGTTTCGATATCAATTTGGTGAATCTTAAGATTGTATATCAATATAATTGTGAATAGTATTTATATGTTTGTTGTTTTATACTTTTTTTTATCATGGCTACCAATCTAATTTTGAATACTTGAATGTTATTATTTATATGATATATTTTTTAAACATTCATTTATAGCTCATTGTTTTAAAACCTAAAGGTAAATAAAAACAAAATTTAAGTGTGGTTGGATATTTACTAAATATGTCTCATTGTTTATGGTCTCTAGAAGATAATGTCTCATTGTAAGATTTAAAATCATCTCCGAAAGAAAGTACAAACGGATTTACCAGATGATTTATACACAATTTCTTTCCACTATGTTAAGTAATATTATTTGAGAGTTTATCTCTTCGGATCCTAAAATTTTGGATATTTAGTTCTTTTGATACTAATCAAGGTGCATACAACTGCTCTGCAACTAAATGTATTTTTATTAAAACGTTTTTCTCGTTTATCGTAACGGTTTGAAGCTTATTATCTACATATATTTTGGACTCAACTGATTCTAATTCTTTAAATTTAAAAATAATGTTAGACTCATACGCTAATAAGTTATAAGATTTTTTTATTTATTGTGTATATAAAAAATGAACTTTGTAGATTTTAGACTTTTAAATTAATTTAGACTCCACAAAAATCATATTTATTATATGAATCTACTGCATAATTTATTAAGTGTTATTTTTAATATTATCTAAGTTGTACTATGTTCTATATGCGTAAGTAGATTATGTCATACAATATAATCACTTTACGGAAATAAATATAATTAGTATTTATATCAATAAAAGTATCATTAACCTATAATATGATCTATATGCGTAAGTAGATTATGTCATAAAATATAATCACTTTACAAAAATAAATATAATTAGTATTTATATCAATAAAAGTATCATTAACCTATACTATGATCAATTCTATATAAAAGTAACATCTCTGGAAAAAAAATACTAAATTTAGATAAATCAAGTCTTTCAAACTCATACACATAACAAACATTGGTTAACTGATCATTAGAAATAATATTTTTGTTATGTATAGAACATAAAAAATATTAGTATGTGTAATCATTTTTCTTGTTTGTAAATAGTATCTCAACATTGTCATATTCTTCAACTTTGAATTTATTGGTGTTTCCAATTTGCATATTTTGTATATACTTCCTTGAGTTGATTTTAGTGTTTTATCATGATCAACATGAATTGAAGCATATGTATCATATCATCAACCAATCTATTGTTTTTTTACAAGATTTATCTTAGTCACCAATGTTACAATTTTATCTTTCATCAAATCACTCTCCATGTGAAGATTGTCATCCCTTACAAAATGCATCGGTTTGTCACACACTTTACAATTGTCTCAACTCTTCTTGAAGTTTGTCTTGTTTTTTTGCTATAAGTGTCTTTTGTAAGAATTTTTGTTTTTGTTTCTTGGGTTCAACCGCGTTGACCTTTTTAGAATTTCTAATTTGAAATATTCTTATGATTTATCTTTCATACATGATTATTTTTTAATCCTTAATGTGTTTAGGTTTGCTTCATAAATACTCATCATATTTGTTTAAAATCTTATTCCGGTAATTTTTCAAAGATGAGAAAATTTTGCTATTACTCCAATTTGGGAAATCCCTAGAAGTTTGGCTTTCTCGGATACGATCTTATTGAGTACGACTTGTAGTTCATGGATTTAGAGAATAAGAGGGTTTCTATCTATAAAAGATAATCAATATATTGAAATATTATAAACGCTTGTGTACCTTTTTTTAAGATAGAGCGCTCAAAATCTTGTGTGCGGAGGTTTTTCTAGTGTAAAGAACATACAAGCTATCCGAAATGGTGTTCATAATATGTCGTTGACATATCATGTCATCTTATATGTTCTTGTACTTTTCTTATTTTTTTTATTGGATTTCGTTCGTAGTTGGTTCAGAAAGTAGTGAAATCGAGATCAGGTATGTAGAATACCCTGAGTGTTATAAGAAATGACTTAACTTGTATAACCATCTTATGAAATTAATGTGATCAAAGTGATTCAAACAAACCGGGTTTGGTTCATCACTTATATTATCATCATTTTTGTTTATCTAGATATGATGTAATCTAATTAATATTGAATGCTAAATCTAATGGCGTAAATAAAACTTACACTAATTGTATCAAAAAATTAATCAGTCATTTTCTCTCTCTTTTATTTGACTTAAGACAAGTAAATAATTATGCTTCCCAAAGATAATTATTTTTACTATTTTTTTATTTGGTTTTTCATAAAATATCTTTGCGGAACAAGCTTTTTTTATACAAACAACTAAAAATGAAAAATTATTCAATAAATTTAGTAAATAAAAAAATTGATAAATATAAAAATATAATATATTTGTGATTCATTCTCCCAGCCAACTAGTTTAATTATATGTTTTAAATAACCTTTGAAAATCATCACAATTTCTTGAAACAACACTTATGTCAAAGGATAAAAACATACTTTTTCGTACTCACAATGCTAAATTACGGGGTTTATTTGAAAAAAATAAAATATATAACTACCATAGCTATTGTTCAATTCACATTCTCATGACAAGCATTTTAGTCGTTGTGGAAACTTATAATCACCGCAGTAGAATTTTATTTTTAAAATTTAAATTTAAATTAACGCCAAAATTTTATATTTTTATTTGAGAAAGTCATTGGAATCTTGTATATTTTATATTTTTGTTTTCTTTTTTAAAATAATAGTTCAAGGAAGAAAATTATCTAATACTTGTTGATAATATTGTGTTTATTAATTCGTAATTAAACTGAAATTATCTAATACTTGTTGATAATATTTTATATTTATTATCTAATACTTGTTGATAAAATTATCTAATACTTGTTATCTAATATTTGTTGATAATACTTGTTCACCACAGTTTTTCAGCGATTGTTAGGCTGAAGTTTGTTGGTTGTTGTTTTTTTTAAACAAAAGCATGTGATTTTAAGACATCATCTCGGAATTACATGCTTTTTTTTAAAATGAAAAACATGTAATTCCGGGATGATGCCTTTCTTCTCGATATTTTCTCTAAAAATAGTTGTTTCAAACGCGAATTTTCAAGTTACGTTAATGTAAAACGTAAAAACAAGATTAAATTACTTTATTCGTTGATTGAATTTGTTCTCCTGTTTGGTTTGAGTTTCTTCATTTTTCATGATTAATCTTTCACAAAATTGAAGTTTTTTTATTTAGGATTAATTTTATAGGGTAAAATCATATATGTTGGATTAAAGTTGGGTTAATGATGTGATTTTTGTTATAAGGGTTTTTATTTGGTTAATGACATCGAATGTTGAATTTGAAAGTAAAGTGAGGGTAATCTTGTAAAAGCAAGTGACAAGTGTTTTGGAAAGTTTGAATTATGGAGGAAATAATATATTTGATGGGGAAATAGTTTCACCCTTAATACAATCATTTCTTGAACAATTATTTTGAAAAGAAGTGATAAAATGTGGGTTCAATGGTGGGGTTTCGACGGATTTTCTCATGTTCCGTTCTTTTATTTGAACTGAATTTCATGTGAACGGCTGCGAGTTAATAATTTCGAATTGGATACTGATTTTGTACTGGTCGATTGATCGGATTTGTCTGTAAATTTTATTTAATTTTTTATTTTAAACAAAAATTATAATATAAAATTATTAATTCAAAACAAATATAACTAAATAAATAATTAAATTAAAAAAATAGATATAAAACATTAAAACAAAGATAAATTATTTTTGAAAGATCTTTTAGTATCTAATAGCATAACCAACCATCATATTCGTAGTCAAAATAATTGAGAAATTTTTGAAATATCTAATCCAAACATATCATACTTTTTGACAAAAAAATATTATGTTAAATTAAATAATAAAGACTAATAATAAATTGGGAAATTGTACCAAAAGTACCTACTCAACTATTCAATTGTCACTTACCACCCAAGGTTTGATCAATTGTTACTTAATACCCAACTCAACTACCTTATTGTCACTTACAACCTAACTTTATTTTAATACCCTAACTACCCTCACCATTCATGAACAGCCACGTAACCAAAATTTCTATTTCCTTCTCTTTCCTTCTCTTTCCTACTTTTCCTTTAATTTTATTTTTAAAAGATCCGTATCTTTCGAACCGGAGCTCGAAAAAAATAAATGAAAGTACCATTACTTTTGTTTTTTAAAAATGAACAAAACTAGATCCATTTATGATTTTTTTTTATTTTTTTTAAAAATAAAATTTCACCAGTTGCAAGCAATTCGCATCTTGAGAATTGTACCAGTTTTTTTTTTTTTTTATCGTTCAGAAATCTTGAGAGTTGCAAGCAATTCGCATCTTATCATGAGAATCGTTCAGAATTTTGCAAGCAATTCGCATCTTATCATGAGAATCGTTCAGAAATTGCAAGCAATTCGCATCTTATCATGAGAATCGTTCAGAAATTGCAAGCAATTCGCATCATGAGAATTTGCAAGCAATTCGCATCTTGAGAATTTGCAAGCAATTCGCATCTTGAGAATTTGCAAGCAATTCGCATCTTGAGAATTGTACCAGTTAGTTTTTTTTTTTTTTTTACCAGCGCGCGCCTTTTTTTTAGTCGGGGGTATTTTTGTCCAAATTTCAGTTCGAGGTACCAAGTTACACTATCCAAAAAGCGGGTACCGCCGGGTAATACCATAGTTGAGAAGGTATTTACCGGTACTTTTCTCTAAAAAATTTATATTTTTAAAAATAAATAACTCGAAGAATTTATATATTATTGAAAATTAAATTATTAAAAAATCTAATTAATAAATATATTATTAAAATAAAAATCATTAGAATAAATTAACTAATAATTAATGAAAAAATTAAGTTTATATATTTCTAAAAACGAAATAAATAATTTTTTTAATATTAATTATTTTCTATATATCATTATTGTTATATATTTTATGTGTATATAAAAAAAAATCGGATTGGATCAGATTCGGCAAATTAAAATTCGTACAGAATTCATTTTATATACAAATTTATATCCGTATTTAGTTTTTTTATGTTTGAATCCGACAAAACACAATAAAATAGGAGCAGACCGGCCCGGAACAATAAAGATATTTTTATGTTTTGTTGGAGATCGGATTCGCAAATTGCATGGTTATTTGGCTGAAAATCTCAAACATTATTGATCTGGTGGAAGCTGTGGTAGTTTACTGTTAGAGATGAAAGAAGATGAAGTACAAATAAGAATCGTTTTTGGTATTGGACTATTTTCTTTTAATCCATTTTTTTGTCTCTATTGTTTATTGTCACCTCCAAACTTTTGTATCTCTTCAATTTTGATATCAATAGAAATTTTGAGAAAAAAAAAACCAAATATATTATCAAAATCTAATATGAAATTTAATATGACCTAAATATTTATTAATAAATCATATATATTATTGAAACCTTTTGGAAATTTGCAACAATGTACCCTAAAACTCCTGTTTGTATCGAAAACGCTAAATTACCAACTTGTCCTATTATACCACTCCCTTCCCTTTAAATACCATAAAGCTCTCTCCCTACACCTTGTAACCATCTTATGTGTTATGTCCTCTTGAGTTACTTTAACTAAACCTTATTCTCCTCAAAAACACCAAACCAACAACAATGTCTCTTTTGATAAACTCAACAACATCACCAACCCTTCCAAAACACCAACACCAAAACCATAACCAAGACCAAGTCGTAGTATTCGACTCCTCTTTATTACAAAACCACTTGCCAACCCAATTCATTTGGCCACAAGCCGACTTAACTCAACCCATCCAACACCTAGATGAGCCGGTTATCGACCTAAGCGGCTTCATCAAAGGTGATCAAGACTTGACTGATCGAGCGGTTGAGCTTATAAGAGCAGCTTGTTCAAACCATGGCTTTTTTCAAGTTATTAACCATGGAGTTGAAGCTAATCTCATTCAAGCCGCTTATGAAGCGGTTGATGATCTTTTTAACTTTCCGGTGGATAAGAAACTCAGTCTCCAGCGAAAGCCCGGTGACTTTTCTGGTTATTCCGGTGCTCATTCTGATAGGTACACCTGTAAGCTGCCATGGAAAGAGACGTTTTCGTTTGGGTATGATTATAAGCATGGGAGTGGAGAGGAGGGTATTGTGGTAAATTACTTCAAATCAGTTTTAGGTCAAGAGTTTGAGCAAGCAGGGTAAATAAACTTTCTTTTTAAATTTTTCATTTTTTAATGTGATACAAAAAGTTTTAAAAATATGAAAAAAAAATTATTTATCCACGTAAAAATATTAACTATACATATCATTATTACAAATATTCCTTTCTTCTTGTTTTGTTAGAAAATATTTTTTATCTAATAACTGATGTAAAATATAGTTTTATCTTTTATTAATGGTATTTATTTTTCTTATTTTTATAAAAAATATATAAATTTTTTAATATTTATATACAAATATTGAAAAAACATATATTATAAAATGAAGATATATATATATATATATATATATAAAAGATTTTGTCAAATCTAATAATTCCAAACTGAATCTGAACTCCACCTCGTGTGAACAAAGAGCCAATAACAGTCACGTGCGCTCTTCTGCCCATACTCATAAATAATTTATTTGGATAACATATTCATTATGGCTCTCTTTGGAACTATTTGAAAACTATTAAAAGATTGTTTAACTTTTTTTTATATACATGGAATGTCGTCGGTCCTTATAAAAATAAAAATAAATATTTATTTCCCATTTTTTACATATGAAAGAAGACGAAAACAAAAATTATTTTCTATTCTTTTATATATAAAAAAATCGATACTGACTGTTTTTTGTATTCATCGTTAACACTTACATATATTTTACGAGAGAGAGTTTTTTATCTTTGAAAAAAGTCGTTTATGTTATTTTGTATATATTTATAGTTATTTTTGTTATATTTGTACTAAAAGTGACGAAATATACAAAAAAATCAACCAAACTAACTGTTATACTGTACATATAACATCAGTAGTTTTTATATAGGTGAGACCAATTTCAACGACTACTCATAAATTTTTAATTTATATCTTAAATTTTAGCATTAAGTTCATGTAGGTTGTTTAGGCGCACGTTTAACATTAATCTGCTTGTTTTTATTAATATTTAATTTTTCCTCACCTAATTTATTCTAAGATGATTACCATATGTTTTATGTGTTAACCCAACTTCACCTATTTTGCTAAATAAATATATACTATATTCGTCTATAAATAAAATATTAATTGTGTTCATAAACTCCAAGTTTTAGGTGTTTTTAACTTAATTATATTTACTTTCTTGGTGTAGGTTGATATACCAAAAATATTGTGAAGCAATGAAAGAGGTATCTTTAGTGATTCTGGAGCTGCTAGCTTTAAGCTTAGGAGTTGATCGTTATCACTATAAGAATTTTTTCAAAGATGGTAGTTCTATAATGAGGTGTAACTATTATCCTCCTTGTGTCAATTCTGGCCTTACTCTTGGCACTGGACCACATTGTGACCCTACTTCACTAACCATCCTTCATCAAGATCAAGTTGGTGGCCTTCAAGTTTTTGCCGATAACAAATGGCAATCCGTCCGTCCGCGCCCTGATGCTTTCGTAGTCAACATCGGTGATACCTTTATGGTATGTATTTTGTTCTCATTCATTCAATTCAATTAAATTTATAGATCGAAATTACAAATCGGTAATCATTATTAAAAATTTAAGATGAAATATTTTGAAGTATGTATTGTAAGTTTAGTGTTGAGATTAACACTGTGATGGGAATAGGCATTATCAAATGGGAGGTACAAGAGTTGCCTACACAGGGCGGTGGTGGATAGAGAGAGAAAGAGAAGATCGTTAGTGTTTTTTGTGTGTCCGAAAGAAGACAAAGTAGTGAGACCCCCACAAGATCTTTTGGTCAGATCACAAGAGTTAAGAAAGTACCCTGACTTCACCTGGTCTGATCTCTTCGCTTTCACTCAATCGCACTATAGAGCTGATGTCTCCACCCTTCAAAGTTTCTTCCTTTGGCTCATCTCCAATTACAATACCAATCAATAGTTTTACTTTCGGTTTCGCTTTTGTTTTCTTAGTACACTTATTATTGCTGTATTGTATGTTTGAAAATCTGTTTGGTTTGAATGGGATTGAAGCGATTTCTGATTTTCTTATGCAGCAAGTATTATTATGATGGGTCAGTTTCAAAAGAAAAAAGAACTTCTGATTTTTCAAAATATTACTTGTGAATATTATACTCACCTTTATTATTAATTGAAACAAATATAATGAAATGGTTATAGCAGATCATTCTAACATGTTTAAAAAAATTAAAATAAATAAAACTGTTTACATTCTTTTTATCATTACAAATTAAGATTTGTTAAGCTAAAAACAGTTAAAGATGATTATATTGAAGATTCTGTCAAACAAAATAATTGGTGTAGTAAACCCATCAATAAAAAATTCTATCGGCATTAGTTGAGATCCGAGGATTTAAGGTATATGAGTCGATACTATTGTAATTTTAGTTTAGTAATTCATTTTATATGAACAATTCTTTTTTTTGCAAATGCAGTGATTTGCTGAATCTTCCAGCATATAAATGTAAAATCAATCACATAAGACCTATTTAACGCGGTTTAGATTGTGAAGAAATTCTACATGTACAGATAATGGGTATAGATTTTAAAGACGGCAAAGTTATAAAAAGACTCTTTCAAACCCAACTAATACAACCACTCTTCTTATCTTACAAAATATTCGACATACAGAAGGAACTGTGGATCTTAGTGTATCTCAATGTTTATCTTCTACGTAAACTTTCTCTCTAAAATCAGTCAAGCTTGAGACTTTCTCTCTCTATCAAAATGCTCTCAATCGTGCAACCATCGCTTCATACTTGTTCTCTACTATAAATAGAATCAATGATGAGTGAGCTGACCTCCCATACTCATGTTAGCAGCTTACAGCTTGTTCCTCAAGCAACCGAATGGAAATGACAATGCAACACCTTCATCCGTACATCCGCACTCTACAACGGGTAGTGGCATTATCATTCTGACACCTGAAATTGTAGTAGTGTACTACTCTACACCATCTTCAAACACACCTAGATCAATGGCTACATGATCAAAAACTGAGATAAATTCATTCAATTTCAGATTCTTCAACATATATATATATATGAAATTAGTTTCTTATGGAAACACTTAAGTATACTTAGAAGCTTCTGGAACAATGTTCACATGTCATTCATATACAACGGAAACATTAACAATTGTCTTTGGGTAAGCTCATAATTAGGTTCTAGCATAAGTCTCTGCACCGAAGTCTTTGACCGAACATCCAGCCACATAGATTATCAGGAAAAACAATCTTTAAGTTCTCGATTTACTCAAGTCTTCGGCCCTTAAGTATGCGGTTGAGCTGCAACAGTCTATTTTATCTTACACTTAACAATTCTATACATATGCTTATAGTGACTCTAGTATCCATTTCCCCGATTTTCCAAGTACTCTTTAGAGACACCCGATTAATCTATCTCCAATATTTGCACAAGCCTCATGTCGTTCGTGAACTTTGAAACCAGTAACACCTTGGTCAGAGCATCTTAAGGTTTTTTGGCACTTGCAATCTTAGACACCCTCACTTGTTTTTTCTCCACCATATCTCGGATGAAGTGCAGCCTAATATTTCATATCCTATTTCTCTCATGGAACTTATGACTCATTATTAAATGAAGAGAGCTAGTATTATCACATGATATAGTCGCATCTAGTTCAATAGTCGTGATCTAATTTTATAATCCTTTCATATACATGGTTTCTTTAATTACTTTAGTAGCAGTCATGTATTCATCTTTCTTAGATGACAAGGCATTGAAATTGTAAAGACGTGATTTGTAACTAACCACTCTTTCATTCACAGTAAACAGATGACCTGAAATTGACTTCCTTATGTCAAGGTAGCTTGCATAACCAGAGTCACCATATCCATTCAGCATATGATCGGTCGTATACTTCTTATTATAACATAACCCAACTTCATTCGAACCCTTCAAGTAAACCTATTATCGGGTCGAGTCGGTCCGGGTTTGGATGGGACCGAGACCGACTCGTTAAGCTACCGGGCGGGTCAAGCCGGACCGCTAAGCGAAGGGAGCCAAATATGATGGACCGAGACCGGCTCGTTAAGATTCGAGTCGGTCCGGTCCGACTCTTAACGGGCGGGTTTGTTAGTTTATCATAATTTTTTTAGGGTTTTAGTAAAAAATATACATAGATTAGGAAAAAAAAATTATATATCTCCCTTACCAGGCTAGTTACCGGGCGGACCGGTCCAGACCGGTAAGAGAATTGGTCCAAAATTTTGGCTCCCAACCCGCTCCCTAAGGTATCCGGACCGGTCTTGGACGGGCCTTACCGGTCCGGTCCCGGGCGGGTTAACGGGTTGGGAGGCCCCCTAACAGCTCCTACAAGTATCTCATGAGTCATTTAAGAGCTTGCCAATGAGTTTTTCCTGGATTTGAAATAAAATATGCTCAAAATATTTATAGAGTCGTGCAAAATTTTATATACATTATGTTTCCAATGACATTGCATAAGGTATCTCTCGCGTGATTTCTTATTTGTTGCTTCAGTTGGTTTTTAAGTGATACTAAGTTTATAATAAGCACTAATGGGAGTTATAACCTTTTAGTTTCGAACATACCAAACGTTTTTAGAAATTTATGTATATATTCTTGTTGAGATAAGAATAGATATCCTCGAGTCTGATTCTCTTGATCTTTATTCTAAAATCTCTATTCAGTTGTGGTTCCACCGTTTCAATTATTATTTTGTCTTTGCGACTATCAATACGTCACTCACATATATACGCAACACGATTTATCTTTACATGTGTGTTTTCCTATTAAAATAGACACAATTTTCATAGTGAATCCTCACATAATTAATGCATCCTATAAAAGAATCAAGTATTTTATTCCACTCTTTGGCGATTGATTCAACCCATATAGGGATCTGTTTAAAAAACACACATCCCCTTTCTTTGCTTTTTCTAAACCTTTCGCCTGACACATGTAGATGATCACTTCTAATTATTCATGCATGTAGTAGTCACATTCATTTGATGTAACTCAAGATCAAATATATAAACAATTGACAACATAAATTTCATTAAAAAAATTCACAACCGGTGAGAATATTTTATTGAAATCAACACTATCATTTTGCATGAACCATATAGCCATCAGCCTAGCTATGTATCTGGATAACTCAACTCTTGGAAAAAAATCTTCCACATGAATATCCATTTAATCTCAACAAGCTTATAACCCTTTAATTGTTTCATAAGAGTCCAGGTGTCTATCTTCTTGAGAGAATTCAGTTCTTCATATATGACCTTCATCCATTTTTATTTATCGTTGCTCTTCATAGCATCATGATAGCTCCCAATTCAAAAACATACCCATGAATTTCAATCGACAAAGCATAACATATACCATGACAATAATGATACTTTTGTGAAGATTTGTTATGTCTTCATATTATATCTTTCACCAACTGATAAATGTCGAGATTATTGTGCTCTTTATCCTGGTCATATAAAGGCTCTAGAACATCAAAACATTGGTCAGTATCAACCTCATGCAATGTGTGAACTTTCTCTGCATGATTAGAATATGAGCCAAGTATAAAATTATCTTCAATAGAAACGTCCTTAATTATACTTTGTTGTTCAAACCCATCATCAACTTTACATCTCTTCTCAACAAAACTAGTTTTGATCTCAACCGCCTCTTCATTGAATACCACGTCTCGACTAATTAAAGCCTTCTGACTCCCATCTTTATGCACCAATCGCTATACATATATACTCATTTTGTGGAGGCGATGAAAAAATACTTTAATGCTCTCGGGTGAAGCTTATCATGTTGCACATGCAGTATATGCAAACACTCTCGAATATTATCGCACTAGTTTATTCCTAATACATGCTTGTAAAAGGTTTTTTTATGATATATACAATTGTTGTTACAACTTCTCTCCAAAACCTTCGGCTCATTCCAGCTGATGGAAGTATATACCTAACCCTTTCCAACAAGGTACACTTTATCCTTTCAGCAAACCCATTCTCTTGGAGAGTTCCTCTCACGGTTTGGTGTCTAGCAATGCTAAGTTTAGGAAATTATCTCTTGAATGCCTCATTCACATATTTCAAGCCATTATTAATCCTCAACGTCTACAGCGTCTTTCTAGTCTGATTCTCTACCAGTCTCTTCTAGTTCCTAAAAACATCGAATGATTCATCTTTGATCTTCAAAAGTATAACCCATAGATATGAACAAACATAGTCAAGCATATTATTGGTTGTATGACTGTTAGACAATAACTTAATCCTTTCTCTTTTACCTAGCACATAACTTTCAGAAAAGTTCAACTTCTGAATTGTATTAACATCCAACAACCTTTGTTTAATATGCTAATTTAGATATTTCTCACTCACATTCCCCATCTTAAAATATCATAACTTGGTTGAATTTCTTTTTAAACTATACACAAGCTCGACCACTACGGATCCTCTAAGAACTAACAAACCATTGGTCATATAAGTTTTCATAACAACTAGTGAGTCTTGCAGAATTCTAAGTCTTACATCTTCATACTTATATGTAAGACTTTCCTCATCTAACGTGTTGATTGAAAGAAGGTTCCATTTAACATCGAGTACATACCTCACATTTTTTATCACTATCTCAATTTATGTAGACAACTTGAGCCAAATATTTCACATCATTTTTATAGTACATGGTTCATCATTCCTGAGTATAACATTGCTACCATCAAACAATATAAGGTTTTTATAACCAATGTTTGTTGGATGTCATATGGAATGAAGCTCCTAAATCCTAAATTCAACATGAGTAAATTCATAGTCATTCAAGACCATGACAACAACTATGGCATCTTATTTCATATATTTATCCCCATTTCTTTTGTTCGAGAACTTTCTACTGATATGAAATTTCTTCTTGCACAACCAATATCTCATTTTAAAACCCCTCACGAATCTCCTTGATTGTGACCTAGAGTTTTTTTTCTTTTTTAAATTTTGATTATATCCTTCAAGGATTCCCTTTCACACTTGGTTTGAGACCTTCAGATTCATTATTTATAATTATCTTCTAATGATGATATTTTTAGTTTAAATCACTCTTCACCTCAGTCATCGTAAGAGAATTTTTTTCGTAGAAAAAAATGGTGTCAACAAAGTGCTAATAAAATTTTGGAAGAGAACTCGAAACAATTATGGATGGACATTTCTACCTTCACTCCAACTACATTCAACTCAAAAAATTGATTCTATTGAAATCAGACATGTGGTTTTGATTTTTCTTATGATATCCATTATTAGCGTATACAATAATTTTTTGAGATACAATTTGTTCGCTATGGAGTGCTTAATGTAAATGGTTTATAGACGATTCCATATACTCAACACCATCGTCTCTTCAGAAACCTCTAGAAGAACCTCATCTTTTAATCTCAAAATTAGAGTATTATAGTCCTTGGACAAGTCCTTGACATTAATCAGTTTCTTGACATTCTCATCAATGGAAGCACACAACCTTTTATCTACTAAGAAATCCTGAATCTTAATTCTTTACATGTCAAAATTATTATCCGGGTTTAATGTTTTATATCGAACTTCATGAAACTTATGTGGTGAACTTCTTTGGTCTACCAGTGAGACTCAAATTTTTAACCTCGATACCCAAAATAATCTTCATCTTTCTTTTGTTTATATCACCTAATTAAATATTATTGTAGATTGTTCATGCTCATTGCACCACTTGCCGAGGTAATAACAACCATGATGATTATTTGGAAATATAATAAAACTTGTATGGTAATCACAATCAAAGATCTATTGTCATTAGTTGAGACCATAAGACTTAAGCTATATGATTTGGCAGTAGGTCATAGATTTAGTCTAGTAAATGATTAACTCTTTGTAAATGTGGAAAGAAAGAAGTAGAGAATCCCCATTGTGAACCTATCAACACAAAATATATAGAGCAAAAAATATAAAACCAATCACACAATACAAAAATATAACGTGGTTCAAATTTTGAAGAAATTTTATAGCCACAAGCAAGAAAGACATATCTTGCAAAGAGAACTATTATAAGAAAACTCTCTTAAAACACATATAATATAATCATTCTTCTCATATTAAAAAGATTTAACTTATAAGAAGAACTATGGATCGTAATGTTACTTTCAATGTTTATCTTCTAATTAAAGTCGCTCTCTAAAATAAGACAAGCTTGAGGCTTTCTCTCTCTAGAAAAATTCTTTCAATCATTAAACACTTGCTTCATACCTATTCTCCACTATATAGAGAATCAATGATGGTTGTTTTGACATGTCACGCTCATATTAGTAACTTATAAATTCTTCCCCTAGGCAGCCGAATGGAAATGGAACTACCGCAATGTCATATGTACGTTCGTACTCTCTAGCATGTAGTGGCTCCATCATTGTAACTCTTGACTTTGTAGTAGTATACTATTTTGCATGATCTTTAAGAACGCATGGGTCAACACCTATATGATCAATGGCTAAGACAAATTCATTATATTCAAGATTATTTAACATATTAATAAAATAAGTTTTTTTTAGAAACACTTAGGTATATTTAGAATATTTCGACATGAATGTTCATGCATCATTTAGATACAATAAAAATATTAATAATTGTCTTCGGGCGAGCTCACCCTTAGGTTCGAGCAAATGTATTTGCACATAAGTTTTTGGTTGAGAATCCACCCACATAGAGGGTCGGCAACAACATCTCTTCAGTTCTCGACATGTCTTTGGCCTTTATTAATTTGGCGGATTTGTAACAATGACTTTTAGCATAAACCTAACAAGATTATTAGATAGACCCTCTTATATGCAAGTGTTATCCAACAGTCATCCTAGTTACGTATAGTGGGGACTAAGGTTATCTAACAGTCGTCCTAGTTACGTGTAGTAAGGACTAAGGTTATCCAACATTGGTTAGTATCTTAATTTGTAATGTATAAGATGAATAAGAAATCTTTTTCCCTTATTGTGTTTTTCAAGTGTTAGGGTTATATGTTCTAACATGATATTAGAGCCTGATTTTCCAGTATTTGTTGTTTAGCCCAAACCTTACGTATGCAATAGACTATCTCGTGAGTCTAGGTCGTATTTCCTATTCAGCTAATATTTTCTTGTTTTATTTTTATTTTGTGGTCATAAATAATAATAAAAGCAAGAGAGAATGCAGTTTTGGTCTTTGAGTAGCTTGGCATATTCGATCCTAGTGTCTGACAATGAATTTGAGCTTGAATTCAAGTAATAATGTTCCCGCTTAACCATTAAACATTACTGAGGATTAGGTGGTTCCCAAAAAGTTGGTCCTGAAAAATAAATAACCTTTTGTGTAGTGATAATTGGGTTATAATTAAAAAGTAAGGTACCTCTCCCTCATATTTATTTTTATTTCTTAAACCCATGACCATCTTTATAATAAAAGAAAGATATTTGAATTCATTAAAATATGGTGGTTGATGCTGAATGGTCAACCTACCGATTGGGCTGAGAACGGGACCTTGTGTTTTAAGTTCTCATGTGACTTTGATCTTTGTGTTGGGGGAACCAGTACACCGACCAGCCTTTGAAAGAACCAATATACGATTAAACAAACCTGCGGAAGAACGATCTAATTTTCATGTACAAGACGAGCAACAAATACAAGAAAGCACAATAAAACCAAGCACACCATACAGTATTTAACGTGGTTCGGTTTACGAAAAATCCTACATCCATGGGCAACAGATATTCTTTTAAATATTAGTAAGTTACAAAAATTCTCTACTAACACAAATGACTCAGTCACTCTTTATAACAAAAGATAACATGATTCATAGAATCCTATATTCAGTGTTTATCTCTCACCTCATGTGTCTCTTAAAATACCTAGAGCTATTTCACTCACTCATGAAATATTTTCTCATTTAATTGCACTACCACATTCATGCTACTAACACATCGTACATTGAATAGCCATTCTTCTTCTATATATAGGTTTAATAAAAACCAATTATTCATTAGAAATTCCATATTAAATTTCATTAATCAATAGTTGAAATAACTCCTAATTAGTATAGGAGACCTAGTTAAATAGAATACTCAATTTTGGCCAAGTGGTGCTACGATCCAGCGCATTTCGAACCATCCTACTTCAGCACAGCCTGTTTTGGCTCAGTACATATTTCTTTCGACCCAATGGTCATCAGTCTTCAACAACTTGTCTCACCCATTAGGATCAGTGGACGTTTCTGGTAACTAAGTCACGATTCAAGAACCAAAGAGTTTCAACAATTCTTGTTTATACATGTAACGGAAGATCCAACACCCATGTAGTCATATGGAAATACCTCTATTGATGAGTTACTTCTAGCCTATACATAATAATTTTCCACCCAAGCTTCTAGTAACGTCATATTTTTGTTTCATACAATGTTTTACTTTTTAGAGACAATCTCACCTACATCTCAAACTTGCATTAATTTCATGCAATCCGTGAGCTTTGATATCGATAATACCTTAGTCAGAGAGTCCGGAGGATTTTCCTAACTAGAAATCTTAGGAACCTTCACTTTCTCCTTACTTTAAGCATAATAAACAGATAACCAAAAGTATATTTTTTGTATCGAGACAACCTGCATAATTGGAGTCTACACAGCCTCTCAACATTATATCACTCGTATTATTTTGATTGTAACACAACTTTATAGTAGTCGAGCCCTTAAAATATTTCATGAGCTACTTAAGTGTATGCCAATGCGGCTTTCCTAAATTTGACATTAGTATACTCAAAACACTTCGACGTAGAAATATCAGGTCTCGTGAAAATTATAGCATACATAATGCTACCAATAATATTGGCATAAGGTATCTTCAACATGTAATTCTGATTTGTTGTTTTGATTAGTACTTAAGTGACACTGATTTTTAATTAGAAACCAATGGAAGTTCCAACTGATTTTGCTTCGGATATCGAGAACTTCCTTATGATTTTCTATATATATATTGTTGACATAATAATAAATACCTTTTCAGCATGTTCCTCTTGGTCTCAACTCCAAGTAACCACTTAACCTCCCCCACATCCTTCATTTCAAACTTTCCTTTCAGTTAACTCTTTATTGCTTCAATTTTCCTCTTATCTCTTCTAGCTATTAGTATGTCATCCATATATAGTAGCAATAGGACTTGTCTCTTCATGTGTGTTTACTGTCTCATTAGAAACATTTTTTGTAGTAGCTACGAATATACTTAATGGATCTCATAAAAGAATTTAATCTTCTATTATATTGCTTTGGCGACTGTTTCAGCCCATAAAGATGTATTTTCAACAATAACAGGTAACCCTTCTTCCTTTCTTCAAACCTCTTTGGTTGAAACATGTAAGTTATCTCTTCCAATTCATCATATATAAAGGTAGTAGTACATCCATTTGATCTAACTCAAGATCAAAGTAATCAATAATTGACAACAAAACCTTGATTGAGGTTTATTTCTTAACCAGCAAGAATATTTTATTAACATCGACACGTTCTTGTTGTGTAAAGCCCTTAGTCTTACATTTTGGTAACTCAACACCATGATTACATGGCTTTCTCTTAATATCCATTTAATCCCACCCAACTTTTGACCCTTTGGCTGCTTCTAAAAAATCCAGGTTTTTATCTTCATGAGAGATCTTGGTTCTAATTTTATGGTTGTAAGCCACTTATATTTATCGTTGCTCTTGCTGGAACCATGATATATGTTGGGTTCAAGAACATATTAGTGTATTTCAATCAATAAAAAATAACCAATTACATCAGGAAACCCATAATGTTGCGGTTGTTTGTTTGGTCTCCGTGTTTTATCCCTCATTAGTTGATGAATATTATATTCATGTTGTTCTTCCATTTGATCATTTAAAGGCCTTAAAATATACCTTTTTTATTTGAACTAATGTTATGGTTGAACTTATTATATACGAATCAAAACGATATCATGCCTAAAATCTTCTTTGACAAAAGCATCACGGGCATCAACTTTTGGATAAGATCCATCATCTACATCACATCTCTTCCCGATAGTACTAGGTTGAATTTCCACAGACTTCTTCAATGTCATATCCTCTTTGTTGAAAATCACTTCCTTTATTATCAATCCTTCTAACGTTCAGGTTCAGGGCACCACAACCTATACCATTTTACTCATTATGGATAGCTGAGGAACATATATTAAAGTGATTTTGGCCTAAGCTTATCTTGTTTTACATATGTGTAGGCAGCATATCCAAACACTTGAGGACAAAGAAACTTAAGCAATATATATGGACTCATGTTGATTATATATGTAACTATTATCACGACTTATCCTTATAACCTTTAACGCATACCAGTTGTATGAAGCATACATCTACCCAATTTCAACAAGGCTTGATTCATTCTCTCAGCAAGCTCATTCTGTTAGGGAGTCTCATGTACGGTTCAGTATCTAGAAATTTCAAAATTTGCACAATAGCTAGTGAAATGCTTGTTCACATAATCCAAGACATTATCTGTATAAAATTTCTACATTGTTTTCCCGGTTTGATTCTCTAACAAATTCTTCTAGTTCACAAAGAGAACAAATGCTTCATATTTGGTCTTCAAAAGTGGAAACCCATACTTTCATAAATAGTCATCAATCAGCGACATAAAGTATCGTGCACCACCAATGGTAGGTTCCCGTGATAAACCCCAAATTGAATCAACATAATTAAGTACTCTATTAAATGTATGGTTATTGGGAAAAAACATCACCCTCTTGCTCTTAATCAAAATTCCACTTCCACAAAAGCTCAGTTTCTAAACTACTATACCATCTAACAACCCATTCGATGATACCACAACCTGGTAGAATCCTTCACTATACTAGCACCTTATACTACTATAATACTTTCAAGAACTAACACATCATTGGTCATATAAGTTGTAATAACAAAAGGGAGCCTTGCAAAACCCTAAGTCTATCTTCTCTACCCTTATAGGTAAACTATTCCTCATTTAGCATCCCAACAAAAAGAAGGTTATATTTAACTTCTCCATATACCTCTTGTAGTACTTCATATATCAAGCTCAATATGAGGGCACTATGAGCTTTAGACTGTATCACGACATCAACATGTGTGGATTTATCATTGATATCAGTTTTTATATACTATGTAAGCCTTACCTTAATTCATTAGAGATTGAAATCATTAGATCCGTCGAATGTTTTAATGCTAAGCTTGATAGAACTCATCTTTTGTGGATTTTACAGTTTCCATGTGAGATCTTATTCTCCAACCTACACATCGTCATCAATCTACTCATTTTACTATTGCTCCACACTCACTTTACCATTTGTTGAGGGAACCAATACACCTATCAATCATGGCAGGAACCAATATACGATTAAACAAACCTACGAAAGAATGATCTAATTATCATGTACAAGATGAGCAAAAAATAAAATAAAACGTAATAAAACAAAGCACATAAGATAATATTTAACGCAATGGTAACTAAATATATAAAGACATAGAAATTTCGTTTTATCTTTTTTAGTTACCATTGCGTTTTTTCAGTTCACTTAAACGGAGCAAGACCTGCTAAAAGGCCAATAAAGAGTACTAGCGTTAGTTTCACCATTTATTTACACTTGACCGCACCTTTGATATTAAGGTATTACAATGCGCCACTAGATCAACATATAAATATACTCCCTCCTGATAAGGGAAGGAAAATATAGATGGTTAACATATAATTTAGCTCACAAATAAGATCAAGGTCCATGTATTTAATGACTAAGAACTAAAGTAAAGCAAACATAAGAAATATGGGGTTAAATGATAGATCCCAAGAACTTGTTTGTAAATAGTCAAATAGTGGGGTAAGAAATCCATTCTTACAGTGGTAGTTATATAATTTTACCATCCACCTTATTTACTATATAAAGGACATTCCTTTTTGGGAAAAAGGGCCAATGATTGATCAATAATTGCAACATTTATTCCTTTTGTCTCTTTATTTTTATAGTAATTCACTATTTGTTGTCACATCACGCGAATATTCTCTTATCCGACCATCTCACATGAACATCTTCACTCCTGAGTCTCACTAAAGATTCATTGAGCTCATCAGTGGCGCCGTCTGTGGGAACCGTTAGGTACCCAAAATTAATTTTCTAAAACCTTGAAAACTAAAGTAAAAAAATTATGAATACAGAAATTCGTTGAGAGATCGAAACTAATCCGACTAGAGATTCAGTCGGTGTCGAGTCTGAAGACCACCTGATGGATGAACAGGTCACGAACGAAGGCAATGCTCTGAATCGGTATGCAGAAGAACTTTTAGAGGAGTCAGTTTTGGTTGCCAGGCGAAAAGAGTTACTAGAAGATATCGAAAGGTTAAATGCTGAAAGGGATGCCATGATGGCAAGTTCCAAAAGGGTCAGATCTGAGGTCCGACAAGAAATGATCGAGGCTGATCAAACCCAAGATGTTGTTCTACCCAAAGAGAACAGGTGCAGGAAAATTTGTTAGAATTCTAAAAGACACGCTAGTTCAGAGAAACGATATGAGCCGTCCGAGTCTAGCAAGTATACCTCTTTGAGTTGATAAGTCTTCCTCTTCAGAGACCGACTCGAGGTACAAGGTAAATCGAAGGCACAAAGATCTGAGGACATGCAAGTATGCTCATCGGACTAGTCGGAAAATAAGCGATTCAAGGAGGAAAGTTGATGTTGGTAAGGGGAAAATGTACTCCGAGGACCAAGATAAAGTGGGAAATCTACGAGGACAATATGTCACCACTCGGAAACAACCTCAGTCTGATAGCTATCATCAAGATTACAGAGTCATCAATCACTTTACTTCTCCGACTGAGGAAAGGTTGTACCCAGCCGTTAATGATGGTCCGGAGGGAAGCACGTACAAGGCTGGACACAACTGGACGTCCTCCCCCCTTTCTCCGGAAATCCTTTCTAGGAATCCTCCTAAATGGTTCGATATTTCCAAACTAGAGAAATTTGATGAGACCCAGGATCCTGATAACCATATTGACCAGTTCAAGAACTTTATGATTAATTACGATGATGACGACAAGTTATTGTGTAGAGCTTTCTCTCAGACGTTCAAGAACGCTGCCTCTAAGTGGTACAATCGTCTGCCTCAGAGGTGCATAAAGAATTTTGATATGTTCTAAAGTATGTTCCGACAGCATTTCGTCGGAAGCAAAAAACATTTGTACCAACGGAGATACCATCATTTATTGTCGACAAAAGATTGGAGAGAGTTTGAAAGAATATACAAAGCGATTCATCCAAGTCAAGACGGACATGGAATATTGCGAGGACAATGTAGCGTTAGCTGTCTTCCGAATGGGTTCTTCCGGGGGTAGTGAAAGATAATGCTGCGGAAACACAAGCTATGACGTTTGGAGCTTTGTTGGATCAGATAGAAAAAAGAATCTTAGTCGAGGAGACCAAGGCCTCAGAGATAGAATCCATGTCTCAATTCTATCAGGATTAAAACTTAGCCAGAATCAGTACGACAACGGTGAATGTCCGGCCACAGGCTACCCAACCGGTCACAACTGTCCCACCACGGGCTCAGACAGTTCAAGCAACGAATCAGACCCCTCAACGGGCGACTCAGAACCAACAGTATCAACAGGCAGGTCAAGCAGTTCAACAGTATGTCAGACCGGCTTTGAACAGGTGGGTCCGACCAGCTCATTACACCGACTTGACTGAGTGTGTCTCTACTATTTTCGAAAAGGCACGTGAAAATGTGCATTTTCGTAAACCTTTTTTACTACAGACTACGAGGGAGTACAGGAATAACAACTACTGTCAGTTCCATGATGATATCGGGCATCACACTAAGGATTGTGTGGCTTTAAAGAAAGAAGTCCAATACCTAATAGAGAACGGAAAGTTGGTTGACTTTGTCAAAAAGAATACCGCGGTGGTACCAAAACAAGAAGTCGCTCCAAGGCAAGACGATACAATGATGATTTCCGATGTGATCGAAGAAGAGTGTGTGGATGCGTTTGATGTAGTCACGGAGTATCTTGATCTGAAGCCGGGCAGGAACAGCATAAACGTGGTAGAGGAGTCAATCCTCAGAGGAAAGGTCAGTGAGTTATGTTCATTTTTTTAGTCACTAACCATTTTCGGGGGGGATACAGTAGCATGTATATCAAATTATTCGAGGAAAATGCACATCGTAAGTTTGGCAACGCAGTTGGAGGCAGGAGCCTCATCGCACCTTTACCGGCATCTGTCACCAATCCTTTGCTTCGAAGATCACGACATGAGGGAGGTAGCTGGTCCACATGAGGACGCAGTAGTAATCGGAGCAGAGATTGCTGGAAACGAGATAAGAAAAATGTTGATTGACACAGGGAGTTCCGCCAACATTATGTTTATGACAACCTACAATCAGATAACCAATCCCCCAACCATCCTACCATCCGAAAAAACGATAGTGGGATTTACTAATGCGACTGCATATGTCATCGGAGAATTCGAGGGAATGGTAGAGCTGTGCATGGGGCCTTTCAAGAAAATAGTATCCGTACTGTTTGTCGTGGTAGATGCACCCATATCGTGCAACGCTATCTTCGGAAGATCAAGGTTGTCTAAAATGCATGATGTGCCATCCACAGTTCACCAATATTTGAAATACTTAATGGGAAGCAATATTGGAACCGTATGATCAAGTCAGAAAATGGCTAGGAAATACTACAAAGCGGCGTTGTCCCCCAAGAAGTTGAAGGGGGTCGGATCCAAAAAAATAGCAGTCATAGGGGCCTCCTTCGGATTCCGATCCTGTTGATGATCCGAGGGAGTCCCCTGGGTTCATGGTCCCTGATGAAGGCTTCGAGGACCATGCGTTCAGCCCTGGAAAAAGTCTCAAGATAGGAACAAGACTATCACAAGAGGTAAAAGAAAGCTTACAAAGATTTCTTTCAACCAAATTACATCTGTTTGCTTGGTGTACAGAAGATGTTACAGGGGTCCCAGAAGAGATCATTTGTCGCAGGCTGGCTATACGGAACAGTGTTCGACCGATCATTCAAAAGCGAAGATCGTTTTCCCAAAATAAAACTGAAGCAATAATGGCAGAGGTAAACCGTTTAACGAAAGTGGGCCACATCCGCGGATCACAATATCCGTTGTGGACAGCCAATCCGATCTTAGTGAAGAAGAAAAACGGAAAATGGCGTATGTGTATAGACTTCACTAATCTGAATATTAATTAATAAAAAAATTAAGTTCTTATCTAATTTTTTTTTATTTACTTAAATATTCAAAATTGAATAACCAAATACATATTTATTATTCAAATCTTCAAATTTCAAATCTTTTTTTTTAGGGAACCCGCAGGCACTACTTAGAGTCAAATGAGTGCGCACAAGGTAAACCCTCAGTCTGATGCGATAGCCTACAAACCAACGCCAGAAGGTAAACCACACAAGATGACAGGCTCAGCCGAGCATGTAGAGGGACTCGAACTCATGACCTTTTGGTCATAAGAATGTCATACTCAACCAACTCGGCTACCCCTTGAGGCTCTTCAAATTTCAAATCTATTAATAATTCCATGGGTTTATGTCCAAAATATGTAGATTTTATTAAATGTATTCAAAATAATTTTGTCAAACTTACGCATGATTTAATATACATTTTTAATATTAAATTATATAAGAATTTATCTTCAAAATTACAATTATGATTTGAATAAACATATATATATTATATGTCAAGATATTTAAAATTTTATAAATAATGAATGATATTATTTTATATATTAAATAATAACCGGAGTTCGAGCCTTATATTAAAAGTATATTTTAAAACTCTTGATATCCTATCTTATTACTTTAGCACCCAGAACTATTTTCGTCTCCTAAAAACTCATTGATACCAACTTTTAATAGCTTTTTGTTTTGTTAATTACACGTTCTTTTGGATCATTCAAGAATACCCCAAACACTTAATCTATAAATAAGTGAAGATCGATAGAATTTTAATGAAATGATGAATTTTAATGAAATGATCACGTAATATACGAGAATGATTTCCAACTATTTGTAAGTAAAATATACATGTTCAACACAAAAACAAGAAATATTAATATTTATTTTTAAACAAATGTGAATATCTTTAATAAGGAATAAACTCACAATCGTTGTGTAATAATGTTGGTAGAGAGGGTCTAACGATGCACCAACTCAGTTATATTTGTTTATATCAAGGGTGAAGCTATTTCTTCCCTAATATTTTTTATTTCCTTCATATTTTAAAAAGGACTCCATCTTGTTATTTCCCCCACAAAAGAAAGTATTAATTTACATTTTTAAAAAACTTTAATCCAAACACTCATATTTACTTTCTTCTCCATTAACTATCCGAACATCATATCTACCTTAATTTTTTCCAGCAACCTTCTAGCCACCATATTTACTTCACCCACAAACTCTAATCCTATCAATATAAATACACAGCCATCAGCTCTTTTAACCGAGAAAAAAAAACTATCCACCACTTTCGATTGAAGCAATCTATCAAAGGTAAAATCTCTCCTATTTTTTTTAATCTATTGTTTGGAAAGAGTTCCATGAAGTCGGTTGTAGTATGCATAGCGAGTTCCACAAACTCGATATGCAGAAAAAATTGCAGTTCTTGGAACTCTCTTGCTATGATTTTTTTTCCTGTATATTGAGTTCCATGAACAGATTCTGGTTTTTTTAGTATCCAATTACTTTTATAAAACTTTGGAAATCTATTTTTGAATTCTTTATTTTTTAAAAAAACTTTAATTAGTTTTTTATTCCTGGCTCTCTGATTTTTGTTTGTTTCTATTTTTACAAGATTAAATTATCTTGTTGGTTCATTGGGTGATGCTCTCAGGTGTTGAATCTTTGGTTTAGATGTCTTCTTTTTTTATGATTAGTTTATTTTTAAGGTTTAATTTTAGAAGTCAAATTATATGTGTTAGCTCTAATTTGACTTAATGATGTGTTTGTTGGAATAAGGGTTGAATAGTGCGGAACTTTTGAGGTGCTCTTTTCTTTCTCTCCAAGAACAAAGACTTGAAATCTTGATTCTGCCTTTAATGGAAGTTTTCTCTCTACTCAAGTAATTGATTCATCTCCATTGTGGAAGACGAAATCACACCATCCAAATAACTCGATTCACGCAACAAGATCTCTGCCGGGAAATTTAGCTTCGTTTGATTCTGATTTTCCCCTGCTTATGAAGCCTTTACAAGGTTCTTCTCGATCTGATCCTTCAAGAAGCGAAGGAATTTGCTAAACTGATCAAGCTCAAGAGAACCACCAAAACCTCTTCATCCATCAAATGACTGTTTCTATTCTCAACTAGAACGTGAGAGGATTAGTGATGTAGCCCAGAAATCTAATTATATTAAGATTTGATTTGATTTAATTTTGTTTTAGAAGATTTATTTTATTTCCTTGTATTCTAATTTAGGGTTTTGAGAAGCTCTTATATAAAGCATATATACGTTAAGTTATTTTAAGTTTTTGGAATAATATATTTTTTATCTCTGAAAATTTCAGTCTTTGTTACCGTTCGATTAGGGTTTCATCATGTTACCCTTGAATTAGGGTTTTATCTATCATTGCTTCTTCATCTATATTTGCCGCGTCATCAGTTTGGTATCAGAGCCTCAGTTCCTACTATGGGGAAGCATGTTTCTAAAGCCTGACTATTCTGATTCAAGGTTTAAAGAAGAGAACAGCACACATGGTCATAAAGATCAGGAAGATCGTTTGAGTATGAGGGGACATACCAGCCGTTCCAATGACGATCGTATTGACAAGTTACTGAAAGAGTTTAAATTGGCTACCAATTTTCGAATCAAGGTAAAAATTGATTATCGAGATGTTGTCTCAAGCTATGAAAAAAATTTCAAAACTATTTTTTTTCTTCAACTGGATGGCTTCAATGTAACTTCGAATAAGGAACACTGGAGGATGATGTAGCGAAGACTACGAACAGACTGGTTTCTATCCCAGGTATCGGAATTGGGTTAAACAGGTACTCAAATCGAAGATTTCGACGAGCCCGTCAGATTTCAAAAATGTGACTTTGTCACAAAGTTTGATACCAGTTTTGATATTTTAACGTTAATTTTATTTATTTTAATTTTAAAACATTTATGTAATTTCCCTTATTTTGAATTAGGGTTTTGGGTACTGCTATATAAAGCATCCTATACCATATTTTCCCGTCAGATTTTGATTAATTAAATTTTGGGAATTATTTCTCTGAGTCTCCTTATTCCTCTAACCTAGGGTTAGAGTTTTATTGTTGCTTTCTTTTCTAATCTTCCGTCACGCCATCAGTTGGGGTATCAGAGCCTCAGTTCCTGCTATGGGGAAGCATGTTTCTAAAGCCTGATTATTCTGATTCAAGGTTTAAAGAAGAGAACAATATTTATGGTCATGAAGATCTCGAAAATCGTTTGGTATGCGGGGGACATACCACGTGTTTCAATGATGATCGTATTGACCGGTTACTGATGGAGTTTAAATTGGCTACCAATCGTCGAATCAAGGTAAAACTTACTTATCGAGATGTCGTCTCAGGCTATGAAGAAGTTTTCAAAACCATTTTTTTCATCAACTGGACATGGGGATATTATCTTCAGGCTATGAAAAAGTTTCCGAAACCAATTTTTTTCATCAACTCGATGACTTCAATGTGACTTTGAATAAGGAACACTCGAGAAGAATTTATCGTATTCTGATAAGGTGAACAATTAGAATTCCCAATATAACAATTGAAAAAAATAAAATAAAATAATTTTGGTTGTTGATGGTGATGGTGCCATGAATTCGAGGACGAATTCTTGTCAACCAGGAGAGGATGATGTAGCCCAGAAAGTCCAAACACAAACATTTATTATTTTATTTTATTTTATTTAAATATCTTATATTAATTAAATCAAATCTAATTATATTAAGAATTTTATTTTATTTTATTTTAGAATATTTATTTTATTTCATTGTATTCTAATTTAGGGGTTTGAGAAGCTCTTATATAAAGCCTCGTATGCTTTAAATTATTTTAAGTTTTTGGAATAATATTTTTTTATCTCTGAAAATTTCAATCTTTGTTACCCTTAGATTAGGGTTTCATCGTGTTACTCTTAAATTAGGGTTTCATCTATGTTGCTTCTTCTTCTATTTCATCCACGTCATCAGTTTGGTATCAGAGCCTCAGTTCCTGCTATGGGGAAGCATGTTTCTAAAGCCTGATTATTCTGATTCAAGGTTTAAAGAAGAGAACAACACACATGGTCATGAAGATCGGGAAGATCATTTGAGTATGAGGGGACATACCATTCGTTTCAATGACGATCGTATTGAACAATTGCTGAAGGAGTTTAAATTGACTACCAATCGCTGAATCAAGGAGAAACTTTCTTATCGAGATGATGTCTCAGGTTATGAAGAGGTTTTCGAAACCAATATTTTTCATCAACCGGACATGGTGTTTTGTTTGCAGGCTATGAAAAGGCTTTCGAAACTAATTTTTCTCATCAACTGGATGGCTTTAATGTGACTTCGAATAAGGAACACTCGAGAAGAAATTTTTCTTATTTCGATAAGGTCAACAATTATAATTCTGAATGTAACAATTGAAAAAAAATAAAATAATTTTGGTTGTTGATGGTGATGGTGCTTTGAATTCGAGGATGAATTCTTGTCAACGAGGGGAGGATGATGTAGCCCAGAAAGTCCAAACAAAAACCTTTTTAATTTTATTTTATTTTATTCAAATATCTTATGTATTTAAATCAAATCTAATTATATTAAGATTTGATTTTATTTTATTTTATTTTAGAATATTTATTTTATTTCCTTGTACTTTCTGGGCTACATCAATTAGGGAACAAAAAGACAATGAAGAGACTGAAATCTCTAATCAAGTTTATTCAACCAAGTTTCGTAGCCATCTAAAAACCCATGATCCATCTTTCCAATCTTCAAATGGTATCAGAGAAACTGAAATTCAGTTGTTTTACTAGTAATTTTAGCAACAAAATATGGGTCATGTAACATCATGATTTCAAGGTGGATGTGTTACCAAATGATGATCAGATACTGCATTTAAATATTCATCATTCCATCCTTGACAAAGATTTCAGAGTATCCGATATTTATGCTAAATGTAGAAGGGGTCATAGAATGTCTTTTTATGATACCTTCAGGTCTATTGATGACCCATCAAAAGAATGGATCATACTTGGGGATTTCAACGCTAGTACAAACATCCAAGAATAGTTATCATGTAAATCTATTAACCTAAGAAGCATTGAAGACTTCAACAATGCTATCATGGATTGCAGTCTTCATGATGTTTGATTCACTGGCTCTAGGTTTACTTGGTCTAATGGAAACAAATGGAAACGGCTAGACAAGGTGATGTTCAACTCTTCCTGGATGAATTACTTTGATAATACTTTTGTTAATCACCTGGCAAGAAATTGTTATAGTCACTCCATTATCTCTATCTATATTTCATCTAACCTTGAGAAAATTAAATCCTCATTCAAATTCTTAAATATATGGGTAATTCACCCTAGTTTTATGGAGATTATTGAAAAGAGTTGGGCTGAGGAAATTGATGGAAACCCCCTTCAAAGATTCTGGATCAAGCAAAAAAGACTAAAAGTTGACCTGAGGGACTGGAATAATAAGGTTTTTCGTAATGTTTTTTATGTTATAAAGATTGTTGAGGAAGAGATCAACTTAAAGAATCTATCCATCAAATCTCTCATTCACCTAATGACAAATTTCTTCTTGATGAGGCTAAGAATTCTCATCTATCATTACTTGATAGCGAAGAAGTTTATTGGAGATAAAAATCTCACTTTTTGTGGTTGAAGGACAGCGACGGGAACATTGCTGCATACCATAATTTTGTCAAAAAATGGGCTAAGAAGAACAGGATCAATAGAATCTGGGATGGTGACCAATGGGTTGAATCTCAGGAGGATATCAGCAACTCTGCTGTGAACTACTTTAAATCTCTATTGTCTGTTAATATGAGTGATAATGATACTAATAATCTAAGAGATTTTATCCCTAAGCTGGTCAAAGATGGTGATATCTCAAAACTGCTGGTTATTCTTGAAAATAATTAAATATATGTTATTATTAACTCTCTTAGCTCAGTTTGTGTAGCAAGTCCATATGGTTTTAATGGTGAATTATATAAAGTTTGCTAGCCCATCATCTTTAAGGACCTTTGTGAAGCAATCCAGGGTTTTTTCAAAGGTTGTCATCTGTCGATTGGTATTCAAGGCACAGTTATTTGTCTAATTCCCAAGAGTGCTTACCCTAATACATGGCAGGAGTTTATACCCATAAGTCTAACTACAATGTTGAGCAGAATCATCGCTAAAATTATCAACAACAGGCTAGCTCATATTCTTCCAAATCTAGTCTCTGAAGAGCAAGGTGCATTCGTGAGAGGAAGTAGTATTCATGAAATCATCTTGATAGCCCAAGAGTTTAGTCAAGACCTCAACTCTAGAACTAGGGAAAGTAATGTGATTCTCAAGACTGACATAGCCAAATCCTTGGATAGGCTAAACCACGGTTTCTTTTAGAAATTCTCTCGTCATTTGGGTTTAATACTAACTTTTAATCTTTGGTGAATAAATGTATAAGCGACATCCATTCATCAATCATCATTAAGGGGGAAATGAAGAGGTATTTCAGCAACACTCAGGGTCTGAGATAGGGAGACTCATTATCTCATAGTCTCTTTATTTTGGCTAAAGAATACTAAATCAGATGGATAAAGAGGTCAGCCCTATTTCAAGATTCAAATCGAGAGGCAATCTTAACATAGCTTGTCTAGCATTCACTAATGATTTTATGATATTTAGAAATGAAGAAGTCTTCTCCATCAATCAGAAAAAGCAATTCCTAAATCACTATCAAAACGTTTCAGGCCAGTTTAATAACAACAACAAATAAAAGATCATTGTTCCAGGTAGCATGCCTATTCAGAGAATTCATTCACTAGAAAAGATTCCGGGGTTTAAGCATATCAATCTACCATTTAAATACATGGGCTCAACTATCTGCTCTTCAATCAGGATCAACAATTTTGAAGACATGGTTTCAAAGATAAGGAATAGAATTGCAGAATGGGACAAGGCCTCTTTCTTCTTTGCTGGTAGGTTGACGTTAATCCAAACTATCATTTCTTCCTATCCCACCTTCTTGATCCAACACACTATCCTTCCCGAATCTGTAATAAAAAAGATTAAGAGACTTTACAACAAGTTTTTATGGAGAAACAAAGACAATAATCATACCATTGCCTGGTCTAAATGGGATAAGATTATGCAAACCTCATGAGGAGGGAGGACTGAATTTAAAGAAGCTTGAAGATGTGCAGCTAATCTTCTCCTTAAAGCTATGGTTTATATTGAGAGCTCATAACACTCTATAGGGTAAGCTTACTTCCTCTATATATTGTAACAACATTCACCCAATATTAGCCCCAACCTCTTAAAGAAATCTAAAATCTGGACAAGAATCTCGAATGTAAGAGACAATGCAGAGAAGTATATCGACTGGAATCCTGGGCTTGGGAACATGGACTTTTGGCTAGACCGCTGGTGCTCCAAAAAACCAATCATTTATTTCAATGGTACCGATACTAGAAGTTGGTTGTGGGATGCCAATAGAGACAAAGTTAATAGCTTCTGGACAGAGGGAGATTGGAACATTGATAGACTTAATCACATCGTCACCTCCACTGAAATTAACAAAATCAGGAAAATATCACTGAGCAACAACCCTGATACAATCCACTGGTCACTTTCTTCAGATGGTTCATTTAGCTCTAAAGAAACTTGGAAGGCTATCAAAGAGAAAAGTAATATATCCAACTTATTCTCAAACACCCGGAACACTGTCACTCCAAGGAAATGCTCGTTTCTCTTTTGGAGAGCTCTATTCAACTGGATTCCTTGGACTCTGTTCTTTAAAGGACGATCTTCCAATTGGTTTCTAAGTGGAAATTTTGTAACAATGAAGAAACAACTCACCACATCCACGTTCAGTGTCTACATTCTTGGGCAGTCTAGGTTTTCTTTAGTTCTTTCTTTAAGATTCATATTTTCTCAAACATAACTATGCCTCCCCTCGTTCGATCCTGGTATTGATCTACCTCAAATAAATGTGACATCTATGCAACTCGCAACAAAAAGAAGCATCAGAACCAGAATACTAGTTCATCTCCCATGATTAATCATGTAATTTACATCCTTTCTGGTTTAGACAATGCAATACTGCTCAAGAGCTCTCACTAGGGTAAGGACTCCAAAGCTTTATTAAGCTTAGGATGCGTAAATCATCTTAAAAACAGCAGGATCCCTTTATTCCTTAAATGGAAAAATCCTAAAGCTAATAGATTCAAACTTAACACCGACAGAGCTTGCGATATCACTGGAGAAGCCAGCGGAGGGGGCCTTGTTAGAGATCATGAAGGAAACACTCTTCTGGGCTTTGGCAGAGTTTATGGAAAAAATCTCTCAATCGTTGCTGAGTGCAGAGCTCTGCTTGATGGCTTCAAATCTGTCGTTCGATGAATATAATCAATCTAGATATCGAAATTGACTCAAAAATCCTTGTGGATCTCCACGCAGCAGACTGGATATCCAAGCAAGCTTTAAAATAAAGGAAAATGATGAACTTTAACCAGGATGATTCTCTGAATCCCTTGAGAGCCATAACTTTGCTCGAGAGCCTGGAAATCGGATACCTAAGATTTAATCTCTCTCACTAAACAATTGTTGGACTTCATCACTATCTTTGGTTTTTGTTTTTTAAGATCGACGTTCTTCTCTCTAAAATTGAATCGCTTTTTCAAATCTTTAACCTAAAGCTCCCTTGTACTTCATTTAAAGGCGGCGACTTCAATTTCAAATTTGCTTAGTTTATAATAACGTTTTTACTGTACTTTAAACCTTTCACATAGGTCCTTGTAATTTCAAAATTTATTAATAAAGTAATGAATTGGAGGAAAAAGTATCGTGACATCAAAATATAAATTAGAAATAAATTAAAAACAAAAAAGTAAAAAAAAGTGTTGACATCAAAATATAAATTAGAAATAAATTAAAAATAAGAATAAATTAAAAACAAGAAAGTAAAAGAAAATGTTGAGTATTTGTTTAAAAAAATGAAATGGAAAAAATAATGAATACTTAGGAGAGAAATAGCTTCACTTGAAAATCATTACAAACAATAACTATAAAATAAAATGTCTCCTGGGGACGCTCTAATCTAGGTATTTATCGATATTTTCTACCAATTTCACACGTCTTGAATTAGAATTAGCGATGTAAATCAGTCATGCTGAAAAATTTTAAATTATTTTGACTCTACAATAATAATCTGAAAATAAAGACAACCATCAAATTTCAGGAATGGCTCTTTTACAAAATCAGGGATGATGAAACAGTGTATCACAGGAAATCAGCAAATATTCTTGAGCTATTTGAGTTACACTAAGCAATTAAATACTAATCATACTAATCTACTTTATACAACACCTCATGAAACAAAATAGATGACTTCACAATTCGTACAAAATGTCTCTAAAAACTTCATAAAGTTAAAGTTTCCTTGCTTGTTAATGGTGAGCACTTTTCTCATCCTCCTCACACTTTCTTGATCAAATCATTCAAAGATTCTGCTTTTTTGTGTATGTCACAAGCCATCTAGCAAAAGAGACAAATGAACATCCGAAACCAAACTTAAAAATTCCAACGATCGAGTAGCACTTTAGCTTCTCCCATCTCTTTCTGTGCCTTTTTTCTCCGATAAAATATAGGGCAATCACGACTGGAAAGAGAAGTGGTATCTAATGAGTAAGTAAATCGTATAAAATGATATGAGGAGAGAACTAAACAAGGTGATGTCAAATTAAAAGAATAACATATATGCTAAAAGGTTATGAGAGAACTAAACAATGTGATATTAATTTAGAAGAATAACAAATATCTAGCACAGTAGCTAGAATTGAAGAGGAAGTGCAATACCATATATGAAGATTGAAGTGGTTCTAGCAACAGGTTGGTATCTAAACTTTTTGTTCTGAGTACTCGGATCAAATGTTTGAAATTCTAATCTGCTGGTACTAATTACTATACGGATTTTTTCACAAAACAAATTCCTTCATGGAATAAAATACCTACTAGGACAATCATTTCTTTACATTTAAAAGAAATCAATAATGCTAGAAAAAGTAGCACAAGTATTGGGTTGAGATTTTATTGAAACCTGGTACAAAGAACATCCTGGTGTAGGGAGCCTTGGCACTCCTGACATTGTGTCCACAACCTCCCAAAAAGCTCCTCTAGGTCTGCCACTGAAACCATTCCAATTTGAATTGAATTGAATTTAGTTGTTTCACAAACAATCATACAAATGCAAATATTGAAAAGAAAATGGGAAGTAGAAAAACTAGAAACAGTACCTTGGGAAACCGTCTTACAGTAAAATTCAGCTTCTCTTCCTTTGCAGTGTGAGCATAGTGCTCGTTCTGCTCCTCCACTGGAGAAAAACCCAATGACATGATATAATAAAAAACTCAACGTATAATATGATCCTTAAAGCAAAGAGATCAACCATGAACAGTCCCAACCAAACATTTTGAAAATTGTCAAATAAATTAGCTATATGGATGTGACTTCTCATCTATTGTTATATATAAAAATACAAACGACGTTTATAAACATCTATAGTCTTAATAAATGGAACGTAAAGGTGGTAAAAGTGCATGGTAATAAAATAGAATTCAACTACCAGTTGGACTCTTCATGATTGTGGCTATTAAAACTTAATCAAATCTAGGTAATATTTAAGAGTCATGAGCTCTTGTACCCAGTGCAGAGATCCAAGCTTATCACATACAAGTAGCACGGATAAACTCGACTTGATTATTTCCCCAATAAAGTAGCAGGAAAAACCTCGAACAATTATATTATCAGTAAACAGAGATGATGAGACGATACCTAATTAGGGCTTTGCAACCTAAGCAACTTAGTTGTTTTTTAGCAAACTTCATTATGCCACTGTTTGAAGGAGTAGAAATTGAAATTGATCTTGTGTGACTTCCATGGAGAAGTTCCTTACTAGCATTCTTCAAAATGGGTTCAAAGATTCTCAAGAGAGGCTGTAGAATTGATATTACTAACCATTAACTCCTTATTAACAGAAAATCATTATAGAAAATGGAGAGTACCTGTCCTCAACTAACCTTACTAATTTGGTTCTCAAGGTAGTAGTGAGGATCAATTGGGATACTATTTTCAAGCACATAAATCGGATCCTCTGACTTTTCATATGCCTGATTGCGACAAAAATGAATAAATACATTATAAGCACACCACAACGCAGTACATTAAGCTTTTCAGTAGAAGCAATGTAAATCACCAGACAGTTTACCTTGGCGCCTTTCGCAGCTTTTATGATGACATAAGGTACCCGATCGCCAACAGTTGGTGCTGTGGCAGCATCCCTCTGTCATGGAGAATCAAACAGCAAAAGACTCATTATGTATAATAAGCAATTAATAAAGAGATCCAAAAGACGTACCCAAGATTGTTTTTTTCTTAAACTAATTCAATTTTAACAAGTGAGAAGCCTGGAAATGGGATATAAACCCTCAAAATACTGCCCTAAAAGTAAATTAACTGTTCATTGCAAGAAATAAGTATACATTTTTTATCCACGTTCGCAACTCCGCCGTTATAGCATAAAGAAAAGCTCCCAGAAAGTATAAAATTAAAACTTCAATTGATTGCCTTGTGAGCAGCTTCAGGCCTCTCTAGCAAGATTTATGGTTATAGGAAACAACAATTCATCTTAGCAATAGCATTTATGAAAAATGAAACAATTATCAGATAGCTGCTACAATGTACTTTTTAGCAAAAGGATGAAAGCATAGTAAGACGTGGAAAAATCAAACACTTTAGTATCCACTTATTAAATATTTATAGTGCATGAAACGGTGTCGCAAGTAAGTGAGACATGATAGTAAAGTGAAAAGCACCACAAACCTTGCGCATGCGTTCGGCAAGCTCCACATGAGCTGCTTTTACTTCGTAATCATCTCCTGTTTTTGTCAGACCCTGTGATATTGGGAAGATAAATAGCATTGTTAGTGGCGTGATCATAATGATTGATACCAGAACTTTCAAGTACTCTCCAATGCTCTAACTGCTGCAAAATAACAGGAACAAACACAGCTTTCTTACCTTAGTAATCACCAAAAGTGATAGATCAATACGGTTCATGAGAAGATCGGATATTGTATTTTTGACAAACTGAACTGCACCTGGTACGTCTCTATCAATTAATATCTTGTAAAGGCACTCCGTTACTAGATTTTTAACAAGCAGACAATTATCTCTACGAACTGTTTCAATGCCTGCCAAAGATAGATCACAATCTTTAGTGATGAAGCGGATATCACATAGAGAAGCTCCAGAGGCTGAGAAAAGTCTCAATATTTACCTTTGGTGTCCATTTTATCAAACTTATCAGGGTTGGTCCAAAACAAACCGGCATATCTCTTTTTGCTGATCAACAGATACGGAAAGTAAACCTTTTCAAACTCCAATTTTATAGGCTTTGCAACACAAGCACCCCAGACAGTTTGGAAAGGGAAGAAACCACATAAAACACTACATTAGTTAAGAGTTCACAATAACTTTCTCCACACATACTTTGAAAACGTATATTGATTGTAATAATCATGATAAAGATATATTGATGATAAATATAAAAAAATAAAAAAATCAGCAATAATATACAATGTGCATTCACATGAATAGCAGCATAAAAGTGTACCTCTCCTACACTTGCAGCATGTGAAGGCCACAGCACACCCAACACACACATAAATATGAATAAAAATGCACTTGAGAGTTGGAAAAAAATTGAGGAATCTTTTACACGCAAAAACCAGTCACTCACTTTGATGAAAGTTTCACTGATATAATCAGCAGCTTCTCTCCCCAGTCTCATTGCTGCTTCCACATCGGTAACACCAAACTGAACCATAACCGAATCTGTATCGCCATAAATAACCTGATAGCGAGTTTGTGAGATCAAAAGTTACCCCCAATAACAAGTGTCATATATCACAAAGAACAAGCGGAGACAGAAACTACAGGTAAGAAACGGAGTAATTATGCATGTGTCAATATTAAAAGAAAACAAAAACAAGTAGCAGGTGTGGTCTGTCACACTGACTCGTAATGTTTGGTAAACAGAGAGCACCCATATCAAAATCTAAGTCGACAGAAACAAGAAAACCAATAGTCAGCATCATCAAAGGCTTTTTCATTGAGCAAATGCAGCAGATATAGAAAGCGGAAAGTATAAACTACTCTAGGTTTCCTTTTGAAGGACTACGTACATGCATGCTGATTCTCAGTTATGCCAGTATAATAAGATAAGGAAAACTACTCAAATAGTCCGACTTTATTTCTTATATTCCATTGGAACCACGATGCATTCAAATTTTGAAAGAGTACAAATGAGGCCTTACTCCACGAAAAAAGCAATATAATTTTAGTTTGTTTCTTTAAGTTGAGCATTGTACTCGATATGGTACCATACCTCGGCATTGTGCTCGTACCCGGCTAGGACAGTAAATTTATCTTCTACAAGTTTTGTGGTTTGCTCAATCATTTGACGACCTTGAGAGCGAGACAACCCATTAGATCTAACAGAACTAGGCAAAGTATCCATCTATTTCATGAGATGCTTTAACAACAAAAGACTATAAATACATCAATTGTAGAAAACTTTCTTCCGGTAATATACCATAGCTCGTGACGCTTGAAGATATCTCTAAGCATGGTAGCTGGCCGACAGTAGCTCCAGTAAACCCATACACAGAGTTTGCACTTATCTGAAAGCAACATATATCATAATAATCAGACAAAGGAAGCACTATTAACACAACCAAAACATTTTATACCATCTCATGAAATACTAAAATAGCAAAGACAAGCTTACCTTTAATGCTAGCTGTCTACCATCTAAAACAGCCTTTACACGTGGATCCTTTGCTTCCTGAATTAGGGAGGACGTAGTTCAATTATAGAAGGCTTAACTACATAGGGAAGCTCAAAGAGAAGGATCCCCAATTATCAACTGTCAAATGATGTATATGGGTTGAATAGTGAATCGAGTAGAAATCTTGCCGATGATCAATCTAATTACCTTCAGATCTGCTTTTGCTCTTTTACGAGCAGCTAACAACTCTTCAAGAATTTCTGGAAGTATTCCCTGGAGCATTGAGAAAGACATCCGTATAAGCTAGCCCCATGATATTAATCAAAAGGAAACTCCAATGGCTACAATACTTGACATATATAGAATTACCTTTTGCAAACTCGATTTGACAAAAGTGTCGCCAGATGGTGTTTTATTGACACATTCAGGTGGGAGATTGAATTTCCGAATATCATCAGGTGTCACCTTCAGAAAAAGAAAAGTCAAAACAAATCCATGCTATCACAGTGCAATAATCACTACAGCTAGACAAGTAGAATCAATGCTTAGTAAGTATACCAGAGTACAGTAGCATAAGTTGTATGCCATCATAATTGAGGGGTACAAAGAAGCAAAATCCAGTGTTGCAATTGGCTTTTCATAAAAACCTGCTCTTGCCTCCAAAACCTAGTGCGATTTAGAAAATATCACCATAAGAAAACATGTTTAACCAATGCAAAGAGTAGTTAGTTATTCAACTGCATGCAGAGACGATTTACATTAGAAAATTAGAAAATAAATGAAAATAAAAAGTAATTAACTTACAGTTGCGCCTTCATATGTTCCTTGTTCAGATCCTGACTGTTTGACATTTGGAATTACCAGCAGCTTCTCCTTAGCCTTCCTTAAAAGCTGAGATAGCACCTATTGCAATGGGGTTTTGTAAAGCTAGGCTGTCAACTGATTCAAGACTTCAGCTTATACATTAAGCCTTAATGGACAAAGGCTCTAACCTTTATGCTTTGCCCTCTGGATAGAAGAAAAGAGATAGGAACTCCTGTGACACGAGCCATTTCAACATAATTGTAAATAAACATAAGCTTGTCCAGAAGTCTTTGTGGAAGATAAGCATCCTACAACACAGAAGAGTGGGTGTCAGCTTACATGTACATGACATAATGTTTTGTAAACACTTTTAGTTTGCTGCATAATGCATCACCTTTAATTCGAGCAGAGCAATGTGAAAGTTTTAAGAAGAAAGAATAACTGAAGAACATAAGAGACATATCATATATGTACCACAAAAAATTTATGGTTCTGTGCAATCTGGCTATGTCCACGCTGGGCTGAAACACTCCTTTCTAAAGATATAAGGGGCTCGTAAAAATGGAAATCACAGGCATGACGCATAGAGTAATACACCTACTGGATGGGAATGGGTGAAGTGCAACAGACTAAGAGCTAATAAGATAGGTATCAATGGCCCCATTAATGCTCTTACATGAAAAGCGATAAAAGACAGTGAGATTGCACCTTCAGACAATAAACAGCAAGCCTTCTTCTAGTCTCTGCATTCCCATTCTGAAGATCAGATATTATTGAATGGTGGACATCTTCTTTCTGAACATGACGAAACAGGGGGTCAGGAAAAAAAAACTCACATAAAATGCAAAAATGATGGAAAAGGATACCAAAATAAAAGTGAAAGAATAGCATAGGAGCAGGTCTGCTCGAAACACCAAAGGAAGAAAACGGATGAATGTTAACTAGGAGAAAAAAATGAGACAGTTAACTAGCTGAAGACCGAAGAACACCAAAAATATTCATATAACATGCCTTTCCAGACAGATGCATATGCACAAATCAGACTGAAAACCCTAACAAATTATCCGGGAACACTCCTTACTGAAAATCAGCAGAAATTCTTGCAAACATTATTGCTAAAAAACATCAAGGGCAGAAGTTATGCAGTAGACAGAGCACATTATAGGAGCAGAGAGAACTATGGGTATAGTACAAGTTTAGGTGTGCATGTTAGATGCTTTAATCTATATGTCGTATGTGTGATGTCTGTATCTATAACTGCTGTAATCTCGAAGTGGCAATACTAGAAAGACATGATTCACGTTCCATATGCACATGATGATGCTGGAAATCTCTTTATACTGTTTCATCACTCCAACTCAATCACTCGAAGAAGCTTAAGGGCCAGAATAAAGGCAGAACAGAAATAAAGACTTCTGCACGTAATCAGACAGATCATGTTTAGATAACCTTTTAAAGACCAAGCTTTACCACAACTACCCTGTTTTAACCTCCAAGACATTTGTTTCATAACCACTCCCTAATATGTCTACATGGAAACAAGAAAGGACCCTAACCTTACTCTAGAAGTAAATACACAGGCATGTCGTGTTACTAAGTCAAAATCAATATGAGATATTAAAATTACCTGCTCTGAAAGGAAATGTGCAGAAACAGAATTCAAGGAATAGGAACTTAATTTATGATCTCTTTGTATTGCCTGCAAAAAACATGATAAAGGGTATCGCATGACACAGCTGTCAAACAGAACTTGAACACCGCATAGACAAAATATTAAGTATCAACCAAGGTGTAACCACTAGAAACAAAAACCTGAAACAAATCAAATTGAACCCTCCCTTCTATTGAAACTTCTTTGCTTTCCCTTGTTCCGTATTGTCTGGGATAAGACCACGCATTAGCATGTTATAGACATTTAAAATATAAAGCCTAAGTGCATAACTCAAAGAGAGCTTTATCGAAATTATGAATCGATATATCTCATCCCCTATACCAAGAAAATGATTCTGATACTTTTGAGTAAAGTACATCTAATTACACATTCAAGGCAAAGCTTGATGCCATATATTTCAATAGGACAGGGACAGAAACAGGCAAAGAGAACCAAAAGTAGGTACCGTGCAAAAACAAGTGTTTACAGTTACCTTGACGAAAAAGTTGTATCCTTGACACGAACTCTGCTGTTCCTGATTCGACCAAGCAATGGAAATTCAGCTATTCTTAGAGTTTCAGCTCTCTGCAAGCCAGAAAAGGTGTAATAAAGTTGGTCACTAAAGAAGCGTTGAGTCTTAGTCAAATAAACAGAAAAGGGAACTTGAGAAACCAAACAAATTTATCGTTCGCCAATTTAGTGCAACACGGCCGGGAAGTTCATAACTTCAATTACCTCAATAAGATACGGCAAATCGAACTTGCAGATGTTATATCCAATTATGATATCAGGATCTATTTCGCGAATAAAATCCTGCAAGGAAAACCTGTTATACATAACCATGGCAAATGAAAGAAAAAATTCTCTGTGTGAGAAAGAAGCCCAAATAAGCTGATTAGCTGAAAAGGTAATGACATTAGCTGATGCCTCTTTACTTACTGCCAAGTTGAGCAACTACTAACCATTTGGGGACCAATAGAGTATATCAAAGGGATGGTATGAAAATTAATTTTGAGAATCATCAAAAGAACAGAAGAGATATGTTTGTGAGGCCTTTCACAATTGCTTACTGCCAAGTTGAGGAGTACTACCCATTTGGGGACCAATTGAGTACAGCAAAGGGATGGTAAGAAAATTAATTTTGAGAATCATCAAAAGAATGGGCATTCATTATACAAGTAATTACGACCTTAAGCTTAAAGGACCGATAATATACAAATCAAATAGCAGCCCACACGGTTAAATGACTGATACTATATAAATTAAAACACAGCCCCCGCGCTTATAGAACTGACAATAAAAATCAAATAGCAGTCCACGTCAACCGGATAAAACCGAGGTGTTAACATAATTGAGGAGAGAAAGTGAAAGTTAGTGTTAGAACTAACTCGTTTCTTATATCTAATATGGGCATGATATTTAAATATAAACCATTGTGATTGTAGGTGGATATTATTTGTTCAAGGTTTACTTGTCTACACACATAAAAAATAAGTGTATGCACTAGAAAAGTTAAGAGATGAAACCAAATACCCTCCAAGCTAGCAAGACTTCTCTTTCTGTACCAAAAGACATTACATCAACACCAACAATTGGAGCACACGTATTGAGGGTCATGACATTACGCACAAACGGTTGATCCTCCCCCTGCAGAGTGACTAAATTGGCCACCTAAAAACAAAATATTTTACTTCAGACTCAAAGAGAGAATCACAGTGACTGAGATTTAACAGTCAATTGTTCTAGTTATAATTCATTGGTCGGCATGAAAAAATAGAATAACCTGGATAACGGGATCATGCTTAGGCTCTGGAAAATGACCTTTACGCCCAGCACACTCTATATCGAAACTGAGTATTCGGAATGGAGCCATTTTAGAATACTCTCCCTCAGGGGGGTGACTGATCAAGTCTGAATACCTAAAGAACATGTTGAGGATAACAGTAGTATACATATTAACGAATAAGGACTGGAGGATACAGATAGAAGCTTCTTAATGAGGATACAGGCAATCAAACTCCAACTGGCAGTGGGACATATTCTTTACTTGTGTTCTGTATGTTCCAGCTGGCACTTCAATCCAATTGCCGCCAACAATATTGCAGTCAATCATGAAGCGAAGAGCAAAAAGAACATTGCTTTCATACGTTGTGAAGCTCTTCATACCAAGACCGTCAATCTGAATGCCCCTATCAAGAATGCCTACCATTTGTCCAAAGTTGATAAGAAATATATTAATAACGAATACAAGATGAACAGATAAAGAAACAAAATTCTCACAGGTATATTCTCCAATAGAAAGAGAACTACAACACCCAAACTATCTACAAAATAGTAGACTGTAAGAGCAGGGAATATTACAGTGCAAAAACACAAAAAATAAAAGAAAGATGAAACAATTTGCAAGCGACAAACAAACAAATATTTCTATGGCTTTACCGCGACAACTAGCCACCATAGTTGGCAATGCAACAATGATCTTGAGAAAAGGTTGAGACTTCTCCTGCTGGTAATACATAATGCTTCTTTTCTGCACCATTTCTATGCGACGTACAAATTTTGGAACATTACTATTTCTGTTCGACTCCTTCATCCTTCCCTGAAGGAACAACAAGATAAGAAATATAAGTACCACATGAGAGCAACTAGTCTAAAGGTATTATACAATATGTTCAACTTGTAATACTACATACCTCAAGAACTCTATGAAATAGAGAGATATCATCAGGGCCCATTCCAGGAGGTAAAGGTATATAGAAATATGGCTCGAATCCATGGACATTGCAGCAAACACTATGCCCTAAAAAATCACCAGCATCAAGTTGCAATAAATTTCTCCAAGATACAGTTTTTTTTTTACACTTTCTAGATAGACAAGATTTCACGATCAATAGTTTTAATGCACAATGTATGATGGAACTCTTTAATATTCCTGAAAAAGCATCAACCAGCTTTGGAGAGCAGCAAAGACAAAACAATTTTCTTTCATATTGAAATAGGACTTCATTCGACTTCCTTACACACAAAATAAAAAACCACAAGTCAATGACCAGAAAAGTTGAATAACATATCAAACCTTCACTTGTGACCCCAAATATCCTAATAACTGCTGCTGAGCCTGATGAATCAGGTAAGAGCTCCTTGTGACTCTGGCCGATCACATAATCAATCTCCAATTGCTGAAATACTAAATTAACCAAAACAAAAAATAGTCACACGATTAAAAACCTAACTAGTCCAGTATTGCAACTGAAAGGGAGCTGACATGAATGACAGTATACACATTTTCTACTCACGGATGCTTTTCGAAAGGTAATCAGATGAAAGAGGGGGTCGAGTCCACTTCGAGAGACGGGAAGCCAGAGCTTGTCTCTCCTCCATGTCGCGGAGGATCAACGATTCCACATCCTCGTCGGCGATTAGGGTTTCGTCCAAAAACACGTCCTCGTCGACGAACTCCTCGTCCGGTGCTGCCGGAGGCATTACAGTGTTCTGCTGTTTGGCTGCCGGCGGCGGATGGTTCGACGGCGGTGGTGGCCGTTTTCGTGGGTTGCCGGTTTTCTTCATAACTTTTTTAAGAAAGAGAGAGAGAGTGGGGGGGGAAACAGATGGAGTTCCCGCGCAGTTGGCGTCTATTTAAAGTACCAAGATGAGGTGCTAATTACAACTCCAGCTGAAAAATGAACCGAGGTCGGCCTAATGGATATCGTATTTGGTATATAAAACCGAACTATTACCGTAGGAGTACTATCCGATCAAAATTTATGACTAAAGAATTTAATTAAGGTTTCAATATCAATTTAAGATCCAAATGAAATTTGTACTTTTAAAAATTCCATATTTATTTAAGATCTATCTAATAGTATCTTAAAATTAAATATTTTTATTTAACTATATAAAAGTTTTTTGTCTTTTTATTCTCGTTTTTTTTTTCTCTTTCTAATCTATTACATTAAAATGTGAACAATACCCTAATAGTCTTAGGTGAAATTCAGCTTTTAACTCTCTCTTTTTTCGTACGATTTTGATTGTGTGTTTTACTTGATTTTGGAGTTTGATTTTGGATCCATGTTTAGATAAGTCGATTTGTATGTTTAGGTAACTCAGTTTTTTATTTCGAAATATGTAACTCGAGATCCATTTTTTTGTGATTTTTGGTATTCTTCTTGTATTATGTTGCTAATATATGGTAGTTGTTGTAGTTCATTAAGGTTTTCATGTGTTTCTATAAATTTATGTTCAATTTAAGGGTTCATGGTTTAAAACAAATAAGATGCAGTAAGAAGATGTGAAACCTATTTTAATTTACGTATAGATATATGCGTAACGTGCTTATTCTTCTGGACTGGTAGATGCAAAACCTGTTTTCTTATAGATGTGAAACTTTAGTATTATTTTGCATTGATATAAGCAAAACGTTAGTATTCTTTTGTACTGATATGTAACTCGAGATCTATAAAATATAACTTTTTAAAAAAAATCAAAACATATCATGAGTGCTACCAATTTTGTTTGTTTTAAAAAAGAAAAAACAATGGTAGTTTTGGATTTTTTTTCCGAGTTATGGTTTTAAAGATACGGACTTTTAAAATTTTAATTTTATAATGTAAACAAAAAAAATGTGAAACCTTCTTTGTTTCACTAAATGGGAAACCTTCTTTGTTTTGCTACATGCAAAACCTTTTTTGCTTTCATATATGTGAAACCTTTTTTGTTTTGCTAGATATGAAACCTTCTTTGTTTATAGTTCTCTTATTAAAACTAATGGAGTTTAAAATGACGCTCCTAGTAATTTCTGAGGTCCCTCAAAGGTAAACATGGCTTTTGTGTCAATTAAGCTGGAGGCCCTAGAGAAGTGAAAATTCATCGAGGCCCTTTTTGATGAGATTGACTGAGGGGGCATTGGCCCGACAGAAGATCATGAGGTCATCCGCAAAGCAAAAGTTGATGATCTTGAGCTTGTGGCATTTCTAGTGGAATCCAAATGATGGATCCTCGTTTTTTTCCTGAAGGATATTGGAGAGGACTTGCATGACAATGACAAAGACGTGCAGGGAAAGGGGGTCTTCTTGACGGAGGCCCTTTAAACCCTGAAAGGTGCTGGTGGGTGTACCATTAATAAAAACTGCAAAAGAGGAGGTCGTAATACATTGAATGATCCAATCGATCATCTTGATAGGGAAGTCCATAACATAGAGAACATTCATGATTAATCTTCAAAGCAGATTATCAAAAACTTTTATAAGGTCGATCTTGAGGGCACATTTAGGGCCTTTGCGGTTGGTGTTGTAGCCATGCATGAGGTATTGGGTGAGGAGAACGTTGTCGGAGATTGAGCGATCGGGCACAAAATCCGATTGGAAGGGGTCAATCAGAGAGGGGAGGCATGTTTTGATTCTATTAACTAGGATTTTACAGATAATCTTGTAAATAACATTGCAACATGTAATGGGCCTAAAATCCGAGGGAGATGAGAGGGAATACATTTTGGGGATGAGGGTTTTGTTCCAATTTGGGTCCATTTTTCTTTTACGGGAAAAATATTTAACCCTCATGCAGATATCAGGTCCAACAGTGGCCTAACATGATTTGAAGAAACCAGCACTAAAGCCATCAGGGTTTGGGGCCTTATCAATATCAATATCAAATAAGGCTTTCCCTAATTCCATCGTTCGAAATGGGTTTAATCATGTTGGACTTATTAGAGGGAAGAATCGATGATTTTATGAGGGCCTTGATTTTATCGAGGCCAGTTTAGTTTCTAGGCATTAAGGTACCTATGAGGTTTCTAAAATGCTTGAGGAAATCGAACAACATCACTCTAGGGTTAGAGCTAGAAAATCCATCAAGGTTGACAATTGACAAGATTTTGTTACGGGCTCTTCAAGCCCTTATACTGTGATGGAAAAAATTGGAGTTTGAGCTTTATATTTTTACTTGAGTAAGGATTCCTCTGCACGGCTATAGAAAATGTATGTTTTAAAGGCCTCATTCTTGATAGAGATGAGGGAACGATTTGACGGGTTGGGGGAGAGGCTAATCTGTGCCTGAGCAAGGGCAACTTGGGCCTCTTCCACCCTATGGCTAATGTTACTAAAGTCGTGCTTTTTTAGGGAAGTGAGGGTTGGAGAGATAAGGTCTAGCTTGATAAAAAAAATGATTTCATTGGGTTTTTAATGCAATGGGAGTTCCAGATTGCGGAGACAAGGCTTTGGAAAAACGGATGAAAGCACCACATGTTAACGTATTTAAAAGGTTTAGAATGATTGGGGTATGGTCAGAGGTAAGGGTGAGGTCAAAGTGGACAAAGGAATTGGGGAAGGTGTCAGGGGCCTATCAATCCTAGAGAAGATAGGGTTTTCAATTTGGCGGTTGGACCAGGAATATTGGAATCCAATGGATCTGAGTTCGTCAAGGCCACATGCGCGACAATAGTCATTAAATAAAGAGGTATAGTTGTTCAAGTGGTTTTCAGTGTTGGAATGCTCCGAGGAGATGTGAATCGTGTTAAATTCCCGATGACAATCCAAGAGTTCAAAGCATTGGTTTGGGAGATAATGGTAATTTCCTCCAAAGAGGTTGGCGCTCGGATGGCTTATTGAAGCCGTAAAAAACAGTTAGATTTAGGTTCGAGTTCTTATCAAACCAAATTATGTTACAATTTATGATTTGGGAAGAGGTGGAACCCAATGTGATATTGCAAACGCTTGGGTTTCATGCTATCGAAATTCTACCATAATTGTGGTTTTCATGGTTGGTTTTATGCCACCAATGTAACAGAGATACCATGACAAGGTTAACATTTTCAATGTTAACTTTGGTCTCTAACAAGAAAATAGTGTTGATATTATTGGAAAAAATAAAATTACGGACGTCCTTCTGACGAACGGGGTCGGTCAAACCTCTCACATTCCATCTAGCTAGTTGCATTTAATTAAAATATTTAATTTTATTAAAGTTTGAAATAATACTTATACATCGTGGAGGTATTCCTAAACATGCATGACCTAACTGGTGGAAAAGACTTGCCGAATTGCAAAATACTAACATTTTAGTTAAGTTAAATCCAAATTTCAATGTAACAAAAATATAACAATAATTTAAACTTAAATAAGAAGCATTAATAAAACTAAAAGGTTCCAAAATATATATATTGATTTAATAAAAAATTGTAACTTCAATATCAATTGAATTAAATAAGGAGATAAATCAAATATTTGCATGCAAATGCAAGTAGAAAGTGGATCACATTAATTAATAAAATATAATAGAAAAGGGTAAGAGAGCAAATAAGCATAAAACTATTACCATACGCAATAAAGCTGATGTACGCTAAAAATTCCAGTTACCGTCCCAAATATTATCACGCGCATTAGAAATCTTCACGTCATGGTCAGCATCACGCAAAACACCACATGTCACTCTTCTACAAGTCTTACAAGGCACAACACCATTAATGGGTATAACCACATACAACTGAGCATCTCTCATGACCGTAAAACGGGTTTTACAGCAGCCACCAGGAAAACTCCATAGAACCCGACAATGCCTTATTGCCGACTGTATATCATCTTACTCACATCTTACACCAAAACACTGTGAAATATCCTATTGAATGTCACATTCAACTTCTCGTGTGTTTTACCCACCGGTAAAATCACCATAGCTAAACGCATCGCCGAGACGATCGACATTGAAAGATCGACCACAGTAATCGCCGAGATAGCAACAAAAACAAACTTAAAATGCAGTGAAAGCAAACTGGTGACGGGGTAACCCGAGACGGGATAACAAGAAAAACCTTATTGGTTATCGGAGTAAAAACAAATAATGAAAAAATCGGTTCCGGAATGGAGAACGAAAAGTTTGAGCCGTGACTGTTGACCTATGAGATATCCTCCCCTAAGTGGTCGTCTAAGGTTGAGTCTGGCACATGAGACAAAATAAAATTATCGGTAGGGTAAAAAGCACCATGGACACTAAGATCCACCAACGACTTGACTTCGACACCGAATGTGGGAAAATAAGAACCTTGCATGTCTCACAAAGAAACCACATAATTTTTAAGGGACCTTTGAAGCAAGGTGAACACAGGGACGACAGTGACATGGACAAAGCAAAGAAGGGAAGAGCGGCCAAAATATTTCACCTGGAAAGCACGTCCATGTTTTCGACCGATGAATACGCAATGGAAATTGTCAGAAAAAGAGATGAGATAGTGTAAGGATGAAAAATATTGAAAATAATTTTTCATACTAAAATTAACCACCGAAGAAATATGGGTAGTTACCCAAACTGGTTTAAGATTCCGGCCATAAGGTCGTAATCCACCATAGAAACCAATATGGCAAGAAATTTTATGAGAAAAAGTAACCGTTAAAGGTTATTGTTGAGATTTTAGAGAGAGTGAGGAGTGTCTCTCTCTAAATTTAGCAGTCTCGTTGTTTTTTTTATAAGTAGTTGTACACTTGTTTATATAACAAACAGTGAAGTAGTTTTTAATAACTTATTTATATGGTACATATCGGATTCCAACCCATGATGTTGGAATATAACACATCATAAATTGTACATGATCGAGAAATTAGCAAATCAAACACCTTACATGCTCCAAAATATGGAGAAAATATGAATTAAAGTATGAATACAACTTTAAATTAAATTCAAACAACTAAAAGCTAAAATGATTATTTCACTAGTTTTGACATCATATAAACAATCATTATTGGTCCTATATAACAAATCGAGATAAAATTAAAAATATAAATAAGATATGATGTAGATAACTGAAATGTACGTTTAATTTGAAAACAAATGTTGAAATCAAAACTAGTATCAGAGTTCTTAAAGTGTTATAAAGGTTTTGCAGATTCTGGAATTTTGAAGGAGGAAAAAAATTTAAGGATTTTAATAATTTTTATACCTCTATTTTCTAAGGGTAAATATGATTTTTACCCTTTGAAAAGATTAAGAAAAAATGAGATATTTAACAAAAAAGATGAAATATATAACCAAAATCTTATAAATATATTATTAATATGATAAAATAGTTAATTAATTCGGTTTAGGGTTATAATCATAAAAAACACTCTGGTTAAACCATCCAGTTTTATAAATGAACAACAATAAAAGATAAAAAAAACTAAGTTTTGCATTTTTTATTGTTTAAACCTTTATCTTACCGTAGTAGAAGTTTGAAAGTTCTAATTCGTGGATGATAAACCACTACGATGAGTCTCGTGCTTTGTTAGATGCTTGGTATATGTATTTAAATGATAAAAGAGATGGGTCTTAATTAAACAACAATATAATAATAATTTTAGGAATAGATAATATAATTAGACAAGAAGCATTATAACTAGTTTATAAAATGTTTTATAATATAGAGGTCACTAAATTTGGATTTTTAGTTTGCTATTTAGATTTAGTGACTTAGTTTCACTAAATTGTCTAATAACCTTTAAATAAATTTAATATTATTAATGCAACTATGTAATTCTCGTTTCTTATTGAAGCAATCACTTATTTGAATCTTAAGTGGCGATGATCCGATGTACTAGCCACTGCAAATGACAATGTTATTGAACTTTTAAGACCTAATAACTAAACCTTTATATTAATTATCTGGCATTGGAGTTGCATATTAACCCAATTAGTATATATATTATATCATTCCTTAAGACTTAAAATTATATGTATGTCTAATATACTTAATGTGTATTACATTTTTTTAATTAGACATATACAAATATGCTTGGATACTTTAAATCTATACGTGACAAAACATTCTAAATAAATGACATACTTACAATCTCTCCCTTGGATAATTCACATGTATTATTATAGTTTATTCATCTGATTATGTAGTATGTAGCAATGTTGTTCTATAGATAACACATGTATGTCTGATATATCAGATGATAGCCAATAAAACTAAAGAGGTTTCACCATGACTTATAAATGCGTAACTAATATATAATATTTACATTGCCAATTACCACATTAATTACATATGACTTCTTATGAAATGTAATATAGAACTCATACACAACTCAAAAATTAATACATATCGATTTCCAATTGGTTATACTTAACTGAAATTAGATTACTTAATTTCAACGAATAACAACAAAAGCTAAATAATTATATTGTTAGTCTGAAATAACTATAACATACGCATACAATAATAGAATCTGAAAATTGAAATCTATAAAACCTCCTACTTAGTATAATTACTCTCCAAGATAAAGACATTTATGCAAACTATGTGTTTGAGAAATACTAAATGCGGTAGTGCATTGGTAAAAAGGTTTGCAATCATGGAATTTTTGGTAATATGCTCAACATTGATTCGACCATTATAGATTCATTAATTAATTGATAAAAACTTAATTATAAATAGACTTGTTGGAACTATTATTTATATTTGAGAGCATGAAAGTCAAATTATTATCATAGTAAATCATGAGAGGTATTTCAATCCTCTTTACTTTATGCATATATGTAATAAAGTTTATTAACCAAAACGCGTGGTTTAATGCAATTAACATGCCACATAATCGGCTACCATAATTGAGACCGTGACAAGAGTCTACTTCACACTATTCAATGATATGACGTCTCTATCTAAAATGAATACACAATGATAGTACACTTTATAGTGTTTATACACGCTGTAAAGTCTGCATTGGAATAGACTAGGATCTTTATGTTATGTGATACCCATAGTGGTTGGTATTCTTTAAGTATCAGAGTAATCTTTTTATTAAATTCAAATGGACAACTCTTGAAATTCTCAATTATCTCTATAAGTTTCAACATTAAATGATATATATATTATATGGTGCATATATGAGCATACACGAGGCTTCAAACAGTCAAGGCATATGGGATTATCAACATGAATTGTATTTCTGAATTTATTTTTGGAAACTAATAGAATGAGAACTTATCACCTTTAACTATAAATGTATACATAGATTTTTATTATATAAACTAGAATGACGTAACATGTTGTCAATATATTTCTTGTATATGAGACCTATAATTCATTTCGACGATTCCTTACTATTTGGATCTCTAGCACATAAAAACTTTGACCAAGATTTTCCATGTCAAATTTATTGGACATAAAACTCTTACTATAATTTAATAAACATATATTGTTTATGAAAAAAAGTATATCATCGATATATAATACTACATATATTACTTTACTCCTAATAAACTTGTGATATACACAATCATCCACATAGTGTATTTCAAAACCGAATGATGTAACTGTATATGAGTATTTATTATACCACTAACGAGATGCATGTTTGAGTTTGTAGATGGATTTATTTAGTTTACACACCATTGACTATAGGTCTTCATACACCAAGTATTCATGTTTTTTATGTAAATTATTTCTTTAATATCTTCATTGAGAAATGTTTTTTTAAGATCCATCTGATGAATCTTAAATAATTAGAGTTATGATTTAATTGGAGGAATCTTTTGAATATACTAGATAAAAGGTCTCAAAATATCAAATCCATTCATGTAAACTATACTTTTTCACCACAAGATGCACTTTATATCCTTCCACTTTTCCCGAAGCATCACATTTAGTTTCAAACAACCATTTGCAACCGAGTATTTTCTTTTCTCCATGTAAGATGGAAATATCACATATTGAATTGTCCTATATCGATTTGTACTCTTAATTTATTTTTTTAATCTATCGCCTAGAGTTTGAACTCTTCACAACATCATAAAATTTGATTGGATCATCTTCTATAATGTATGAAATATACTTTTGTTCATTAAGGAATACCAATTAATTTGAAGGTAATGCACTCAGTTTTTTCTCTAGTGGACTATGCAATATAGGTTTGATAGTGCTATATTTCTTGGGGTTTCTCAATTTTCTCATGATGGACTACGTCAATATTTTATACTTGAGGCATAAGTTCAACATAAGTACGGGGAAATGAAATATTTGGCGGATGACATGTAAGATAAATATAATCAAAGTAACTACATCAAAGGCTTAATAAATATTTTCAATTATTTTGTCAAAACATATGTTGTTATCTGAGTCCTTCCCCCGAAATGTGCATCTTAAAAAAATATTAGAGTTCTAATAAAAAAATGAAACAACTAGTGGAAGAGTAAAACGTGTAACCCATTGAGTGGTTAAAATAACATATAGAATGACAACTAACTATTTAGATTTAAACTTATGATTGCTTCGATTGTAATGATTTGATTCAGTTGGACATCCCCATATATGAAAGTGTCTGAAGTTGGGATTTCACCATCTAAAAATTATGCGTGGTGTTTTAGTTATTAACGTAAGTACCTTGGTAAGGTGGTTATAGGTAAAATTCAAGAAAATCAACATTTTAGCAATCTAGATAAGAAGGGAAACAACATCAACAATGGCGAGGATAAAAACCCTAGTGTTAACAGTGTAGATAGTATGGAGACTAGAAAGGAGGATGTTATCACTATAAATATAGAGAATAAAATCTTAAATTTCCAAGAATATGATATAAAATATGATATTCATATGCCAAATGAAAAGAATATTACAGAGGCTATAAAATTCCTGGAAGATGGGCATCAAAAAGATTGTGTGAATAATATGGGATTACCTCAAGAAGATGAAATGTTGGACAACCTTCAAAATACTCCAACCTTTAAAAAAGATATAGAGGATGAGGACTTTCATACACTGTTAAATAAAAAGCTTATAGCTGCAAGAAGTTCAAACAGAATCAGACAGAAAAGGGCAATAAAATCTTTGAACTTCTCGGAGACCAACAAGTTCACAAAATCCAGATCAAGATGATCAACATCTTGAATTGGAATCTGCATGGTATCAACGACAAAGCTACGGTCAAGAGACTAAATTCTATTATTTCTAACGAACAAACTATTATTCTAGCTGTTCAAGAACCTATGTCTAATCCTGTTAACATGTATACTATAGTTGGTAAACTTGGTTTTGATTCTTGAATTGGTAACGTTAATAACAAAATATGGATTTTCTATAAAAATAGAACTTCTGTTAATGTTATATGATCACGATCAATATATCCATATTGATGTTATTCTCATTAACCTAAACCTAAACTTTATATTAACTATAGTTTATGCTAAGTGTCAAATCTCTAAAAGAAAAGAGCTTTGGGATGGTCTAAAGTAAATTTCTATATCAGATCCTAACATCCCTTGGGCTACTATAAGAGATTTTAATTCTATTATCTCCCATGGTGAGCAGATGGGTTGTGTCACATACTCTTACAAGAGTGCGGAAGATCTTAAAGATACGATAAGGGATTGTAGTTTAACTGATCCTGGGTATTATGGATCTAAATTCACGTGGAATAAAAACTCCAAATAGAAAATTCTAGATAGATTTCTTGTAAAATCTACATGGTCTTCCCATTTAAATGTGACTATGGTTATGAATATGGCCAAAAACTGTTCTGAACACATCCCCTTATACATTTCTACTCAAAATAATAACCCTAATGTTCATAAGAGTTTTAAATTTTTAAATATATGGATTCAAGAAACTGAGTTCATTCATTTTGTTGAGAACAATTGGAATAAAAGTTTAGAGGGCTACCCTATGTTCATTTTATGGCAGAAACTTAATAGACTTATACAAGGGTTGAAAGATTGTAATAAAAACTATTCTGGAACTATATTTGTGAAAGTACATGAGGCTGAAAAGCAGGTTAAGGAGATGGAAATCATCCACCAATCTATAAATAGTCTATAAGCTAAATTTAATATTAACAAGGTTAGTGCTGGTCTTACTCTTTCTCTTAAAATGAAAGATTTTTTTTTGGTTTCAAAAATATTGCACATGTTGGCTTAGTGAGGGTGATAAAAGCACAATATTATTTCATAATTTTGTCAAAAAAAGAAGGAAAAAAACTTGCATAAACAGTATTAAAGAAGATGGTGTTTGGCTTATTGAGAATGAGAAAATTGGGGCTTCAACAGCAAACTTCTTCAAAGGTCTTCTAACTGACTCTCTATACACCTACAAAGACTAAAAAGACGAGTTAATGAACAACTCCCTATTTAATCATATTCCTAAACTTGTATCTGAGTCTGATAATACTTATCTGATGTCTGATCCTTCTGAAAAGGAAATATATGATATAATCTGCAATCTCAAACCTTGTAAAGCTGTAGGCATGGATGGTTTTAACAGTGTTTTCTTCAAAACCCGTTGGAGCATTATAAACGGTGATTTATGTAAGGCTATGATATCTTTCATCAAAGGTAATAAAATTCCTAAAGAAGTTGTTGCTACTTGGGTTTGTCTTATCCCTAAGACTTCTAAACATATTTCTTGGAAGGACTACTATTCAATACCATATATTAATAGCTAAAGAACTCTTTTACGACCTTAATAAAAATAAAAGTCAGATAATATTCAGATTCAGCATGATATGTCGAATGCTTTCGACAAGCTCTCTCCCACCTTCATTTTTAAAGTCCTAAAAAAATCTGGGTTCTCTGCTTGTTTCATAAAATTAATTAACAGTCTTATCAGCTCTGTTTACACTCTATTCTCCTAAACGGGAATGATTTGACTTCTTTAAAACCAAAAGAGAGCTTAGACAGGGGGTCTTTTTTCTCCTAGCTTGTTTATTCTTGCTGAAAAGGTTTTTATAAGGGGCTTACACATTCTCTTTACTGAAACTGTGATCTGCATTACTATTCTAGGTGCAACATGACTATTCTTACTATATTTTTTGGAGATGATATTTTATTTTTTACTAATAGCTTAGTAAAGCCTACTAAGAAGCTGGGTAACTTTCTAGACAATTACCATAAGTTTTATAGTCAGACATTAATAAGGAAAAACTAAAATTATTTGTCCTCATAATATTAATATTGTTAAACTTGTCACTATATATAACCTCTCAGGATTTCGTGCAAGTTCCTTGCCTACTGAGTATCTTGGAGTCATTCTTAACTGCAGGAAAAAATCCAGCGACTTCATTAGTCTCATCAACAAAATCAATAAGAGGATTAATGATTGGGAAGATAAGAATTTGTATTTTGCGGGGAGACTTACTCTGATTGAATTTGCTCTTATGCCCATTATTAACCATTGGATCCAAATCTCTATCATCCCAAACTCTGTCATCAAAGGAATAGATGGGATCTTCAATAAATTCATGTGGGGATCCTCTTCAACATAGAAAATAATTCATTGGTGTACCTGGAAAGATGTCTGTAAAACATATTATGAGGGAGGCCTGAACATGCGATGTATCCATGGCATCTAAGACTTATATTCCTGCAAAATTTGGTACAATTTCAAGAACAACAAAAGTTTGTGGGCTAGTCTTATACTGTAAGAATATACACCCTCTTCAGGCTGCTTACAGTAACCCTGGCTTTAGTACTTAGAGAAGAATGTCTAAAATTAAGAAAACAACTGAGCAAAACATTACCTGGAAGTTTGGCAATGGCAATGTTGAATTCTGGCTTGACAGCTGGTATGGGGAGCCTTCTCTTGTCTTCTTGAATGAATACTGCAACAACATGGGTTATAGAAGTTAGTTAGTTAAGGAATTTTGGAAGAATGACAATTGGATCAAATTAAGCTCAGTATGTTCCTTAAAAAAAGTTATTGAGAAGATTATCTGCTTAAGGATTAATCCCAATCATGAGGATACTATAAATTGGAATCTCCTTAATGACAATAATTTCAATACCAAACTCACTTGGAATCATCTTAGAGCTAAGTACAATTGTTCTAATCTTTATGGCAGATTGTGGAACTCAGTTTCTTCTAAAAAAATACTCGTTTCTTTCCTAGAAATTAATCAAGAAGTGCATCCTATTGACACTGATATATTGTTTCTAAGTGTCAGTTTTGTATGAATATTGAGAGCCCTAAACATATTTTCATTGAGTGTGGTCTAGCTTAGAGTATCTGGAGTCATTTTGCCTCCTTATTCAATATTGAGATTTTCAAGCATATGACTATAACCCATATGCTGGAAGTTTGGTTTTGGTCTATCAATTCTAAAACCCATATCCAGATAATTATTCCTGCTATCATCCTATGGACTGTTTGTCACTACAGAAATAAATATAAATTCAGTGATATTACTGTCAACACTGAATTGCTTGTCAGTATGTCAATAATGTCATCTTAAGCTTAGACTTTTCTAACTCTCAGGAGCAACCATTAGAAAGAAGATATAAATATCTCTAAAATGTTGGGTTGTAAAACTATTATTAAGGTCTCTACCACCAGTGAACTCTTCTTAAGCATGATTTTCTAAAATTAAATACTGATGCTGCTACTCTGAGGAATGGGAAAACTCGAGGAGGTGTTATCATTAAAAATCACCAAGGTAAGCTTATTCTTGGTGCATCTAATTTGTATGGTAAGCTTAGCCGTCTTATGGATGAGTTGAGGGCTCTATTAGATGGCCTCATTCTGTGTAATAAAAATAAGTGGGATAAAGTCCAAATCGAGACTGACTCTCAGACTATTACTAACATGCTATATTCTGGAAATTACCTTTATCACCTAAACCTAGCCCTAAAATGCTACAGGTTGTTCATCTCTTCGAATAAGATCATCACCAACATTTTAAGGTCCTAAAATATGGCGGTTGACTGGCTCGCCAAATGGACCTTGAAATGTAAACAAAAACTAAATTTTAAGGAAAATCACGTGCATAACCATCTGAAAGCAATTATAATTTTAGAGAGTATAAATTTAGGTTACTTGAACATCGAGCATTGAATAAAAGTCTTGACTACTAATTATGGCTCCAAGTTTCCACTTGAGGGTAGCAGCCTTTTCTTTTCAATGTTGTAGGTATGCTCGCGAGGCCTTGAAGTTATTCAATCTCTGAATAAAAGAGATTTATCTCTTGTATCTCCTGATAGCTGGCCCTGAGCATCTGAAGACCTGATGTCCTTCTCCTTTCCTGGTGCACTGCACCCTGTTCTAGACCTTCATTTTCTCAAATCAGAAGAGAAAAGGTACTTTGGGTGAGCGTCGACCATTTCGTAGAAGATGGAGTATCCTAGTCTTCATGCCTCAGGATCTGTTGCTTTCGCTTAACTGTGGAATAAAAATCAAAGTTAAGTCATTAATTTTATCTAAATTTCTTCACAATAATCTTAATTTCTTATTCAAAATATTCTTGTGATAGAAAGAACTTACCGTAAGCTTAACTTTATCTGAATTTGAAGGATGTCACTGCTTCAGTGAGCCAAAGCTCAAAGAAGTCGAACCTTGCTTCATAGCTCTTGGAATGGTGGTTAATCAAATCTTTTAGAAGCTTTCCCCTAATCTTCGAGAAGCTGTTTTGCTGAAGGGTTTGCATGTGGAGGAAATTTTCATCTCATGTATCAACATGCATTCATTTTTCCTTCATATTAGTTGGTCCCTGATCATGTGAACTTTCGTTGTCATTCTTCTCTTATGGTGCAGTGCACCCTACTTTGGGTGAGCGTCGACCATTTAGTAGAAGATGTATTATCCTAGTCCTCTTGCCTCAGGAACTGCTATTTCGCTAAGTTGTGGAATCAAAAATCAAAGCTAAGTCAGTAATCTGCCTATTCTCTAATTTTTTTTATAAAAATCTCAATTTCTAACTCCAGTCTTCTCGTGATTAAAAGAACATACCGAAAGCTGAGCTCTATCTGAGTCTTCCTTGATCGAAAGTGATATCGCTGCTCCAATGAGCCACAACTCAAGGATATCGTAGTCGTAGTCTTACCACAAGTATCTATCTGCGATTAGGGTTGCATGTTGTACCTAATCCTCTTTGAGAAGCTGATTTGAAGAAGGTTTTCATGTGGAGGCGCTTTCAATTTTCAGGAGACTCATCAATCTCGGAGATTAGGGTTTCACTTTGTACTTTATATGTTGGGTTGGACATTTAGGGCCTTGACCCTTTCTTTTTATCTAGGCCTCTGGCCCATTTTTATATGAAATAAAATCTAGTTTTATCGTTAAAAAAGTACCTTGGTAATGTTGTATAATACACAGTTAGAGCTTATTTAAGGAACATGGATAGTCATGTATGAGTAATTATGATGCTAACCATATCGATTAATGTGTGGTTTCTTTGTTCATACACTTATTTCATAGTGGACAAACCCGATATGGTATACAATAAATTTATCCTGAAAAAGAAAGCACACAAAACATACTATAAAAAAAATACATGTCGTGGATTTAAAATAACTTAAATTGATATATGGCTTTCACAAGGTACATCATCTCATATGAAGTAAAAAATTGTATCTCTTCATCACCCAGAGACATGCTTTGGCTCGAGTCTGACAAAGAAACACATACGTGAGTTGTTTATTATTACATCAACTCACCATGTATCCTTTTATACTAAATTTAAATTTTCTTCCAGATTTACAACCGCATAGAGCTTACATATCTTGGTCACCTAGGTTTTCCAATTATAGCAATCTTTATTCCAATGATCCAAATTTTTGTAGTCAAAACAAACAACCGTGCATTTATCTTTAGTTTTCTTGAGGTTACCTCATTATTTTCCGAATCACGAACCTTAAGTTTGTGCAGTTGAAACATATGAATGTATCCTCTTGTTATGAGAGCCATTTTACATATATGGACGATATTGACTTCCTTGCTTCCGTGAGTATTTATTTTTCTCTTCATGCATTATGCTGGAAATAATAGTGTTTATGTCCTGCTTACTTTTAAAAAATCATAGGTTGTCTTTAGGACACTGAAGTATGAGGGAAGTGACAAAAAGCATAGGACATTGTGACAATCTTTAGGAGCTCAACGTCTAATTTATTTAATTTCATTTGAATACTATCCAATTTAAATGGGTGCTCTTAGAATTTACCATTTCCCATGTATTTCATTATCGATAGCTTTCTTATTAGGCTCTTAATTTCAACATAAAAGGCTTAATAAAACTCAAATCGAGATTAACGAACATGTCCTCGACATTATTCATATCAGTGGTATGATAAATCAAGAAAGCATGTGGGACTCCAATGTGTAGGACATATCGGCTTATAAAAGTAGAATGTTTAAACCTATTAACGCGTCATTTTATTAAAAGTGCTCTCATTTATAAGAGAGATTGGTTTGTCCTCTATAAACCAATGGTCTGTGTCATTAAGACTCAACATGAATAATACATATTTTTTCACTTCTTATATGTATCCACATACAACATGGGGGGCTTGGATAGTTTTTATTAGCCTATAGTAATTCACATGAAAATTAAAAAAAACCTAAATTACTGAAATAGTTTTTACAATAATACTCGCTATGATCATTAACCTAAATTACTAAAATAGTTTTTACAATAATACTCAAACTAGTTATACACACAATACTGAATTTTATCAAGCTTAAAGTTTTTAGGGAAATTCATATGTATCGACTCGCTATGATCATTAGCGGAGATGATAAGCATACATGCGTTATACATTAACTATAAGGACAACACTTTAAGGAAGACAATGTTGGTTTTATGCCATATCTGAAAGTAACCAAGATTTTTGCAAGGGTCGTACTTGATTACTTCATGATATATCAAGAAAACCATTTAATATGGAAAACTAGTTGTGCATGAGGATGATGCGTGTAAATGCAACAACTAAATCATACAATAGGTTTCTCAACATTGAAAAGATCACGAGGTAGTATTCTGTAGTGGGGAACTTACACTTAAAATAAGTGTTCTGTATAATATGAGGCCTCATGCTATATTCTTTCATGACTCGCCTTGACAGAGCCCACGCATGTGGGATGGCAGGTTTTCCACTCAGTTTCAAAGGATGATTATCTTATGTATTCACTATATAAGTCACCCAAACGCAACTAAGGCATCCAATTAACTAAATAAATTTTTATACTTTGTCACATCGTTACACAATGAACATTTGAAGCAGTTATGAGACGTTCAATATTTCTTCAAGTGTTTAACTATCTAAAATGATATTAATGTGATTAAAACTCCACATATAAAACAAATAATATTTAGGTATACAAGACATTAACATGTACATCTTAGAGTCCAAATGTCATCGATAATGGGTAATCACGTCTCATCTTAAAGGATATACATTCATAATAACTATATATTTCTCAACGAGCACATAGTTGGTGTTACATAGTTGTATATCCCTAAACACATAGCATTGCACCCAAACATGTAAAAAAAATTAAACATGTCATCATAAATAAGCAAGTCTTAATATTATTAACATACATATTGATAAAAACATACAATCAGGATTAAGAATTCTAAAAATCTAGATTAGTTTGCTGATGTTCTAAAAGGGTTTAATATAGCAAAATCATATGCAAGAATAATAATAATAAAAAAAAATATCTTGAACTTTCAACTATAACAATTCACCATGGTCTGGCACGACGAGCCAGTGGTAGTCTCAACAAATTGTCAGTCTGCCATGACAAAGTCTTAAATGTCACGATAAACTATTTTTCTAAAGTAGTCCACAACATCGATAAACTCTCTTATCGTCATAAACTCCCTTGCCATGATGAGCTCCCAAAACTGTAAATTTAAAACCTAAAATCCTAAATTGGTATGAATTATAGTTTTTATATGAAAGTTTTTGAAATAAACATACATGTAACTGTATATATGCATCACAAACAATCAATTATATGCTATTGATTGCACAAATTAGTAAATATCTATACTATGTTCTTCATCCTCTAACATGCAATTAGGCCTTGGAATCATAAATCCATTTAAAGCTTTTCTCCCAAGCTGAATCAATTTTGCAACTGGGGTTTGAGGGAAAAATTGAAAGGTTTTCGTTTTTAAAATATTTATTGGATTTTACGGCTCTGATACAAATTGTTGAATAAAATCATTTACGATTATAAACCATAAAGAAAATATTAAGGCTAATCTCATAGTTTTATTGATGAAAACAATGAAAGATAAAGAACTTAGTGCTTTGCATATTAGATTATTGAAACTCTTCTCATTATGCAACAGAAGTATGGAGGTTCTGATTCATCGATGATGAATCCGTTATAGAGATTCCCACAACTTTCTAGTATTTAATTTTTATCCTCAAATGAAAAAAAGACATGAGCCTTGATTAATAAACAACATAATAATCATTATAGAAAAAAAGTTGAAAAAAGGGATGAGTGAAATAGTGAAAATATTTTTATAAATGTATTGGAATACACAGATTACTAAAGGTAGGGGTTTAGTTTACTATTTTATTTCATTTAAGTGAATTATTTTCAAAAAATTGTCTAGTAGTCCCTGAATAAATCCAATTTTATAAATTTGGCCATCGATTTATCATCTATTAATAAATAAATATTTTATTTGATTAATAAGTTGTTATGATATGATGCACTAGCCAATGCAAGACATCATGACCTTTATTGGACTTTGAGGGTATAATAATTAATGTGTTAGATTGATGGTTATTCCTTCAAGATATAGATTAAGACATTTGATATTTATATTATATCCTCCATGAGTCTTATATTCTATGTAGGCCAATTATACTTAAAGTTGATGACAATTTATTTAGTTGGACATGTAACAAAAGCATGTATACTATAAATCTACATATGATGAGATATTCCAAACCAATGATATCTTTACCAAATATTAATAGGTTACAAGAACATCTTGGATGGATCTACGATGAATACTTATTGTATTTTATAAAAAATATAAAAAATAATTCTTTTAAGTAGCTAGGTATTTACGAAAATAGTAAAATTATTAATTTTGAATTAGCGTGTATTATATTAGAGTTTTTTCCATCGTTATTATGTTTTAATAAACATTTTAATTTTGGTACAAATATAAATAAGTGATCATTCTCGTCTATGAAAAATGATTGATTTTTAATTAACTTTTTTTATCGCACTTTCATACAGAGATGATTGACCTTCACATAAACTATTACTATATTATTATAAAGTATATGGAACCAAAAAAAGTAATTCAAAAGTAATACTCATTTTAAAATTCAAACTTCATAACTAAATTTATACAAAGTAAAAAAACAAGTAAAGCTGACCCTTATTTCTACTAACCCTCGTCCGAGAATTATTGACAAACGAAGCTGTAATAAAAATAGCTTATGTATGACAATCGATCATTATAACTACATGTCAATTAGCTTTAATATTTTTATATGATATAAATTGTCAATATTTAAAACAATATTATGAAGTTGAAATATCTTAGATCATCCAAACCATGTTCAAAGGTCAAGATGATAGACGACTACATGAACACTTATGAAGAGACGAGCAACAAATGCACCAAACCTCGACGATCAATATTAGCATACTATGCAAATTCATTTATCACAAAAAATATGTAAGTCATGTCGTGATCAACGCTTCACTATTAGGATAAATTAACGGTCTCGTTAGCATAATAATGATTTTAAACTTGGTTACCGAAAGCCCATGAATTCGAAATACATTAACATTATCATTATTGATATGGTTGTCACAACTTAAAATGTAACATATACGTTTTTAACGACCCACCATATTATCTTATAGTTATGACTCAATGGTCGCCTCAAACCTAAAATATTTGGTAAATCAATAAGCTCAAGCCATTAAATAGAAGCGCCAAACTTTATAACAAAATAGATTATATCCCATGGTTAAAGAGTAAACTATATTATCAGGTCATCTGCATTTGGTAAACATAATAGATGGTTTGGATAGTGAGCTCGAGTTTAGTTCATGAAAATGAGACAGTAATGTATGTATGTGAACTTTATTGATTCGAATAACACTTGTTTAAATGATAATTTTATCGTACTAAATATTGACCATATTATACGTGTAATATAAAACAACCATTTCATTATATTCGTTATATTGGACGTTGGCTATAAATAATCAAGATTGTGCGACATTTATCATTAAAACGAGCTTGTACAATTATATTTTGATATTTTTGGGCTCCATGAACACCGCAATGACTTATAATTGGTAGTTGATAAGATAGTTTCTAAATAAATGAGTCCTAACATGAATAATACATCAACAGTAAGCTAGTAAATAGTTTCTATAACTCATGTAACATATACGATCTTTAAATTATTTTAGAAACCTTCAAGATCCCAAACTCGAATTATATTTGGATTAGTGTATCTACAATATAAGGTTACTGAATCCATCATTTAGTTGGCTAGTGATAGATAAATTAAAGTCAACAGCTTCTCAATTACTATAGTGACCTTTATAGAACTGTCTCAATCTATCAAAAAAAAATTATTGTTGAAAGGCTAAACGGTCTCAGTTAATTCATCAAATATATAGATATTTTTCCTATATTATATATAATAGAAAATGTAGGAAAGTTTTAGTAGTCTTCCAAGTGCACCACTTTTAATATAAAATATATATATACAAGTTATATAAAATAAAACCCCAAACAAATTGTCGTGTCTCTACTTAGTTGTTTAAATAAAAAATGTATATGTGTTATTGTGAGGAAACCAAATGAAACCTATGGACATTCTCTTATGTTATAGGAACCTCATTGATTTTGAAACACAATACTTACAACTGTATGAATTCCCTCTTATATTTTTTGTGGATGTAAGAAAAATGTGATTGTACACATCAAATTCATATTTCAGATTTTATTTCCACTTCATAAGGTTTTCTAAAAGTCATATATTCCAGAACGCCTCATTACATCGCTGGATAAATCAGAGGATTTGAGATAGGGCTAAAGTCGTGAATGCAATAAATCCAAAACGCTTGTAGACTTCCTTGTCAGATCTTAAATCAAATAACTATTACCAAATACAAACTTGTAACTTTATAAAGGATCATCAAGATAGATATAAGATCCATTAGCTTTGGAATTATAGCATAAGTATTGTATTTGGTAAAAACATTGCACAAACTTATGTTTGGTTTTCATATTACAAATAATAGCACTACATATGAAACTATAATTTCTTGACTATGCCTAGTGGACACATGTGGAGATCGCAAGAAAAAAATATTTTCGTTACTTACGACTAAAGAAAAATCACACCTTATTCCAATTAAAATGCCATCAATTATTTGCTTGTTATACAATACTAAGATGGATAATTTAACTAGGTCACATATGAGCAAGTCATGTATATGAAAAATGAGGTGGCTAACAAGTTGGATATTTTTATATGTTCTTAGTTTTCACATTGGGTTATCATCTACGAGTGACCCTTTATTTGTGTTCTTTTGAATGAACATAAAAAGGCAACTCACAAAATATTAGTTATGATAAGGATTTGAGGATCAAAGTTATTTTATACTTCTAAAATGAGGTTTAAATTAGTGAATAGTCCATTGACCATCCTTTTTTCTTTCATTTAGTCCATTTGGTTCATAATCACGGTAAGGGTCCATGAACTTGGAAAAATCTATAGATTTAGTCAATGACTTGCAAAATCTATAAATTTAGTCTATCGACTTAGCAAAATCTATACTTTTTATTCTTTGGTGAGTGGGTTTTTTCTTGCGGTCAAGGACTAATTTTGAAAGTTATGGACTAAATTTATAGATTTTTTCCAAATATATGGACCATAATTTGTAATTTTAAAGTCAAAGGACTAAATGAAATAAAATAGAATATTTTATGGATTATTCACTGATTTAATCATTCAAAACGAAGTACTAGCTTTTGATAAAAAAACTTGTTTTTGAACCATAAGATATATTTTTCTAACTGTATCTTAATGGTGGATACTTATAATAAGATGGCATGACTTCACATCTCTTACGTCATTATAGGGAAATTTTAGCTTATTTTACATTTAAAATGCTGCAATGACAATGCTCATACTTAAGATGATATTATGATAATGTCAACACTTTGGTAATTCAATATACCACCCCATGGTGTTGCTCTAAACAATTTATAAAGTAGTTTTATTTGGTCTATATGAGCTTGGTTTAGTCAGATATTTTTCTTAAGTGATGGATATATCACTATATAATATTATTGTTGTGGATTATTTATCTAAATATGTTGATATCAAACCTATAGTAAAGATACAAAATAAATATTATGGGTACGAAACACTACGACCAATTATCACCATAACATCTCATTTTCAAAACGTACCATTGAGAATTTTTTGTCGGATTATAAAATTAAACATCACTTTCACAAATTTATATTCAAGCCAACAAACAAGTATAAGCAACTGGTTGAATTTTTTAGAAGAAATTTGAAAACGTTCAACGGTAATGTTAGTAAATAGTCGGAAATACTTTAGAGAAGTTATGTAGGACAAATGAACAACCTCGTGAACTAAAATTGGGGATATGCCATTTGAATATCTCTACGGTATGGACGTGACGTCCTTGTCAAAAGGGCCATCCTTGATTTAACATGTATGCCTTATGTTCGAGATTGATCACACGTTGTAAGAAGAACTTTATATACTAATATTTTAAATAATATAATTTTGAAAACAACCCTTTAGTTTACTAACCACTTGACTAGTTTTGTGGTAAATTTCAATCTAAATCGTTTTTCAGTGTAAAGCTATCGGGGATATGGTAAGTATAGCTCATTTCCGTTCATAATATAAATAACTAGTATTTTATCTAAACCCTTTTAAATTAAGATATATACAAAATATATGTAAATCAAATTAATATTAAAATTCGGAACTACTTCGACTAATTCAAAACTTTTATGGACACAATACATTTGCCAAAGTCGAGGATTTTGCTTACGTAATGACTCAAATAAAAAGCATAATAAAAATAGAACTAAAAGTAATCCTTCATTAGACAAACAATAAAGCAAATTCAAATATAATAATACAAAACAAAGCCAAAATACAAAAAATGTGGAAGAAAATGAGAGATGGTAGTTCAATATAAAATAAGTTAATGTCACAGTTGTCAGAAAACAGAAGGTTACCATACATCTATCTCGATTTTTTGAATATGAGAAATGTTGGAACATTCAGTAACTTTACCACTTGACAGTTTTGTATCTAAAGTATGACATCAAGATATGTAAATTCACTTGAAGTTGGTGAGTCGCGTCATTAATTAAAAAAAGAGTTATGAGATTGAGAGTTGAGACAATGCTAGAAAAAGAAAGAGTAATTCCTCATTGAGATTTGAGATGAAATAGAAAGAGAAAAAGAGTAACGAATGATAAGGTTAAGATAAAATAAACATTTAAATTATGGTTAATAATTTAAGATCGAGTGCGTATTATTTAAATTTAGTCATTTAATGTATATTATTTAGTATCCTCATAAATTTAAAATAAACACTTTTTGATATGATAAAGTTTTATATATTATTTTTGTGTTTATTGGATTTTTTGGATTTTACAAGTGAGTTACAAGTTTTTTCTCATTTGACATGTCAGTATCGGGTTTGTAGGTATTTTCAGGTTTTACAGGTCAGTTTTGTGTTTACAAGTTTTTTTGGATTTTACAGGTCAGTTTCAGGTTTATAGGTCTTTCAAGTTTTACAGGTCAGTTCGGATGACACGAAACCAACCCGAACCCAGTCGGTTTTTCTTCCAGTCGTGTCTGTGTCGTATCATAATTTCATCGGGTCATAAATATTGGTTCTTTAACCCTTAAATTTAATGTCGGGTTCGTGTTGGGTTTAGAGGATGTGTCATAAATTGAAATCCCTAGCTATGACGCCCCAAAACTCTTTTTATTTCATGACTTGTTTCATATTGTCCATGCAAGTTGGATACTAAGACCGCAAAACAGTTTCAGAGAATGGGCATCTGAAGTGCTCGCATTGTAATTTATGCAAACACTACTAAATTATCTATCTAAACGTATGAGACTTTAATGCATTGTATCACACTACTCTTTAAGTATCTAAAGCAATTCGAGGATATAAATATCATGTTAAGCGTTTATACATCCAAATAGAGATTAATGTCATTCAAACTTTATAACTTGAAACAAATTTTCCATTGACATGCATAACATCACCTTGTATATCATAAAGTCCAAGTGGCAACGTTAATGGATAATCACGTCCAAACCGAAATGCATATATTTATCGGTATTAGTTTTTTCTCAATGCGCAAATAATGAAGTAATTTGAATGTAAACCCTTAAACATATGTCACTACATACAAACATGGAATAAGAACTGAAAAACCATTATAAATATGCTTGTTCTAAACATGTTATATAACTGAATAGAGAAGCATATGTAACATCAAAGATACATGATTTTTATAAACATGTTAAACAAAACATACATACAATATCAATGATCCTCAATGTATGAATTGGTTTTTACTGTAATGAATAAAATTCAATGTAGCCAACCACATGCAAAACATATAACAAGTATGGAAAATAAAAATGGTAATTTTATAGGTTCATGGCGGTGAAATTTACTATTGAATGTGGTTCGATGATGATATTGATTGTGGTGAACCCTTACGATTCCAAAAATTGAAAAAAACCTCAAATTGGTTTGAAATGGGGTTTTGTCATGAATATTTCGAAATTAATCATGCAATTAAAACATACGACATATATAGCCAATTACATACCATTGATAGCACCATCCAATCATAAACATGTGATTCCATCTTCTTTATCCCCTACACATGCTTGAAGTCTCAAATCATAAATAAAAATTGAGGCTTTTCTCCTGAACCAAATCGATGATTAAATCAAATTATGGAGAGACTCAATCAGAAGAATATATCTCCAAATACAAAATAATTACACAAGTCTAATACCAATTATTAATTATTTATTATAAATCGCAAGAGTTATAAACCTTTGATCACCCCAATAACTAATTATGAGTATGAGTAAGAAAATAAAATAATAAAGAATAATACTTACCATTTTGTATCTTATTCTCATACAATTTGAGAGTTCAAAATAAGCTTTAGTATGTTGACTGAGACCAACGGTTTGTAAGAAAATATCTTCTTCTTACAAGCTGGCTAGTTACACTCAATACTGAAGGATATGGAGAACCTTAATGGAAAAACTCACAAAATACCTGCAAAGAGAGAGTGAAAAGAGTAAATAGAGTACAAAATACTTAAACGGAATAAAACATACCAATGTTTGTAATAAGTGAAATGTAGAAATTGGTAAAATGTGCTATACGCATATTAAAATGGAGCCCCAGTTTCCACCCAAGAAGAGAATCCCCAATAAACCATGTCTGGATAACATTCCCCAATGTCCCATCATATATGTACAATAATGAAACCATCAGAATAATGGCTAAAGCCCTACACAATCCTATAGATGTTTGGGTTCCCAACAAAAATCAGGTCATATAAACTGCTGCAAGACCTATATTGAGTTAGACTTATCTAAGATTCTACTGTCCAAAATCTGGATCAGTTTTGGACATATAAAGGGCTTCTGGCAAAAATTAAAATATGGATAAAAACTAGCTACTTCACAGAATGTTAGCACATAAGATACAACAAAAAGAAATGTAAGAAACAACCAACACAAATCAACCTCAAGAAAAAGAGCAATATAATATTTAGTCCACAACCAACACCAATCAACCTAAACATACTGAAATATGGATGTCAAAACTAAAATCAACAATTGTTAAGGAACCAAAACCAACTAATATGGATAACAACACCAAAGATAAACCTATTTTAACTATTGTTGATCAAATCTTTGTCAATATCCAAGTGTTCCTCAGTTACCATCTACCAATCATCATATGCCCATAAACTCTAGTGAATACTCAACCAAGTAACTCTCTTACCATATAGCCACCAAAATATAATACATGAGCTCCTTGAAGCAGATATAATCGAAACTCTACAAACTATTAAAATACGCATCTTGTTGTCAGCAACCAATGACCAGTAATCCTCAAACCCCCACAACCCATCTCTTAAAACTCAAAACATAAGAAGTATTCCATCCTCAACCGTGTTAAATAAAATGGAAGTTAGCAAGGAATTTAAAAAGTTCTTAAGCAAAAGGATTAAAAAATCTAAATGCATGAACCTTACATGTTGAATCTCAACTTAATAAAGGGACTTATGATTCTAGGTAACTCAATCTATACATAGGTATCAGGAAGGGAGGCATTATCAAGGATAAGTGATGAAGTCATAGTTTATGAGAGTACATGTTTATCGATTTTTTGCAGGAACAGCTCACACACCTCTATAAACGTCTATAATAGAAGAGTTGAAAATCAACAATGATCATCTGCAAAGAAATAAATAGAAAACCCAACCTCATCTCGTTTATCTATATATATCTCGCTTGCTAGCTTCAATTCAGAGTCTGTAGTGTAAACAAAATACAAGGAGTATATTGTTGTTATTTTAAGGTTTCGTTTTCCACAACTTTTAACAGGTACTGCTCCGACAATCCCTCAAACACCTTCGTCAAAGTTAAAAATGAAATACTTATGGTTATTGAAAATGATATTTAGTCTGAGATACAGTTTGAGGTCGAAGAAGAAGAAGTAGATGAATCGAGTTTGTCCATGTAGAAGTTTATTCTTTCTGTAATGGAGAATTGACCTTCCCTCTCATTAATCGTGAGTTATACTCAATCGTTCAAAATCAAGATGATTTTTTTAGTGTTTTGTTGATAAATCTCTATATACAAGAGCTCGATCCTTCATCTGCATCTTATTCGCCTGAGGCGGACAGACTTGAATGAGTAACTCTAAAGAGCTACTACGTGTGGATTTTGATGAGATCAACTACTAAGAAATTGTCGATCGGTTGCAAGAAGAGCAACTCGACATGGTCATCGTCGATTAGATGATTTCGTTTAGGAGATCTAGTGAAAAAAACTTATAGCAACGATAATGACCCGTTTATGTTCCTAAATTTAAATCCAATCACCACGAATAAAAAAAGACTCTAAAAAGAGAGGCAAAAAAATAAAATGTTGGTCCACAAAGAGTTGTACGCGAAAAAATAGGCCTTAAAAAAACAGATAAGCAATGCTCGTAACTTTTTTTTAAATAAAGCCCAAATGTAAAGAGAAGAAGTCAAAATGATAAATCTATTGTGAATTCAATTAGAAATAAAATTACTTTTATCTTTCATGTAAAATTTTATCTTTTGGGCCAAATAAAGTAGCACATTATATGTTACACTCAAGCATACTAAGCTTTTTTTTCATCAACGCTTATATCATTTTACTTAAAAATATATATGAATTAAGATTTATTTAAAAAATAATAGAATACGAGGACATAATTTCTTCTTTTTTATTTTTTTAAACTATTTACTTTTTCATTTAAATAATCATAAATCAAACAAAAAAAATATAAATCATAAAACAAAATATTAAATGCATAAAAGTATTCATTTTTTAAAATAAGTTTGAAATTTATTTTGATAAAAAAGTTTTCAACTTGAAAATAGAAAATAAAACGATAAATTTAGTATTATTTTAAGTTGTTAAAATGCATTTGGGTCATGTATTCTTTTTTTTTACCAAAAACGTAATTAGTTATACAAAAATACAAAACATGTGTATAGTCGATGTCTTTGTTTTTTAATTTGTATTCTATTTTTTTTAAAATTGTATTTTCAAAATTGTAGTTCGGAAAAATATAAAAAAGACCATTGTTTTAGTTTTCTTTAAAATAAACAAAACTAAATTTATGAATTATATTATTTGTTTTTTTTCGCAAGACTAGTTAATACTGCTTTCACATTTCACATTGTCGTTTATCGGTGTCATATTTTCGTTTATGGTTTCACATTTTACACTTATGTAAAAAAACAACTAAGTTTCACATTTTGTATTTCTAAATCTGGTTTCATATTTTGCACATATACAAAAAAATCGAAATTAATTATGGCATCACATTTCATATATCCATTTATAGTTTTGCATTTTTCACATATGCATTTTGTTTTTTCAAGTTTAACAATGATTTTGTTAGAGATATTAGGTTTAAGCTCATATGTTTTATCTATAAATAAGATCATATAATCCATGTAATAAATACACCTTTTAAATAATAACACCATAGTCGTCTTTCTTTGTTTATCGTTTTTTACATGGTTTCAGAGCGTATGTTTAAATTTTGAGTTTAAATTTTTATGTCTTCCGCTGTATCGGTAGGTAGTTGTTTTAGTTGTCCGCCGAAAGGTAAAAGAAGACAAAAAAATAGTTTTCATATCTCATATGTGCAACCACAATCAATAGACCTAATCAAGAGGCAAATAGTGTCGATTTTTCTCAAATTTCAGACCGTATGTTTGGTACATCTAGTCCTTCAATTTGACTGGTTAGATTGTGATTTGGTGCTAGCGTTTGAAAGAAATAACTACTAGAATAGTGCATCATATTTATTGGTAAAAGCGTGGATTGGATTTCAATTTCAATTTCGATTTTAATTTTAATTTCAATTTCGATTTCGATTTCGATTTTAATTTCAATTTCGATTTTAATTTCAATTTTAATTTCGATTTCGATTTTAATTTTAATTTCAATTTTGATTGGTAATTAGATTTGAATTTAGATTTGGTATTTGGATTTATTATTGGATTTAATTTTCGATTTGGATTTGATATATGGATTTGACATTCAGATTCCGTTTGGATTTTGTTATAGTGTTTATATTTTATCTGAGTTTGGATTATGTCTAACGTTTGCTTAGATCGACATTTGTCATTTGAGTTTCGTTTGGATATTTGGCGTGTAGAATATGTTTGACATTTAGATTTTGTTTCACGTCTGGACTCTGTCTGTCATTTTCTTAGATCGATGTTTGTCGTTTGGATTTTGTTTGAGTATTTAGCGTTGAGATTTCATTTGACATTTGGTTTTGGTTTGACGTTCGAAATGACGATTTGAGATTTAGATTGGAAATTTGAATTGGAATTGGAATTAAAAATTGGAAATCATGAAATTTAAAGTGAAGATTTGAGATTGAATATTTTTGTTTTGGTTTTAGATCTAGAAATTGGAAATCAATAATTAATAATTTGAAATTAAGAATTAGAAAGCGAAGATTTGATATTTGATATTTGATATTAGGATTTGAGAATTCAGGTTGCATAATTCAATTGAATATTTGGTTGAAGAATATGATAAGGTAGAAGAAATGCGAAAAATACTTATGTTTTTTGTTATACCTAATTTATGGATATTTATAGATACTTAAAAAACAGATAAAAAATAATAATTATAAAAAATATACAAAACTACAAAAAAGGATAAAAAACACTAAGTCAATTTTTATAGTGGTTCAGGTTAGTGAAACTCTCTCTAAAATCTCAAAATAGGTCATCAACTGTTCTTTATTTTTATATATAAACACATTAGAAAAAGATACAAACAAATAGTGAAGATGCGTGATGAAGAGTACTTTAAGAATATTTATGAATAAGATTAGAAGAATATCAAATTTATACTTATCAACATAATAGTTCTTTAATGCCTCATTGTTGTGATTCGTTGCGTACCTTTGGTTTCTTAAGAATTTAGGGTCCATTCTTCTCGTTGAAGTATTTCTGTCCCTCTCAGGTTTTTTTGGTTCTATTAGGATGAGCCTTGTGGGACTGGTTGTGAACGGTGTGAAGAAGACGTATGAAGAAGTGTTAAAAATTGAAGACGACTTGCGGATTTCTTCACACATATCATTTGAAGATAATATTTTCACGAAGTCTCAGTCAACAACGCGATTTTATTTCTTTCATGACAAACTCGACTCAGTCAACTTAACGATTATATTTTCTTTATGACAAACTTTCAATGTTTATTATAGTTGCATTGTGGATTTGAGGGAGGGTGTTAGAAATATTATGCTAAAATCCATTAGTTCATATGTTTTATCTATTAATAAGAGTCTATACTCTATGTAATAGATATACTTTCAAAATAATAAAACTATAGTCGTCTTTCTTTGTTTATCTTTTTCTAAATGTTTCACATTTCGCAATTGTAGGTTTTTTCTTTGCATTTTTGATACTTACTTTCGAGTTTTGACTATGTTATACTGAAAAATCGTGTTTGTCATATTTAAACCAATCTAACTATCTAAAACTTCATAAACCACCACAAATAGAATAACAAAAAAACAAATTATTTATTGTTTCCCTTATCAAAGAAAAAATGACAAATTTTTGTGAAATCAATCTCATATAAAATTGATTTGGGCATGAATCAATTCTTGATTAGTCTTTTAATTTTGGTATAAAAAAAGATATACATATACAAAAATAAGAATAAAAAGACTAATTTGGAGCACGTTGGATTTTTGTTTTATGACGTGTATACAATAACTAAATATTTGAAAAAAATGAAATATTACGTGAGCATTAACAAAATAAAATAAAGAAATATTAAATATTGATAAAATAATAGCAAGTAGTATTTAAAATAATAAATAATATTTGATTTTAGATGCTGATTTATAAATTAGCATTGTTTATTTTTATGTTGGTGGACAAATTGTTACTTTAAGGGAAATTGCACTTAAAGTATCCACCCAACTATTCAATTGTCACTTACTACCCAAGGTTTGATCAATTGTTACTTGATACCCAACTAAACTACCTTATTATCACTTAATACATAATATTATTTTAATACCATAACTACCCTTAACCCATTCTATAAACATAATTTTCTGTTTTCTTTCTATTTTTCTAGCTTTTTGAAGATTTGATTTTGTTACCGCTCTAACCACCTAACCCTACGAACCACCACGAAGCACGGTTGAAATCACATTTTTCCGGTGATCGGAGTGTTAGAAGGTCTGTTTATTTATGTAGTTTTGTGGTGTGAAACCTATCTAACCACTGTCTTCTATGTACAGGAACTGATCGTGTTTCTACGTACAAGAATCTGTTATTATGCAAGTAATCGTGTTTCTGGTCCCAGGTAATCGTAATTACCTACTGATTGCGAAGTTATTTTCTTGGTTTTATCAGTTGAAATAGGTTATATTTTACTGTTTTTAGACGCCATAGCCTGATTTCGAGTTTTTCTCTGTTTTTTTATTACAGTGATATGTTATTGTTTTGTTAATATTTGTCTTTATATACTCATGTCCTTATTTTCTAATGTTATATACTAATTTTGTAGTGCATTAGATTTTTATTTCGGATGTTAAACATGTGTAGATTACGAGTTTTAGTTGTCCATGCAAGATGCGAATTGTTTGATGTATTCGATGATGAAGATGTTAATTCTATTACCAATTCGCATGGTGACATGCGAATCATATGAAAGATTTTCAAAATTTGCTTAGATATATGATGCGAATTGTATGGAGAACAAACGTTTCGCATGTTATGATGCGAACTACGTGAACTCTAGAGTATTGTATGTTCAAACAAATACCAGGACTTTTTAGTTAATTTTTTACGTTTTCACATGTTATGATGCGAACTGTGTAGATCTCTAAAGTATTGCATTTTCAAACAATTATCAGTACCTTTTTAGTTTCTTTTACGTTTCGCATGCTAGGATGCAAACTATCTATAACTTTTTAGAGTATTGTATTTCGAAATAAATATCAGGACTTTTTTTATAAACAACTATCAGGATATGATGCGAATTGAGCACAGTTCGCAACTGGTAGATATACACAAATCGCAAGATAGGATGCGAATTGTTTGATGCACTAATAAATAATTTGCACATAGTTTTTGGGACTAATAACTAATAGTTTGCTATGTCCGGGTAAGAGATGTCCAAATCACGAGTTTGTATATTTAAATATGGTCACCAAACCGCAATTGTGCCTTTCACGGAGTTTGAAAGCTTTCAAAGTATCCAAGCTTATGTGGAGAACACATGGGAGGAGCTTGCCACAGGTAACTACCTAATTACCTACTCCTGCGGGGATCACAATAATTGTTTCTTTAATAACCAAAATGATTTTATTGGGTTGGTGTTATATCTTGATTTGGAGCGTTTAAAACGGGTTAGTTTTCTCATAGAACAACATGTCTTCGATAAGGGTTCTGGTGAAAAAGGTTCTGTTGATAAGAGCTCTGGTGGTAAGGATTGTGGTGTAAAGCATAAAGAGCGTAGCTTGAGTTTGGGAGAACCATCTCCCAATCAACTAGTTAGCGGGGAGAGTAGTAACGGTTTAGTTAATTTTGAGCAGAGAAAAAAACAACTTGCTACTGCTGGTTGTGCTGATGCTACTACAGGAGTGGGTCAAGTTTTTGAAGAAGGTGCTGCCGGTCTGAGGTTATCTTTGTGCAAGTTTGCGTTAGAGCATGGTTTTGCTTTCAAATAGCTGCACAACACAGCAACCAAGATCACTGCTTATTGTGAAAATAAGTTCACAAGCGGGTGCAAATGGAGGCTTTATGCATCTATTGATTCCAGCACCGGCTTGATGACGATCAAGAAGTATGTTCCGCACCATACTTGCAGTCTTGTTTCTCCCAGAAACATAAGCATAAGCGGCACAGACATTTGACATCAGATATGATTACAGAGGAAATTCAGGATTCTCTACGGACCTGCCATTCGTTGACAGCCAAAACAATACAATCATCTGTTAAACAAGATTACGATCTTGACATCTCTTACCGTTTGTCATGGAATGCTTTAGAGAAGGCTAGGAGGGGAGTTTTCAGAGATAGTTCAAGTTCTTTTAGTTTACTAAGCGGATACTTCAAACGCTTGAAGAGCCGAGATATTACTTCAGACTGCCAGTTGGAGTTATCAGCTGGAAACTGATTCAAGCGTTGTTCTGTATCATTCGGTTCGTCCCTTCAGGGTTTTCATTCATGCCGTCCAATGTTGTTTGTCGATGCAACCCACTTATTTGGCAAGTATAAGGGTACCTTGCTTACTACTGTAGGAAAGGACGACAACAACGGTTAGTTACAATTAACTAGTTAATCTAAATGTGTTATGATGTTTTTGTGTGAAATTGTTGTGCAACAATTAGCATCCGAAGCTGCGAATTAAGCAGTATTGGAATATTTACATTTCGCATTTGAGGATGCAAATTATGTGATGATAGTTCGCAACCTATATATGCACACCATTTGTTGTTGTAATCTTGACATTTCGCATTTGAGGCTACGAATTAGGCAATATTTGAAACTGTGCTTACATCGTAGCTTATGCTTGTACACAGTTCGCATCAAATATTTTGAGCACAACTACCAGGATAGCATGTGAAATGTGTACAATTTTTAAACGTTTGAGTACTGTTGTAGTGTTTATTTGATTTGCCTTTTTCCAGGACTATTCCCTGTTGCTGTTGGTATAGTTAGCATTGAAGATTGGGAGGATTGGATGTGGTTTTTGGGGTGTTTGAAACCACATTTGTTGGATCGCCAGATCACATTTATTTCACACCGTCATTCTGGTATCGTTAATGCTGTTTCTGTCTTGTATCCAAACTACTATCATGCGTACTATTATTTCCATCTCATGTGGAATTTGAAAGCCAATCTCGAACATACTAACATAGACTATAAAAAAAGGATGTTGAGTTTCTTCCATCGTCTTGCTTATGCTCCTAGTCGAGAGCTTTTTAAAGATATGCTAACAATTTTTCTATGTGAAGGCGGTGACATAATGAGTGATTTTCTTGCAAATTTACCCCCTGAAAAGTATGCGTAGGCTTACGTAAAAGGGAAGCGATACGACTCTATGACTTCTACTGCAGCTGAAACGTTTAACAATGAGATCAACAAATATTACGGCCTACCAATTGTTGAGTTTATTGACTGGATTAGAGTCTTGCTTATGACTCAAGTTTCATGAAGATACGAAGAGGGTCTCAGCTGGAGTACTAATTTGGACCCCGAGTACGAGAAGAAGCTAAAGCAGAATGTTGACATGTGCCGAACTTGGGTAGTACGTAAGTCGTCTACCGCCATGTTTGAAGTCTTTTCGAAACCTTGTGGCTGTTGTTAATCTGTTGGATTTCAAATGTTCTTGCAGATCATGGCAACAAAACTGTTTTCCATGTCCTCACGCTTTAGCGGCAATACAATATACTGACCAAGATCCATTTACCGTAATAGAGCCCTTCTTTACGGTTAAGAATTACAGGGAAAGTTACTCTTTCAGCATACCAGCTATAACGGATTTCGGGGAAGGGTCCAGCGCTAACGATCCTTCGTTTGTTGAAGTTCTGCCTCCGAACGTTAAGAGACGCTCCAGAAGGCCTAAGAAAAAACGAATCCCTTCTAGAGGAGAAGTCTCAACCAAGCAGTTGAGGTGTGGCCGTTGTTCGAAATCAGGCCGTAACAGGAGGACTCTTGATGTTCCAGTTTAAGGACAATCCATGTTGTGGACAATTCTGGTTGGCCACATTTATTTGTAGTACTGTTATTGTTCTGTACAACAAACTAAACATTTTTACATTTTTGTGTTTGTAATGCTTTTATTAGAGTGAAAAAATGTTAAGTGCTTTGAGTTGCAAGCATTTCGCATCCGGTATTGCGAATTATGTACAATATGTTGATATCTTGTTGCAAACATCTATCAGGTTTCCATGCGATTTGTGTGAAATTTCACCAGGATGCAAATCGTTAGTAAAATCATATCAAACGTTTATCAGCATTTTATGCTGCGAATTGTGTTGAGCTATAACGTAATACCTTTTCAAATAAATATCAGGACTCCTGGCTGCGAATTATGACCAGAACATATGATAACAATTATTCGCATACGATTCGCATGATATGCTGCGAATTATGACCAGAACATATATCAGGGATCATGGCTGCTTGTGTAAAGAGATATGATGCGAATGGAGAACAACAATAAGTCCTGATATTTGTTCACATGCTAAGCTGCGAAGCGTGCTTTGATAAAAATACCAAGACATTCAGTGGGTTGCAAATCGCATGTTAAGCTGCGAATTGCATCAAAATCAGTAATATTGAAACAAGTAATATATCAGGTTAAGATGCAAATCATTTGCAAATTGTAATTGGATGCGAATCGTTTATATGATTGAAAGTCTGTAAACAAATTGGATTACAAAAAAGAGGATTACAATCTTCATGCACTAACAAATGTTTACACAGATGACTACAAGCTATTGCTGTTAGTTAGTTGCATTCCAAAAAAACAAAAAACAAGAGCCAACTCTATCAGTCATCAGTAGAGGATTTTTCACAATCTTTCTCCTCTATGTGCTGATCATCAGCCTTTTGCTCTTCCTCTTCCTCTTCCTATTCATTATCTACGTCCATCATGCATAAAATTTTTGTCCTTGATGGACCATCTTCGTCTTCCCTCTTCCTTTTGTTGTTTGAAACCTCTGCCGTCTGAGGTTCCACCTCTGTTGGCTGAGGTGCAGCAGCAACCATTGGAACCTCTTCTGGCAGAGGTTCAGCAGCAACCATTGGAACAACTTCCACTGGTTGAGAGTCAGCAGAGTAGTAGTCATCATATATGTCTAAATCAAAGACAGATATTGGGCTGTTTGGTGGTGCTGCTGGCATGATCAAGTCATCGCTCCAGTTAACGGTTAAGGATGACCAGGAGTTACCCAGAGAACCAAGTGAACCAGATTTTGAGTATGAGGTGGTGGTTGTGGTGGTGGAAAAAGGCACGACTGTTTGAATTCGAAGAGAAGAGGGAAAAGAGTTTGTTAAAAAATAGCCTCTGATTTAAAATGTATACTTTGTTTTAAAATTAGCCTCTGGTTTACTAGTGTTATTTATAAGGAAAGGAGGTAATCATTGCATAGCCTCCATTTCCAATCAGCAGTTAATGGATTCTGTACGTGATTAGATTGTTTTTTGCGTGCTCAATACATAAAACGTTAACCAAGGCATAAGGCATAGCCTGTTCGTATTCTTGAACGATATATTTTGAATTATTTATTGTGTACCAGGCTGCGAACTGTTGTTAATGTGATATACCAGGGTTTGCTGCAAACTGTTTACTGATAAGTAAGCATCTATCAGGTTAGGATGCAAATTGTTTGATGAGTATCCTGTTTTAAGACATACCAGGGATTTGCTGCGAATTGTTTGGTGGGAATTATTTGAATATTAACCAACCCATATATATCAGGTTATGATGCGAACGATTTGATAAGAAATATGCACATTTCTGAAAATGTAATTTGTTAATGTATGCACAAAAAAAAATTACAACCGATGTATTTACAAGAAAAAAGCATAGTGTTTTAAATCGAATCACTCATATGTCACGGTGTCTTTGTTATTTAAAAAGAAATCAAACATTTCTGCTCTGAAGGCAGTGACCATATCTTTATCGTATTATGTCTGCACAAATCCATGCTGGATAATATCTATGGCGTATTTGCAGACAAAAATCAAAATCAGAAGGGTGTCAGTCAAAAATAACAAAAATCAAAAGTAGAAGGGTGTCAGTCATTATAATGTTAACGACCCTAAACAGTTCGCATGTTAACATGCGAACTGTTGGTTCTAGTTGAATTCACTTCAGAGTATCTATCAGGGTAGCATGCGAACTGTTCGAGGTTCCACTGAACAGTTTGCATGCTACCCTGATATTCGTTTGTAAGATTGAAAATAGATCCACACAATTCTCATGTTATGATGCGAAATCATTATAAGTAGTCCTTACTGCATGGTCAATGACAACCAATGCCGTTGACTTGTTTGGCATAGGATCTGGATCATGTCGGCAGAGATCATTAAAGTCATCATCCGATATGTTCTCCAAAGACCGTTGTATTATAGAATTGTAATATACATTATCAATTTCATTTTAAAATGTCTGTGAAACTTGAGTGTAAATACCATCAACAAAAGCATCGGGTAAACCTACTGTGTTATCGTTTGACTCTGGAGCTTGCAGTTGATTTGTTACCGGTGCTACAGTTTCACGTTGGCTTAGCAATTCTGACTTTATGCACACCACCGTTGGTCTTTGAGGTGCATCTGCATGTGTGGTGTTGTCTTCTAAGGATGATCCTTCATGGCTGAGTAGTTCCGTTTTCTCACAGGGATGGACATGTTCTGACTCTTGCGGTACTATCTCCTGCGTTAGCCTTTCTCTATTTTCCAACTCTATCTGTTGTTGTTGTTGTCTTTGTTTTTCTTGTTATTGTTGTTGTTGAAGTTGTTTCTGCTGCTGTTGCTGTTGCTGTTGTTGGTGTTGCTATTGTTGTTGTTGTTGTTGTTGTTGGTGTTGAACTTGTTGTTGTTGCTGTTGTTCGTGTTGAACTTTTTGCTGCTGGTGTTGTTGTTGGTGTTGTTGTTGTTGTTGCTGGTATTGAACTTGTTGCTGCTGTTGCTGTTGCTGTCTTTCGGTCTCCTGTTTCATAAAAATTCCAAAAAAAGGTGGAAGGGTTAAGCATACTATAATCATTGTTGCGAACGATTCACATGCTGACCTGGTATTTGTTTTGTCCACTTCAAACAAATCGCAGCTCAGCATACGATTGTAAAATAAACAATCCACTAGTTGAATACATAATTCGCAACATATGATGCGAATTGTTTGGACAGGACTACACAACAGTCCTGATGTTTGTTTGATATGATCATATCAAGTGATGACATTGTTTGGAATATGTATTCAACTGGGAAACCCCGCTGACTGTTTTAAATAGATACACTGAGTTTGTTTGAATATTTATACAACAATAAATATTATTTCAATAAATTTCATCACAACAAATAAATAAGATATTTGAATCTTAGTGAATTTTTGATCCACTTACATCTTCTAGGCTGCTTGGTTTTGCCACTTCTTTCGCACGATCTTCTATCTCCTTTGGGTCATTCGAAGGAGACTCGTGTGTTTCTTTCTCTGTCTGTGTCTCCGTGGTGTCCATCTCTGTGGACACCGACAACTCTTCGTGCATCTTTGCAAATTGTACCGGTATGGGTGAATGGTTGGCATCATCATCCCTCTGTTCTGGCAGTACTCCATCAGCATGGTGCTGATCAGCATCAGACACGGATGCTTGCAATACAGTGGATGTTGCTCTATCTGGAAATGCTGGTACCTTCTCAACTATTGGGCTTTCAATCTGGCAAATTGGCTAAGAGATAGCCTTGTGGAATTGTTGTGCTTCAAGATCCGCTATATTCCGTTTCAATTCTTCCAACTGAAAAAACGATAGCAGACGTTTTATAAACATATTAAGTGCTGATTATAGCGATTATTTAAGGCTTAAGTCATACTTACTTCTCTGGCATGTTTTTCTATCTACCTCTCGTACTTGTTCTTGTCGACATATGTCTTCAAACGCTTTGATTCAGCAACAATTGCAGAAATCTTAGGATTAGATTCTATGCGTTTGAATAAATAATCACCGATTGTTTCACTCATACTGGTTGTGGTATCGTCATCGGGCTCCTGCCTGAATTTGCCTTTTAGTGGTGGTGGAATCGTTTGCTTGGGGAGTCTTGGTGGTGGAATCGTTGGATCGGGGAGTGTTGGTTGTTCGGGTCTGGGAGACATCATCTTATTCGTTTCTTTCTGTGATGCTCGTCTCCTTTGTCTTGGTTTTGATGCTGTGCTTTTCTTCCTCTTCCTTGATCTTTCTTCTGGTGAAATACATTCCTCATCTGCATCTCCACTATCTGGCCGTTCTCCAAAAGCTTCGCTTTCAACATCGGTAAGAAGTAGTGGACCTTCCAAAATCTACCAATAGAGGCACATGTAAGTAAATAGATGCAAGTGGCTTGTTTTGAAAGTATGAGGGTGTAGATAAACAAATTTTTTTTTACAAACAGTTCGCATTATATGCTGCGAAATGTGTGAAATTCTATCCATGTTAGAGTTGCAACCAACTCGCATGCTGAGCTGCGAATTGTATGTAAACATCTGCTGCGAACTATGTGGAAACAATAAGCTGCGAACTAAGTATTCATGTCAGGCTGCGAAATGATTGATGCATTGTTCTAATATAACACTAATTAAAAGGCATGATATGTTGCGAAATGTGTGAAACTATATCCATGTTAGAGTTGCAACAATTCGCATGCTGAGCTGCGAATTGTGTGTAAACAATATGCTGCGAACTGTGTGGAAACAATAAGCTGCGAACTAAGTATTCATGTCAGGCTGCGAAATGATTGATAAATTTTCTAATATAACACCAATCAAAACGCATGATATGCTGCGAACTGTTTGCAACCTCAATTCAATAGCTATATAAAAGCTCATACCTGATCATTTTTCAGGTCGGATATTTTAATAAGCAGCGCCACGGTTGCTGCTTGACACTCTAATCCTAACCATTTGAAAAACCTTGGTATCAAGGTTGGCTTCGCTACCTCGAGGCCGATTGTTGTGTGCTCCATGAAAAAGGGCTGCATGAGGGTAACTTTTATCATCAAGATGCTCTGTACATAACTAATTTTTATACTTAATAGATCAATCTTACAATTAGAAGGGCGACGCAGCCGACGACTCGATCAGGTTTTATGATTGCTAAGCAACTCCTGATAAACTGTCAGAGCTTGTACAGTATTGATCCGAACAAGTTATAATTGTTTATTTTGCTCAACTCTTTTAACATAATAAAGCGTGCTCCAACCCAGGATATCTCCAGATACGGAGTAGAATAGGATGGAGCACAAAAATAGTATCAGCAGCCTCGCAACGTCTTCCAACTCATGCTCCCCCTTTTTGTTTATGGCTTTTTCTATACCTTCCTGTAAAACCAACGACAACAGGCTATGTTATAAAAGTATAGCATCCTACTTTATAAGATGAATTCAATTTTACACGTACCTTTATAATGGCATTCATTATTGCTTTAGTATTACTCGCTGCTACTTTCCTGCCAGTTTTACCCATGAAGTATTTCTTTATCATCCTCGATTCATCCTCCTCGTCGGGTGCGTATTTGTTGTGAAATGCTCTGGTTTTCGTTAACCGTATTTTCTACATGCCATGCTTCATCCTGAATATGACCTTCACATCGTCTTCGGTTATCTTTACAAATTTCGAGCCAATACGGAAGGCGTCTCGATCGACAGAGAACCTCTCAACGAGATACTAAATGATCAAGTAGAATTTCTGATTGGCAGGTCTGCCTCATTACGGATTTCGAAAGCCGTTTTCAAAAGCGTGTAGAAGGGTGTGTTTCTTGTAGCTTCAATGTGGGCACAGGTAATACCCATCTCTTTAAGTAGCTTCAAAAGGCTCACCAACCCTGATCTGTAGTAGCTAGGTTTTGTTATCATACTTCCTGCACAAACACAAATCAGTTGGAGTGTCACAAACTTCGCATCACAAGCTGCGAACTTCATGTCTTATCAGTTAAAATGTCACACAATTTGCATGATAAGTTGCGAATTGCCTATACATCAGTAGAGTTTTTACAAGCAATTCACATGCTGGCATGCGAATCATTTGTAAATACAAGCTGCGAAGTGCATGACATAAAATTGAATCGAGCTCAAATTGCCTGCATAATGGGTGATAAAGATGCGAACTGTACTACAGGCCACACGTACAGGCTGCGAACTGTTCTATTTTTTACATGCATGTTGCAGGGATCTGGGAAATATTGAAACAACATCAAAATCAACAATCAACTACCTAATGCACACCTAACATATATCATAGTTCTCAGGAAAGTATTAACATTACATGCAACTAAACTTCTACCTTGCGTTCGACGATAAACCCAGAAACTGAGTAACTATCGTTACAAAATATTTCATTCCAGTATAAAAAGCAACGCCTATCGTGAAATAACAGAAAATAGTGGTTCGAATTCATCAAAAACACAAAAAGTACACTTTTCACGATAATGCATACCTGTTTACTTCTAAACGCTGTCCTATTCACCGGTCGGAGAATACTTGATGGCAACTTCCTCGAACAGAAGGTGGTTACTCGTTGGACTGAGTAAAAGATGGTGACCGGTGCGATTACGTTGAAGGTGCGAATGTCGACTGATTTCGAACGTTGAGAAGCTGTAGGGGTTTTGGGTTTGAGAGAGAGAGAGTATCACGAAGTCGAACGGTTTCTGGTGAGTAACTAAAAGTAGACGTGTTTTGGGTTTGTTAAGGGTGATGGGAAGGTAGAAAAAGTGGTTTTGAAGTGAAAAATAGGTATATATAGTCGAGGGGTATTTTTGTCCAATTTTTTAGTCGAGGTACTAAGTAACACTATCCAAAATTTGGGTACTACCAAGTAATAAGATACTTGAGTGGGTATTTACCGGTAGTTTTATCTTACTTTAACCTACTGTTTAATCAAATAAATGCGATGAAATAAATGCTTATGATTTAGGGAAAGAGACGATACTTTTATCTACCATGGATGATTAGTGTCCCGCACTAATACATCTCGACACTGGCCCAATACTTTTTATATATTATATATGTCTATTAGAAAACTGTAAAAAAAATAAAAAATTAAATTCATAATAATAAAAAATTACAATGTAATACAATATATCCTAACACATCTACAAACAGTGGAAACATATACAGGCATCTAATTACTACGGCCCATAAAATTCCGACACCTAAATACATCAGAAATACAATCGAAACCGATTCCGGTACATAAATACAACGAAAATACAACCGAGAAAGATTCTGGCGCCTAACACAAAGGAAAAAATAAACATCAATTACTCTGAAATATATAGAAGATAAATCGAGCCATATCTAAAATAAACTATGAAAAATTAGACATAATCTTGCAGGCAGACACAAAACATAGTCGTACGAGCCAGATCTGAGCAGATCTGATGAAAACTATTGTCTCATACTTTAGATCGAGTACCACTCGAAAAACTTACCTATTCGGCACAAACCACCATCCATTATCCAAAACTTGCTATCGAACCGGAAACCACACTCTATACCAGAAAAGAGAAGATATTGAATAACATACCAAGAAATCGGTGGAGTCGCTTGTTTTACTAGTGCATGCGCTTTCTTGACAAAACCACGACCAGCAAATTCTCCAACAATTGTGATACTTATCAATCCCCGCTTAAAGGAGGAGCGTTACTAGACAACCAAGCTCAGAGGAGTCACTGGACAACCAAGTACCTCGTACAAATTCAGCCAAGCAACAGCCACTGATGGTTCCTTATTTTCTTACAAACCACATTCCTGTATTCTTATCTAAACCCAAAGAAGACGACCATAACTCGGAAGAGGAGGAATGGATAAACTCTAGATTCAAAACTTCAAAAAAAAGTATCTGGATTATAAAAAAGGGAGGACTACATCGCCTAAAAATAGCCATTGACGGCTGGGGTCTCAAACCCCAAGTTTTGCGATATTATAATGATTAATTTATAACATTGCTCTAATTCAATATATTTAAAGTTCGATAATTGTTATGTATTGTTTTAGGAAACAATATTTTTATAGAGCAAAGCTATTTTGAGACCCTTTTTGGCTATAGTGAGACCCCGTTATATTTAATGTGGTATATTTCTGATTTAATGGTAGTTTGAGAAATAGTTTTGGATATTTAATGTTTAGAGTAGTAAGGTGTGTGCTAGCAGTAAATTTTAATTACCCTCATTAATGAAAGTAGTTGTGGTATTTATACTCTTTTAATGATCCATGGGCCTTCCGGGTCAGATCATGGGCTTGAGTCAAGTTAAAAACTCATTAGCTCAAAAGGTGAAATGACTGGCAACTAGCTGAGTCATGTTCCACTAAGTTATTCTGTTCGGAGGGGCATGGTACTTTATATGTCCAAACTTCCCCTCATATATATATATACTGGTCAGTATCAAAATAATCTGACCTTATCAGTAGCCCCTTTAGGTCTTGCAAAAAATATTTAGAAGACCTAATTCAAAAAATAAAACTCAGTATATGTTCAAGATGATCGTCCGATCTGACATTCGTATTCGAACTGAGAGCTGATCGGATTCGAAGAGGTTTAACTTTATAGTTGAGAATTCCTAAAGTCAATTTTTTGAAGTGGGACACGTGTCGAGTTTTGGTTTGACCTCTCATCCGTTTTTTCTCCTAGATTCCTGTACCTACTCGGCTAAAAAGTTACTTAGGGTGTAACCCCCATACTTCCTAACCTCTAATCATTAGTATGATCGATTTTTCTTCCCCTAGGTAAACTCCTACATCTTCACCCTTATATAAAATGGTTTTATTGTTTTATTGTATCTGAGAACACAAAAATTTCTAGATAGATAAATCTTGATAATTTTATTAAATCGTGTTTGGGTAGATTTATGTTCACAACTAGAAACGCATTGGTGAAAGGAGGTTGACTAATTTATCTAATTTGGAAAGAGCAAGAAGATAAACAAGAGTTGCAGCTGGACTCCCTGCCTCTCCTGGTAGAGAAATCAGTCGGCCAAAAGCAAGCACAGACCAAAGCTCATCCTCATCAAAGAAATCAAAAGCTAGAAAATGACATTTTGTTCCAACCATATCTCCCTTACAGGCAGGGTCTTTAGTTCAGGAGTCCCAAATTGCCTTGCCTAAATAAAAGATAGTTTTCAGTGTTAGGAAATCTTCATATTTCCTGACCATGGGTTCGGATGCTGAGAAAACCACCCCTCGCAAGGTAACTCGTTTATCTAAAGCCAAAAGTACTCATTTTTCTTCGAAAACTACTAGTTCAGAGACAACAAAGCCCCCAACAGATACTAAACCGTCCGAACAACAGTCAAGCATAATGGAGAAGACTATGGAAGACAGTATGAAATGCACTCTCTTTGAGACATCCGGACAGACAAGGGACATTGCAGTAGATCGGAAGGGCAAATTAAAAGTAGGTCTGCCCAACACTGAGTCACTTCCGAAGCGTCTGGAAGGGAAAGTTGGGCCAAACTTTCAAAAGGTTAGTGTGAACTATTTGACAGACCTTCAGAATATTGCTTACGTATACACTCACACTACTAGACTAGGTCGTATTCAAATAAAATTGGGCATCCCTGAATCTGTTAAAGTGAGAATCCCAGTCACTCCAGAGACCTCGATGGACTATAAATCCCACGAATTGGTGGTATATACTGAAGTGCTCAACGGGGGCCTTCGGTTCCCTTTGGACCCAGAAATTGTCAGGTATTTCCACCTGATTATTGGTTTCTAAATACTATATGAATATTCCGAACTGATTATGGTGTTTTTGTTGTAGTATTGGCAAAAATGTTCCTAGAGCACCTAGAGGAAGGCCAAACTACCTGTACCGAGCTAAACAAATGGGCACCAGAGATGTGGGGAAACAGTTTCCACAATTTCTTTACTTCTGGAAACTTCGTGAGGTCTCACCTTTGGAACACTTTGGGGAGTAGGGACCTTACTTGGGAGAACCTGGCCACTCCTCTTCTTGCCAATGTCATTTTGAAGACAATTGAGGCTAAGGATGGAAAACTTTTCTTGACTTCCCGAAACAAAGCCCCTAGTCACCTGGACAAGATCAAGAACAATAAGAAGAAGAAAACCAAAGTTGACGCATCTTAACAAGTCACCAAAGGGGTCAGTTCAGAAAACCAAAGAGGAATCAATGCCACTTTGCTGGAGGCAGTTGAAGTTACTGTCAAAGAAGCTGGCGGATCGGATCATCCACCCAAAATTACAAAAATGGATCATAAGAGGCGCAATGATAGTAGTAACGAAAGAGCTACAAAGATAAAGAAAAGTAGCTTATGGTTAGAGATAATTCTGCGTCCTTCTAAACTTCGTCCTCCTCAATAAAAAATACAACCTAACCTTCCTTCTCAAATATTCCTTCCTGCCGAATAGGCAACTACTGAAGGAGATGTCAATCTGGATGCGTTTCAGAACATGTATTTTAGTGATCCAGACAAGGATGACTTTGCGGAGCCTTATCCTCACGCCAATATGGCCAATGTTGTAACCCATGACGGTGAGACATATGTGATATCAGACGAACAAGATACTCTGATTCATGCCGTATTGGGTAATATACGTCCGATAGTTGACCTGGAAAGGCAAGTGAGGGAACAAACTACAACTATAACCTCCTAAACCATAGAAAACCAAGGCTTAAATAATAGTCTCTCCACTACTCAGCAAAGTATAGAATCCTTGAAGAAGAAAAAAGAGGACTTAGTTGCCGAACTGCGCCAGTTAAAAGATGCTCAACAAGATCTCCAGACTAAGTATTCTAGACTGTAAACTTCTTCCTCTACCGATATCAATACTTTGAAGGAGCAACTAGAAGCCAACGCTAGTACTGTCATAACTTTATCCAAAGAAAGAGTCAAGTTTGAGAAGCTTCTTAAGGAGAAGACAGATGATAATGCTTCTTTAGTAAGCAAGCAAGCCCAAGAGATAGTTGCAGGAATAGAGAAGTATGCTTCTATAGTGGTGGATTCTTTGGAGAAGAGAGATGATGGGGTTAAACCGGACATGGTTTTGCTATTTTATGAAACGTTTCCCATCTTTCCCATCTCAATAAGGTTTTGGACCTCCTGTTTCAATGCTATGAAATCCTGAGTATCATGGCCTATATCATTGTGATATTGACAAGAACGAGTGCTCCGGTTCTGTCTGGGGGATTGCAACGCTACCGGTTTTCTAAAATGCACCTCATTCTCAGTCTTATCATAAATCGTAGCCACACTCTCCCCCAACTCAGCAAACCACTCAGGTTGAACTGACGGCTCCATCTTACTTCTTGTTTGTTGGCTCTGAATTTGGTTGGATTGATTATGTCATGACCGATTGGACCCTTGTTCGGTCTCCTTTCCCCTATAACCGGATTGGTTAGTGGCTAAATGAGTTGTTTTGTAGTGGTATATCTCACTTGACGGTGTACCTTTTTTCTTTTTCTCTTCTACATTGATTTGTTTTCCCACTTGGTTCAATAAATCACCCCAGGTCATAGCCTTCTTCCGAGTCACAGAATCGGCTAAATTCCCTAGATTTAGACCTTGCCTAAGGGAGGCAATTGCAACTTGTTCAAAGCAATATGCTAGCCCATTATTTGTATTCACAAAACGATTTATGTACTTCTTCAGGGACTCATTTGATTCCTGAGCGCAATACATAATGGTGTTCCCATTACCCTTCAGTTCCTTACTTCCAACAAATTGCCTCCGGAAGGCAGCCCAAAACGTACTAAAATTTCTTATAAACCCATGAGGGAGACTGTTATACCATTTAAGGGTACTCTCTGTGAAAGTTTGGGAGAAAGCCCTACACAAAAACTTGTCATCATCGTCAAAGTTCATCATGAAGTTCTTGAATTGTTCCAGATGGTTGTCTGAATCTCGACTCCCATCGTATTTCTCCATCTTGGAGCTATCAAACCTCTTAAGAAGATGTCGGGGATAATTTTTGCGGACAAATGCGATTGCCTCCAATTCTTGCTGCGACTGAAAACAGTATCTTCATTAAGGGTTGCAAACATACCCGATTCTGACTGAAAGGCAAAAGGATCAATCAACAACTGATCAATATGCTTGTGAATTGACCCTTTACCTTGGTACCTCTCGAGCCTGCCATGTCTGTTCCTCTTTCTTGAATTATTTTTAGTTAACCTTATTTTCTTTATAGATATCCCTTCATCACTATTTGAAAATATTGATTCTTCAAGTTCTACCTCATTTGATGAACTGCTGGAGGACTCAGATGCAGAACTCTCAACATGCTTAGATTGGTGTGTCTTTTTTTGAGCTGAGATGAGTCTTCAAAGATTGCTCATTATCTCCAGGATTGTCAGTCTGGTGAAGTATTGACGCTTCAGATTTCTCCTTAATTTCTTTTTCTGCTTGTTTTTCTGCTCTCAACGCCTTTATCTCAGTCATCGGTTGGTCTCGCTCCTCGATGGTATATTCCTTGTTTTCTCTTGCACTTCCCACATCTTGGGGTGGAACATTCTGCTCATTCGAATCCATCTGAACTACTTTGCTTGCTGGTTTTGAATGTAAAATTCAGGAACTGTCGTGATCCCACTGTGGTTTCCAATTTGGTGTGGTTTATTTATGTCGGAGGGTAATCTCGTAAAGTGTTTAAAAGGTGTTTTGGGTATTTGTGGTGTTTTTTTTGGTGTTTTGTGTTTAAAATGGTGAGTAGATAGATAATTAAGATGTCTATTAGTAATAAATTCTGATTACCCTCATTAATGAAAGTGGCTGAGGTATTTATACTTAATTACTGACTCATGGGCTTATTGGGTCGAGTCATGAAATCAGGTCAATTTTAAAGACCCGTTAGTAATCTGGTTTGAAGTGATTAGCATCTACCTTAATCAAATTAGCAGCTAGCTTAGTCAACATTTAATACATTTATCGTGTTCGGAATTTCATTATAGTGGTTTGGTCCGAATTGCCCCTCGGATTGAGTTAAGGCACAATAGCTCAAATATCCGAACTCATCAATATGGACTCCATAGGAACTCATGGTACATGGATTTCTTTCCCATATTTCTGTCAAGTATCACACCGCTTGACCATATCTTTAGCGCATGCCATTATAGTTGGCCAATAATACCTGGCTAATAAGATTCTTCTGGTTAAGGCCTTATAGCCAAAGTGTGCAGAACATTCCCCATCGTGTATTTCAGATAAAACATTTTGGGATTCTTCAAATCCTAAACAATGCAAAAGAGGTCTGCTAAATGATTTCTTATAAATTACTTCTTTCAATACCAGGAAACCACGAGCTCTGTATTTAATTTTCTTAGCCAAGATTTTATCCGGAGGTAAAATCCCATCGGAAATAAACTGGAAGATATCATACCTCCAGTCCTTGGGTTGAATGACAAATATACTAATAATTTCTTCATTCTCTTTACCCTTTTCTTGACTTGTTTGTATTGATGGACACTCTAGCATCAGAATCCAAGGGTAAGATTCAAAATAAGTTATGGTTGCTAAAGAGTCTGCCACAATATTCTCCGATCGAGGGATTTGCTAATACTGGATACTCTTGAAGTTTGTAACAACTTCTCAATGTGAGAAAATATTTATCAATTGTTTCTTATTTGCCTCAGATTTCCCCTAAGCATGGTGAATAAGTGGTTGGGAGTCACTCATTAATCAGACTCTTCTCGCCCCACATATAAGTGTTAGATTGAGACCAACTACAGCTGCTTCATATTCAGATTCATTGTTGGAAGCTCTGAAACCAAAACATATAGCATGGTATATAGTATCACCATATGGAGAAGTTAAACAAATTCCATCCCCACACCCCATAGTACTAGACCCGCCATCAGTTCGGACTACCCATTCTTTCTTAGACTGGTTTTCTTGCATTTTCCAAGGGACCTATCATCATGGAATTCTACCAAGAAATCAGCCACTGATTGGGCTTTAACCGTTGTTGGGGCGCAAAATCAATATCATAATCATCCAGCTCAACTGACCACTTGGTCATTCTGTTTGATACATCAACCTTTTGGAGAAAATTCTTCAGGGGAAAATATATTCAGACGAAAATGGAATGAGCTTGGAAGTATGGTCTAATTTTTCTTACCGCAATTACCAATGCCAAAGCCAACTTTTCTAACTTCAAATATCTTATTTCAGCATCCAACAGACTTTTGATAATATAATAAATCAGACATGGGTAATTATGCACTTCTCTTACTAGCACAACACTTACTGCATATTCTGATACAACTAAGTATATGTAGAGCTTCTCCCCCTAAATAGGTTTAAAGAGAGTCTTGGGTGAAGACAAATGCTTCTTGATTTCAAGAAATGTTTGATCACACCATGGGGACCAGTTAAAGTCTTTGGTATTCCTTAATACTTGGAAAAATAACGTACACTTGTCTCATGATCTTGAAATTAACATGTTTAACGCAGCCAATCGCCCGATTAACTTTTAAAATTCTTTAGTGTTCCGAGGAGGGTCCATAACTAATAGAGCATTTACCTAACCAGATAAGGTTAAATCTCTTTTTTACTTATAACATAACCCATGAACTTTCCAGATCGGACCCAAAAACACATTTTTCTTAGGATTTAACTTTAAATTGACAGCCTCTAATTTGGAAAACGTCTCTTGAAGATCGAATATATGTGCATTTTCTTCAAGACTCTTCACCATCATGTTATCTATGTAACCTTCCATATTTCCGTCAATCTGACTAGAAAAAGCTTTATTCACTAACCATTGATAGGTGGCCCCAACATTTTTTAATCAGAATGACATCACTTTATAACAATGAAGACCCTTATACGTAATAAAAATGGTGTGATCTTGATCCTTAAAATCTACTTGTATCTGGTTGTACCCTGAAAATGTTTCCATGAAAGATAATAGCTTGTTCCCAGAGGTAGAATCTACTAACTGATTTATCTGAGGAACAAGATAAGGATCTTTGGGACATTCCATATTAAGATCGGTGAAGTCGATACACATACGCCACTTGCCATTTTTTTTCTTGACCAAAACATGGTTGGCAGTCCATAATGGGTACTAAGATTCTTTGATTTTTCCCATTTTGGTCAAGCGATCAACTTCTCGAACAATTACATCTGTTTTTTCTTTAGAGAATGACCTTTCTCTTTGTACAACCGGTCCAACATGAGTTTGTACGGACAACTTATGACAAATTACATCAGTAAGAACTCCGGTGACATCATTATTGCACCATGTAAATACATGTACATTATCCAATAAAAAGGATAATATCATTTGTTTCAAACCTGATGCCAACTTGGTACCAATTTTAACATTTTTCCCTCAAAAAGGGAATGGATTTTAACTTTCTCTATAAGTATTGTGACACTGAGAGCCTCCATGGGATCATCAATTTCATTCTTTGGTAAAAGGCTCTAATAGCTGCTAATATTTGTTAATCTTGAATGCCTCCACAGACTTAGAGGCAAGGGCTGTTGTATAGCATTTCATGGCTATCTTTGGACAGTTTCAGACAAAACCTACTTGTCTATAGACAAAATATTTTAAGCACTGATGGACAGTAGAGGCCGTAACATGCATTCTAGAGAGCCAAAACCTCCAAAATATCGCATTATAAAATGTTGGGCAATCCACGACAACAAACAATACCCTCACCATTTTCTTAAAAGGCCCTTTTCCTAACAACACTCTTCCTCGAATTCTCCAATCACATCTGCTGAACTCCTTGTGAAGCACATAATAGTTTTGTTTGAATATTGGATAAACGAGGGGTTTCTCATCTACAAGTAGGAGCTTAAGAACAATATGTTTGCCGAACTACATGTGTCAATAAGGATTCAACGTATATAATTTATTTCGATCGATGCTCATATCACCACAACGTCTTCATGAGGTCCTGCAGTGTGTCTTAGGTCATCATGATAAAAAAACTACTAAAGAAGTTGGAGTTTGGTACAGATGTGTGGACATCCTTCCATCCAACTGGGTGGTCAAACTGTTGACATGCCTCTTCCTTGAAGAACTAAAAGGTGAAGTCACACTGTCCCCCCAAAAAATGGTTAAAGACTCAAAATACTTAATCAAACCGGAAACAGTAGCAATCTTGTACATTATCACCCCACCCGATTCCGACTTGGATCCGGATCAAGGTATTCATAATCTACATTAAATTTTTCGGTAATTACCATAGCGTTCTCCTGCCGCTTCTTGCTTAATTTTAAATGGCAAGAGCAACAAACGCTGGAACGATTTGACAAAACGGTACCTACGTTTGAATTCATCACGGTTGTGCACAACAAGACCTCCTGTTCCTAAATGGCCGTAGTTGAAATACATCATACATAGGACACACTCAAAAAACACATCGCTGGTATCTTTCCCCATCTCTCGACGGGCAACCTTTACCGCTTGAAACATATAGTAATCTTCGTCAGTCGTAAACTCCATCTGTAAAAGTCTTTATGTTTTGTTTTTGTTTTTGAATGTTTAATGGTTGTCATGTTTCATGATATTACATGTTCTTTTAAAGGTGGTTGCTAGTTTAGGTGGGAGTTGATTTTTTGCGGGAGCCCCATTTGGCGAGAGTTGATATTAGGTCTCGTTATAACGAGACCCCTAATAATGGACCCTACGCTATAATGAGACCTCTAATAATGCTCAACGAGATGTCTGTACTTTCGTACGTATTAGGTGTCACACAATTATTGGTCTAGTTGGATTGCGTTATCTTTATCTGACAAGTGTCGTGCATTGATTTGTCTACTTGGATTACGTTATTGTTATCTTATATGTACTAAGTGGTGTACTTGGATTCTTTTATCTAAATACAAAATGGTCAATAAATATGCATGATCAAACCATTAACATATACACTAAAAATAACCTAGACTAATATGGCTCTTTGGACTGAGTTGGAAGATGAATATTTGATGAAAGCGTTTGTCGAAGTAGGTAAAATATACACACAAGAATGAGGTAAACCTTACTGGGAGGCAATGCTATGTCAGATGTATTTCCTATACGGTAGGGATGGCGTCCAGCCGCCTAAGATTTCCAGGCGTTTGAATGAGGTTAAAGCTCGGTGGTACGTTATAAAGAAATTTCGTGCACATTTGGTTTCCAACATCGAAGACTTGGAATGTCATGTTGCGTTTTACATGTTCAACTGCCAACTCACGGATACTATAATGGAGGATCAGCTGGAACGTGTCCATTCAGACATTATTATCATCAAGGACGAGGAAATGCGTGTAGCTGCAGAGGAGTACAAGATTGTAAAAGAAAAAATGAAGTTGATGAAATTGAACTTGCCTGATAGATAAAATTCGTTGACTAGGAGTTGATGGAGTTATTAGAAAAAAATATGTTAGTTATTATTTGAGTTAATGTTTTCTTGAGTTCTTGTTTTAAATGTAGTTTTCTTCTACGCTTTTTTAATTTTTATGATTTATGGTGTACTTTTTCGCTGATTAATGCTACATTGAAGTTGTTTTTGGACTTGAATTTTAAAGATTTTTTTTTTTGCCTCAAATTTACACCAATGTAGTTAAATGACTAGAGCATAATACTGGTCCAAAAAATCGAGTTCGTAACTCGGGAACACGCGAAAAACAGAAAATATAGAAATTTCCAATAGGTTTCGCGAATAGAGGAACTATTGTTTTGGTAATTCGCGAACACATGGGGCCCAAATGTCCCAAAATCGCGAACACACTATTCACATGACAAATCATGGCGTACTATGTTCGCGATTTTGGTGAAATTGAGCTTACTACGTTTGCGAATTCGCCACTATACCAGTTTTTAATCATTATTAGTTGCAATTATGACGAAATAGACACAAATAAGGTACATACAAAAATTAAAAACAAAACTAGTATATTTAATATAGAAAAAAAACTTGGAATTCGGGAAATAAATAAACCGTACTAGTATAGATTAAAAACGATAATGAAATTCCAAATAAAATATTCATAAATGTGAAGCATAAAAACTACCAAAGTGTCTATAAAATCATTGGTCTCCGCTCAAATCACAGACATGTGGTGGCTCTTCATGTGCGGTTGCTGGTTGGACGAGCTTGATTTCGTTATGTTTGTTGAATCGTTTGTCGAGCGGTATTGCCCAACCGTTTAAGGCTTCATCGGTGCGAAACAGAAACCAACTAGGATAGATTTCCAAAAGTAGTACATTCAACACAACCTACAAAAAGAAAACTAAGATATTAATTCGGGTAAAAAATAAGATTAAGTATTAAAGGATTCATAGGTATACTTATTTTCACTAAATGGTTACCATGTACAAAACCTATACCAACTTCCATGCTAGGGCACGATTGAGGAGGCACCGCGTCGAGGTAGGTACGTGTAGGATTGGTGGAGCGATACATGGTATACGACGCATGTTGTAGACCGTGCGTATGCTAGGCACATTTTCCGAGTCTTTAAGCTTCAAATCGCGGTCTATCTCTCTTGGTCGAGAACCGACTTTCGTTTGACTACGAACAAACGCCTCTTCTTCTACTTTTAGTCTAGCGGTTTGTGAGTGACCATCTATTTGCAAAAACTGTTCGTGGTTGTATTTTCCGTTTAACACTGTCAATTTCCAATAACTGGGTAGCTATTCGTGGCAAACTGGTAGACCCACGACCCACCAGACCAATTTAACAATTTTAAACATGTTGTAGGTCTAACAGGTTGCAGGTCTGGCAGGTTACTGTTTATGCAGGTCTAACAGGTAAACAAGTCTGGCAAATTGCAGGTCTGGTAGGTTGCAGGTCTCGCAATTAGCAGGTTAGGCAGGTAAACCGACGCAAGTTACCCACTAGAAGACCCATTTATAATATTATTTAGAATTAATTTGAATGTGTTAATTAAATCGAATTTCAATAATTGAGATATGTACAATATAAAAGAAATAATTATGCTATTCATTGTATTTTAATTTAAATATTATATTATTTAAATCGAAATTCTATAATGAAGGCATATATATCGTAAACAATATGATTGTAATATGATTTTGATATTGTTTGATTATATTTAGATATTTGAGATACTTTATTTAATATTATGTAGATATTAAATAATATATACCTATTAGATATTTAATTGTATTTTGTTTTTAAATTATTATATTATTGAAAATATTTTTACGATTATAAAATTAATAATTTGTAAATCGAAATTCTAGTTAAGATAGGCGGCTTCGTTTTCGGATTTACTATTTCACAAAAGGAATTGAAGACTAGAATAAGGTACAATTTGTTTGGTTCAAGTTAGTTGTATTATATGTTCTTATTAGCAAATATGATTTTGTTTCCAGTTAGTTCTATTATAAGTTTTAATATTCAATTTATGAAGGATTGTTTTGTTTAAAAATTCTTGTAACAAGTATAATCTTGAATTGAATTTATTACGTTACGTCGACCGGAATAAAGCCCCAGTACCACCGGATAGAACCGGTGGTGATTTTATAATAATGAAAACAATATTAAATATGATAGCTAGTTGTTATTGGTTACGGTATATATGTTCATATATATTTATTTTATTATAATTGTTTTTATAGGATTTGCCGACCTTTTTCATAGAAGGAAAAAAGAGATGTTTTACCTCCTGATGAACCAAGGAGATGGTAAGTATTTATTTAAAAGCAGTTTAATAGTTTAATAGAAATTTTAAATTCATTTTAAGTTGAATTATATAATTCATAGAGGAGAAAAATATAATTCAAAGAAAAGAATGCATTCCTTTTTTGGAAAGGAGACATAAAAATATATTATAATTAAAAAGTTATGATTAATTTTAACTAAGTAGATTTTTGAGGCACAGTACACTATATATACTTAATTTATTGAGTATATTAAAGTTTTGGAAGAAAATTAGAAGAAAAAAATTATGTATTTAAATTCAGTCTATTAACTTGTATTTATTTAAATGTGTAGTTCCGATATGCTGGTCGATTTGCATCGCGTGATGGGTTCAGATTTGTTATAACTTAGAGTGAAATGATAAACCATTCAAGAAGAAGGAGTTATCAATCCAGGAGCTGGTGAACAGATTCACGACTACTATAGCAAATGGGGAAAATCTAACCTAACCCAAGTCTACAGATATATTAAAAAGGAACAACTCATTGAGGCGAGGAAATGTAAACTAACTCCAGGTAAAAGAGGAGATCCCGTACCCAAATCCAAAAAACAGGTAGTTTGATTTATACTTAAATACTTTGATCCATGATTATGTTAGTTTTAATACTCAATTATTATATATAGCTAACAGGGAATCAATTTTAAAGTTTATGTACACTGGGGATGGGGAGCAGGTGTGGGAACTGGCCTTGCCCTGAAGGAAGCCGTGAACGAAAAAGAAGTTCTTCGTATTTTAATTCAGCATCCAGTAGTTGGGACGATAACTACCAATGCAGCTTTTGACTCTTACAGGTAATTTATTAATAATTTAAATTTTGGATATAGTAATTGAGTTTTTCAAAAAAATTAATATAATTTTGGAGAATAGTAAATCTGATATTAAGGGTAAGAATGAAAGCAGAAAAGAACATGACTGCCTATACTAATTTCATCATTTTTATGGAATTTATCGTGGTGCAAAAGCAAAAGCAGGAAGAGGTATATATGAAGAGGAGGATCATGCTGTTTTAATAGTGATACGAGACTGATCCCAAATGCATCAATTTCTTTATAATTCAGAACTCCTAGGGCCCGAGATGGGGATGAAGGATTTGGGAAAATTATACGAGCAAGCAACAATGACAAAAAAACATCCGTATTCAATGAAATTGCTTACCATATTCTACCTCCAAAAGAATAGGTAAAATAAGAGATGATTTTATGGTTTTGAGTTTAGAACTATCACTTTTGATTTGTATTACATGCTTTTTGGTTTGTATGAGGAGTTTCAGTATCTATTATTTTATGCTACTCTTTCTTCTAATTGAAATTTCATTTTCTTTCTTCCTCGACCTATATCTTTCCTTCAATTCAGTGTTAAAATATCCTCAACATAGACCCAACTACTGAACTAAAGAACAATCCCTTACACTTTTAACACAAAATTTAACTACTTAACTTTAAAAAACAGTCCTCACAATAGATGCCCATACTCATATCACAACAACAATTTCAAATTCTCTGATTAATAACCTGGTTAAATTCGCTATTGTTGCAAGTCAACAAAATTTCGAAATTGAAAATTTTCCAAACTGTTGTGATGTGAGTATGAGCATATGTTGTGAGGACTGTTTTTTAAAAGTTGAGTAGTTAAATTTTGTGTTAAAATTGTGAGGAGTTGTTCTTTAGTTCAGTAGTTGGGCCTATATTGAGGATATCTTAACAATTGAAGGAAAGATATGGGTCGAGGAAGAAAGAAAATGAAATTTCAATTAGAAAAAAAAATAGCATAAAATAATAGATACTGAAACTCCCCATACAAACTAAAAAACATGTAATACAAATCAAAAGTGATAGTTCTAAACTCAAAACCATAAAGTCATCTCTTCTTTTACCTATTCTTTTGGAGGTAGAATAGGCTAAGAAATTTCATTGAATACAACTTTTTTGTCATTACAACTTTTTTGTCATTGCTGCTTGCTCGTATAATTTTCCCAAATCCTCCCCCCCATCTCGGGTCCTCGAGCCCTCTGAATTATAAAGAAATTGATGCCTTTAGGATCAGTCCTGTATCCCACTATTTAAAACAGCATGATCCTCCTCTTCATATATACCGCTTCTTGCTTTTGCAACGATAAATTCCCTAAAAATGATGAAACTAGTATAAGCAGTCATGTTTTTTTTCTGCTTTCATTCTTACCCTTAATATCAGATTTACTATTCTCCAAAATTATATTAATATTTTTGAAAAACTCAACTACTATATCCTAAATTTAAATTATTTATAAATCAATAAATTACCTCTTTGTAAAAGTCAAAAGCCGCATCGGTAGTTATCGTCCTTCAGGGCAAGGCCAGTTACCACACATGCTACCATCCTCCAGTGTACATGGTCCATGATTCCCATGGAGTTCGATTTCTAAAAAAATTAAAATTGATTCCCGTTAGCTATATATAATATTTGAGTATTAAAACTAACATAATCATTGGATCAAAGTGTTTAAGTATAAATCAACCTACCTGTTTTTTGGATATGGGTACGCAATATCCTCTTTTACCCGGAGTTAGTTTACATTTCTTCACCTCAATGAGTTGTTCCTTTTTAATATATCTGTAGATTGAGTTAGGTTAGATTTTTCTCATTTGCTATAGGCGTTTGTAGTGGTGAATATGTTCACCAGCTCCTGGATTTATACTCCTTCTGCTTGAAGAGTTTATCAAGCTAAGTTATAACAAATCTAAAATCGCCAAACATATCGAAACTACACATTTAAATACATACATTAATGAGTTCTAAATTTTAATTTAGAACATTATACATACAAGTTAATAGACTAAATTGAAATAGTTCTATTTTTTTTTTCAAAAACTTTAATGTATACTTCTAGTGTACTATGCGTTAAAATTAATTATAACTTTTTAATTATTCTATATTTTTTATGTCTCCGTTTCAAAAAGGTAATGCATTCTATTATTTGAATTATACTTTTCTCCTCTACTTCAGATATATAATACAACTTAAAATCAATTTAAAATTTCTATTAAATTATTAAACTGCATTTAAATAAATACTTATCATCTCTTTGGTTCATCCCAGGATATAAAAATAATTTAATAACAAAATAAATATATATAAACATATATTATTAAAATTTGAATTAAATTAAAATTTGAATTGAAAGATTTACATAAGACCTTGATTGTGGTTTGCTTTTATGGCTGTAACTCATCTAGTTAAGAAAAAAGATATTATATAAAAATAAACTAACAAAACATGTGTCCCAAAATTAAACTTTTAATCAACAAACAATTAACCAATAACAACTAACTATCATATTTAAATATTGTTATGATTATTATAAATCACAAACGTAATAAATTAAATTCAAGATTATATTTGTTAATAATTTAAAAAAAAAATCCATCATAAATTCAATATTAAAACTTATAATAGAACTAACTCGAAATAAAATCATATTTGTTAATAAGATCGTATAATACAACTAACTTGAACGAAACAAATTGAGTCACCTTCCATTCCTTTTGTGACATAGTAAATCAAAAAACAAAGCGGCCTAAATCCAAAAACGAATGCGAAACGAATGCGAAATAGTAAATCTGAAATCGAAGACGCCTAAATCCGAAAACAAATGCGATAATTGACCTTGTTGTCTAACTTTGAGGTTTCTGCGTCCCTATTAGTATAAGTAAGCTACTATATATATATATATATTTATATAAGGCAAATCTCAAAAAAATATATGAATTTTATTACGAGTATATATTTTGAATTGAATAAAAAAATTGAAAAATATATGTATAATTTAAGTGTGGAATTAAATATGACGAAGATTTTAAAATATATTAATAATAATTAAATGTAATTTAAATTGTCCATTAAATATGTATTAAATTTGAATAATATATTATAATAAAATGTATAATTTGAATGTCTAAAAATTCACTTTAAATATATGATTATAATTTAACTACTGTTAGAATACAACATTGGTATATATATATATATATATATATATATAAAAGTTTGAATAAATTAAAATTGATTGTGTGAATAGTATATTTGTTGGTAATTAAATTAAATAAAATGTCCTTACAATTTAAAATTGTTTGTAGATAGTGTTGTTTGAGTTATAAAAAATGGTAAATAATAAATGGTGATATTTATAAATAAAAGTTTACTATCATAAAAATAATGTTAAAAATAATATATTTTTAATTAAAATATATTTTTAAAAGAATAATAAGTGTATAATTAAATATAAAAATATATTTATAATTAATAATGATTATTTTACTTTGAGGTAAGTTGTGACCGATATTTGTGATCCAAAGCCCATAGACCCAAAATTTACGTATAAAAACTTAAAAGAACAATATTTAAATGAATTTTAACTCTTTAAGAATTAAATATAGTAACAATTTTAAATTATTAGGACATTTTATTTAATTTAATTACCAAAAAAATATACTATTCACACCATCAATTTTAATTTTTTCAAACTTAATATATATAATTACCAATTTTGTATTCTCACATTTAGTTAAATTATAGAATTTGTAGACATTCAAATGATACATTTTATTATAATATATAATTCAAATTTAATACATATTAAAAAATTTAAATTACATTCAATTATTATAAATATATTTAAAAATATTGGTGATATTTAATTCCACTAATTTGTGCTTAAATTATACATATATTTTTCAATTTTTATTCAATTAAAAATATATTCGCATAAAATCTTAAAAATAAAACTCATATTTTTTTAGACTCACCTTATATAAATACATATAGATGTGACACCGATCAGTATTAGTAAGCTACCACTATTTATATAATGTGAGTCTAAAAAAAATATGAGTTTTATTTTTAAGATTGTATGAGAATATATTTTTAATCAAATAAAAAATTGAAAAATATATGTATAATTTAAGTTTTACAGTAAATATATATTAAATTTGAATTATATATTACAATCAAATGTATCATTTGAATGTCTAAAGAAAATGTATCATTTGAATGACTAAAAAATTCACTTTAAATATGTGACAATTTTTTTTTAGTGAAAGGGCTTTTATTGAAACTTAAAAGAAATCCAGACCCATTTGTGCAATATTACAAGAAATTAAAAAACTAACAAAAAAAACCATCGTCTTCAACCTTCCCTCCACATCGACATTTTTCAGACCCAATAACCTACAGAGCTTCAATCCATCGAACAAAGCTCGACATTCAGCAATGAGAGGCGTGGCCTTACCATACAGCCTTCCGATACCCAAAATCATGCTTCCACTACTGTTTCTGATCAATGCACCTCCACCAGCCTCATGATTGAAGGTACATGCTCCGTCAATATTAATTTTGTATCTGCCATGCTTTGGGCTTTTTCATTTTAAGAACATAGGCTTGTTCATTGCACTAATCTGATGCACACACCCCAGATTCATACCTTCCTTAATAAATCCAGCCCAATGCTTCTTAGTCAAGATCTTTGCCTGATCCAGACTAGTGATAATGTAGATAATATGCTGAATAATTGTAGCAGCAGTTGTTGATTCATTACTAGCCTTTTTCTTATTTCGTGCTGACCAAACAGACCAGACCAAAATAGCAGGAAAAATAGAGTAGATATCACAGCCCCCTTTCATAGACCAATACCAATTCATAACAATGTGAGAAAGGGTCATATAAGGTTGAATATGGACTTTGAACAAAGTACTGAAATGCAACCAGACTGCCCAGACTTGAGAGCATTGAACTAGAGCATGATGAGAAGTTTCAATATTACCACAGTGCACACATTTAGAAGCCATTTGAAAACCTTTAGCTTGCATCACAGAATCAGTAGGTAACCAGTTATGCAAAGCCCTCCATAGAAAGAATGAGCACTTTTTAGGAACAACAGCATTCCAAGTCTTTGCATAGATTCTCGATTTGTTGCCTTTGCATCTTATGTGATTCCAGGTATCTTTAAAACTAAACAAACCATCCCTGGATAAAGACCAGCACAGAACATCCCTTTTATCAGTTAAACCAATCTCTCTAATCTTAGTAATCTCAGTGGTAGTAACAGTAGAACTTAGCCTTTGCCAATCCCAAGAACCATTCAACCAAAAATCCCTGACAGAAACGTTATCACTATCCCAAAGAGACCTTCTATCATTGTCATTGTTTACCCTGATAAAAGACTTGTCAGAACACCATCTATCATACCAAAAACTGATATTACCACAACCACGAAGCCAAAAAAGAAAATCCTCAGCCCTTTCTCTAGCCATGATTATTCTAGCCCAAGGTTTAGACCTTCTATTAGGAGAAACAGCAAGAGAGGGATGAATACCATCCCTACAATAAACATACATCATAAATTTAGCCCAAAGTGACTGTTGTTTTCTAAACTTGAACCACAACTTTAATGCATAAACATTCTGAACATCTTTGAGGCTTTTAAAGTTAAGACCACCTTCATTTAAAGGCTTACAAAGCTTCTCTCATTTAGCCCAACTAATGGATTTCTTGTCTTCTTTTGTGCCCCACATGAACTTATTAAACAAAGTCTCCAGTCTACTGACAATTCCAACACGAAGACTAGTGTGCTGCAGAGTGTAGTTGGGGAAAGCAACCAAAATGGACTGAATTAACAACATACGACCAGCAAAAGAAAGATGTAATCTATCCCAATCCATGATTCTGTATCTGACCTTTTGTATCAAATCTTCATAATGAACAATTCTAGTACTTATTGTAATTGTAGCACCCAGATACCTGAAAGGCAAGTTAGTATGCTCTATGTTTCAGATATTTTCAATAATCGAAATCTGCTGTAAAGACATTTTGTTTGAAACAATAATTCTAGACTTAGCATGATTAATCTCTTGACCAGACACAGCTTGATAGTGCTCCATAGTAGCCTTAATAGAATTCATTGAATCAATATCTCCACTTAAAAAGACCATGAAATCATCAGCAAAGGCAAGGCAAGCAACATTCTGATTGCTCCTAGTCTTGTAACGAAAACCAATATTATCATCAGAAACCTTCTTTATCATCCTTATCAAGTACTCTTCTGCCATAATAAAAAGACTCGGGGAAAGAGGATCCCCTTGTCTTAGGCCATGAGTATTAGCAAAGAAACCAGTCAATTCACCATTAACCAAAACAGAAGACCAAACCTGACTAATACAACTTCTAATAAAAGTAGAAACCTTTGCATTAAACCCAAAAAGCTTAAGAATCCTGAAGAGAAACTCATGACTCAACTTGTCAAAAGCCTTGGTCATATCAGTCTTAATAATCACATTCCCTTTCTTTCTATTAGTATTAATATCAAAGCAAAGTTCCTGAGCCATAAGAATTGAATCATGAATACACCTTTCCTTCACAAAACCACCCTGTTCTTCAGATATCAGATTAGGCAACACTTTAGCAAGTCTATTATTGAGCAGCTTACTCACAATTCTAGAGAAAACAGTGGTTAAACTAATAGGACAGAAATCCACCCACCTACAAGGATTATCAACCTTAGGAATCAAGCAAATTGTTGTAGACTTAACCCCTTTAGGAAGAACAAAACCACTAAAAAAAGCTCTAACAGCCTTGCACAGATCTTCACCCACAATACCCCAACACAACTTATAAAACTCAGCATTGTATCCATCAGGACCAGCAGCTGAATCAGACCTTAAGGACTTAACCACCCCATAAATCTCCTCAACATCAGGAATACAAGCAATGTCACTATTATCCTCCTCAGTAACCAATGCAGGGATAACATCAAGAAGATCAATATCATACTCAACACTAACATCAGGAGCAAGTAAAGATCTGAAATAATCCACAACAGAATTACCTATGTCCTCCTTAGTAGTCAACCAACAACCATCCACTTTAATTCTATCCACTCTATTATTCCTGTTTCTTTTCTTAACAAAACTATGAAAGGCAGAAGTATTCCTATCAGATTCTTTAAGCCAAGAAACATGGGCTTTCTGTCTCCAAAACATTTCCTCCCTATCCAAAAGCATAGAATGATTCTGCTTAGCATCAACTAGAGCAACCTTGTTATCCTCATTAAACTGAGTTTGAAGCATTACTTCTCTGCTATTAATGACCTCCTCAGACATCTTTATTGCATCAAAAATGTTGCCAAATGTACTCTTATTCCATCCCCTCAAAGCAACTTTCAGTCTTTGCTGTTTTAACCAGAAATACATAATAGGACTTCTCACACCTTCTAACTCAGCAGACCAACTCTCTTCAACCATTCTCAAAAAATCAGAATGCGTACTCCACATATTCAAAAATTTAAATGAAGACTTGGCTTTAGCAAGACTAGAAGACACCTTAACCACCATTGGGCAATGATCAGAACAATTACGAGCCAAATGAGATACAACAGTGATATCAAAATAATCCAACCATGATGAGCTATACATAACACGATCCAAACGTTTCCATTTTCGCCCATTGGACCATGTAAAAGGAGAACCACTAAAGCCAGCATCAATGAGAGCACAATCCATAATAAGATTATTAAAATCATCCATTGCTCTTTGATTAACCATAGAACAACCAAGCTGCTCCTGAACACTAGAGGTAGTGTTAAAATCACCAAACAGAATCCACTTCTCAGACAACACATCCAGCCTTCTTATAGAGTCCCAAAGCATAAGTCTCTGATCACGATTACATTTTGCATAAACAATAGAAACATGAAACTCCTTATTCAGCACAGAATGAGCAACCTTAAGATGAAGCAATTGCTCATTATCAAGAACCACATCAACTTTATAATCTTGGTGCCAAAACACCCAGATTTTGTTATTTACATTACTACTAAAACCACTCAACTTTAACTTCTTAGCAATCATACTCAAATTATCCACCTTAACCAAAGGCTCTTGGATTGCAACAAAACTGACTTTAAAAGAGACCACCATAGACTTTAACCTCTTAATGGTTTCTTTATTAGCCAATCCCCTTGCATTCCAATTCAACAAGTTAATAGTCATTGATCAGATGGTGGTCTATGGGCTCTTTTGAGCTTCATAATTTTTGAAGAAACCGGCCCTTTTGATCCCCACAACTTTGGGACCTTCTTAACTTTCTGAGCATCATTCTTTCTCAATTTTCCTTTATCCAATCTATCTTTCACAGGAGAATTAGGAAGACTGCCAATATGCTTAGGTGAACTCTGAATATCCTCACTCAAAACATCAAACATATTTCTTCTTTCCAAAGTTTTCAGAGCATCAATCATTTCTGCCTCATTAACAGCACTGTCACAATTTTCACCATCTATAGCCAAAGGCAAAATTCTATCAGACTCTGTTTCCAAAACCTCCTTAACCACCACTGATTTTAACTGACCAACAACACCTTTTTCATTAACAGTAGAACCAGCCTCTTGATCACAAGATTTATTGAAATCCTGAGAAGTATTATTCACACTAACCTCATTAGAAGGATGAGAACAAGAATCAAACACCCTCAAGATCCTTCCTCATACCATTCCCTTCCAACAAGACCTTCTTACAGTTTTCTCTCGAATGACCAATATGAGCACATTGGTGACAGTAAAGAGGAACATGATCATAAACCAGATCAACCCAATAATTATCAACCTCTCCAAATTTCAACTGAACTTTATGTATTAACGGTTTCGAAACATCAACTTCCACCCAGAATCGGCAACAATTTTGTCTCGCTCTATTAACTGACGGTACCCAAACTTTCAGAGGAGTTCCCAGAACTTTGGCTACTTCATTTATCGTAGCTCTGTTAAACAAGAATTCCGGTAACCTTGGCAAAGACACCCAAACCGGCGTAAACGGACACTCCAAACTTGGATCAAAATCCGGCGTCCATTTTAACAACCTGAGAGTTTTACCACCCAAGACCCAAACATTCTTCGACCAAAGTCTTTTAAAATCATCCATCTCATTAAATTCTACGAAAATGTGTCTGTAGTCCCAAACAGATACACTATAATTACCAGTAAACCTGAACTTTGACAAAAAATTCCTAAAAACCTCCATCGAAGGCTTCCCTGAAGCAAACTTTGCAATCAATGTATGTTTAGACATTTTAACCAATATTTCTTTATCTTCAATCTCAAAAGTAATAACAGGAAACTCCTTTGACATTGTAACAGTAACGTTCGAATGCTCGAACTCTGTTTCTTTAGTCTTTAAAAGATCAGCAAAAGAAGACTTCTGCAACTCCTCAGCACCCTTTTCTCCCACTTTCTCCTCAAACATTGGATTCAATATCATATTATAGTTCTTTTCCGAAGCCATATCGACCCCCGTATCCTTCTGTTAATCCCCTGTTTTCCTCTGAACAGCCTTCCTTAGCAAAGGAAAATCTTCATTCAACATTCTTGCTTCAAACGACATTATTCACACCAAAATCCACAATAAACTAAATAGAATTGAACGATTCAAAGAATGAATCAGAAGTCAAAATTTTTGACTCTGTTCTTGGAGAACAAAGCTTATTTTCTCCATCTCCAACTTAACCCAACATTGAATTTACTTTAAATATGTGACTATAATTTAACTAACAGTTAGAATACAAAATTGGTAATTATATATATTAAGTTTGAATAAATTAAAATTGATTGTGTGAATATTATATTTGTTGGTAATTAAATTAAAAGTTTACTATGATAAAAATAATGTTACAAATAATATAGTTTTAATTAAAAATATATTTTTAAAAGAATAATAAGTGTATAATTAAATATAAAACTATATTTATAATTAATAATGATTATTTTGCTTTGAAGTTTAAGGTTGTGACACTTGTGATCAAACCGGTTGGTCCATAGACCCAAAATTTACCTATAAAAACTTAGAAGAACAATATTTAAATAAATTTTAACTCGGTAAAAATTAAATATAGCAGCTAAATTATCTCTATACCGCTGAGAAAATAAATACACCGTTGATAATGTTAGCCCATCTCCTTAACTCATTAAACCACATATCATTAGTTATAAAAAGAAAAGGAAAAAATATGATATTATTAAATTTTATTTTAAATGAGCCATAAATATATTATATTTGATTGGTATATAGTTTTCACTAATAAGTCTAGTTATTAATGGGTAGTTCTATATATATTATACCATTTAATGGATGATTCATTATTATATTCTGTTTCTAAACTAAAAATCAATTAATTTACCAATTATACTAGTTTAGCAACATCATTATTTCATATTTAATATATTGTTTTTTGAAACTTATGTTCCTATTTTTAGTTTTATTTATTATTGAATTTTGAGTTATGATATTTTATTTTTATTGTATCATATTTTAGAAAGTCTTAATTTTTATCTACGTTTTTAATTATATAACTATTTAATGGGTTATATATATTAAAGAAAGTGGATTAAAAATAAGGAGATTATAATCGAAAAACATTTCTCATATAACTAATTAACCATGCAAAGACAATAGTTTTTCTCCTTATTTTCTTTTTTTTATTTGATACAAGCTTTCAACATAAACTAAATAATTTAACGTCCCCATTCTTATTTCTGTCTTTAAAGATGAATCGAGAATCATATATTCGCTGGTCTTTGGATCATGCAGTAACAGGTGATGATTCTTCCTCCTCGTAAATATCTAATCATTTTCTAAAATCCCAAACAGTTACCTCGAGTGTCGAGTACTTGTTTCGTCCAAGAAGATCTATTGTCTAGATCAACGAGCTTCCATACGGTAAGGAAATGAGTATTAAAGTAAAATGCAGTAAGACATTCGCCAACCGAAAAAAGCGTAATACAATAATCATCTCCAAAATCCAAACTTGTCGTCTTACGAGTTTCATTTGTCATATCAAATGACACTATAAAACGTTTCCCACTTTTAGTATATTCCAACCAATGGCAACGTCTATTGATGAATATGGATAAATTCAACTCATCTTCTTATGCATTTGATTATTCCCTTAAAAGTATACGATAATAATAATTAATTATGAATTCTTTACAACTTTACAACTTATTCCAATATTTCAAATTCACATTTCTTATTTGCAAACATATTTTAATTTTATAATTTTTTTTTATTTGTACGAGATCTTTAAAACTTAATTTATATCTCTAGATCAAGTTATAAAACAATTCCTTATATACCTCCAGAAAGTAAAACAAAAACAAATAGACATGTAAATTGAAACTCAATTAATAACTAAACCAAAATAACATATATTTTTTAAGGTTTCTTGCCATAAAATATTTGTTATGGTGGCGACCAAAGTCCCACATCCCACATCGGTTAAACATGGGAAGGATCAGTGGTATATAAGTAAGAACATACCTCAACTAGTATGAGGCCTTTTGGTAGTGGACCAAATGCAAAGCTATGAGGGCCTTCAGGCTCCAAACGGAGACTACATATCGGAAAAAGCCGCCTAAATAATTGGCTTTGGGATCCATAATTTGGGATCTATAAATAAAAGTTTACTATGTTACAAATAATATATTTTTAAAAGAATAATAAGTGTATAAATAAAAGTTTACTATGATACAAATAATGTTACAAATAATATATTTTTAAAAGAATAATAAGTGTATAATTTGATGAGGATCGGAAATATCTGAACGCCTCCCTGCTTAAATATTCAGAGGACAGTTCGGACATCATCCTACCACTATCTAGTTAAATAGTTGAACACATAAGTAAAGACCATCAGACAAACGTATACCATGATCATATTACCTAAAAGACCTTGGGCCAAAAGCCCATGGATAAAACATTGAAACTTAAAGATCCGAACCATAAGGCCCATGGGTCATAAAAACTATAAATACCCCCAACCAACTCATTTAAGAGGGTTGGACTTTCTTAACATAAAATTTAATACACTAAGCACCTCTTTTCTCTCACTACTTTATACAAAACATTTAATACCCCCTACACAATTCCCATCCTACCATTACATACTAAATTTACACTATCAAATTGGCGACCACAGTGGGAGAGAAAAGTACATGAATTTCATATTCCAAACATGTAACAAATTCTGTTCGGGTGGATCCGAACGAACAAGACATTCCACCTCCTTAGGTGGAAGTGAAAAAATAAAATGAGGAATATACTATTGAAGAGCGTTATAAGTTAAGGGCTGAGATAGAGGCACTGAGGGCCATCAGACAAGCTGAGAAGGGAATTAAAGATAACCCAGGGCCATCAAAAATTCATCATACTGATAATCCTGGTGGGAATGAACCATCGACAAAAACTCGTGTAAGCTCTAATAAAACACATTAATCCAAGCATGTAGAGAGTTCAGAGTTTGATTCTTCCAGTAGTTCATCAAATGAGGCAAGGCTAGGAGAGTCGTTATCCTCTAGCAGTGATGAGGGAGAGCCAGAAAGAAGGCTACATTAAATGATAGATGGCGAAGAAAAAGAGATTGTTATGGAAAAATAAAGAAACATCATGGTAAAAGGTCTTCACATAAGCATATTGATCAGTTTCTTATTGATCCTTTTGCCTTTCAGTCCGAACCAGGTATTTTTTCCACATCCGATGAGGATATTATCTTCAGTCAAAGTAAAAATTGGAGGCAATCTCCTCTGTCCTCTAAGATACTGTCTGGGCATCTTCCTAAAAGATTTGATAGTACTAAAATTGAGAAATATGATGGAAGCAAAGATCCGGACAACCACTTGGAGCAGTTTAAGAATTTCATGATGAGTTTTGACGATGATGACAAACTTCTTTGTAGAGCATTTTCTCAAAAGTTTACATGAAGTGCTCTTAAATGGTACAATAGTCTGCTTCAGGGCTGTATAAGAAATTTCGATACATTATGGGTTACTTTTCAAAGACAGTTTGTGGGAAGTAAAGAGTTGAAAGGTAATGGAGATACTATCATCCATTGTGCACAGGAACCGAATGAGTCTTTGAAGGAATATATAAGTCACTTCGTAAACACAAAAAATGGCCTTGCAGATTGCTTCGAACATGTGGCAATTGCCTCTTTAAGGCAAGGTCTGAACCCAGGGAATTTGGTTGATTCAGTGACTCGAAAGAAAGCTATGACTTGGGGTGGTTTGGTGAACCAAGTGGGGAAGTAGATTAATGTAGAATAAACTAGCAAGACCAGGGTGTATAGGCATGCTAAAGCCATTACCCCTCCGAACAACAACAACCAGTCTGGTAATAGGATTAAGGATAGTGGGCAGACTGGGCAGATGTCTAACCGATCCAGGCAGATCCAATCTAGCCCAACCAAAACTTCCAACCAAGAACCTAGAAGTAAAAGGGGTCCTTGGGTCCAACAAGAGTGGTTTGCAGAACTAAAAGAGAGTGTGACAACCATTTATGATAAAACCAAGGGTGAAGTGCACTATCGGAAGCCAACGACTTTGCAATCACCTAGGGAGACTCGAAATACTAGTTTTTGTCAATATTACAATGATATTGGCCACAGTACACAACATTGCATAGCCTTGAAACACGAGGTGCAAAATCTGATAGAAAGAAATAAGTTGGCTAACTATGTCAAAAGAAGAAGCGGGAATAAACCTGGGAATACTGCCCAGGTAGGTCCTTCGAATAATCCAAGGGCCTCAGCTCAAGAAGGTGATATGGTTATTTATGAAAGGTTTTAACATAGAATCAGAGTATTTAGATCCAGATCCGGTTCGAAACAAAGTTAGTATGATAGAAGAGGAAGCAAGTAGGGTGTTCGGATTGATTAATTTCTTTGAGTCTCTCACCATATTTGGGGGTGACACAATGACTGCTCATACACCATCGTAAAAAAAGAGGCATGTTCACCATCTCACCACACAATTAGAGGATGTAATGTGTTCTTATCAATGCCAAGCCCCCATGCCTTTTATAGTCTTTGATAAAGATGAAATGAGGGATATTATTGGTCCTCATGAGGATGCAGTGGTTATAAGAGCTTCAATAGGGGGGAATGACATACGACGTATCTTAATTGATACTGGAAGTTCGGCCAATGTCCTTTTTTAAGCTCCTATAAGCAAATGAAGAATCCAGCAGTTATTCAACAGTCAAACCGAACAATTGTGGGCTTTACTGGAAATTCAGAAGATGTAATTGGAGAATTTGAGGAGGAGGTCTTGCTGGGTAAGGGGCCTTATAAAAAGATGGTAAGAGTGTTTTTTGTTGTGGTAGATTGTCCTACGTCTTACAATGTCATTCTTGGAAGATCATGGCTTTCAAGAATACATGATGTGGCTTCTACTGTCTATCAGTCTTTGAAATACGTCGTTCAAGGGCAGGTTGGCATAGTTCGGAGCAACCGGAAAATAGCTAGAAAATGCTATGCCACAGCTCTTGCACCCAAGACCTTAGGGGTTGTTCGAAGTAACAAAGAATAACAGTTATTGGAGCCTCTGGATAAAGAAGCAGAAATTGATGACCCTATGGAGGCTCCCAGTGTAATAATACCAGTTAAAGATGTGGAGGTTCATTCCTTCGCCGAAGGGAAGAACGTTAAAATTGGCTCCAAACTGGCGCCTGAGCTAAAAAAGAAATTATTATGTTTTTTATTTAACAATCAATATGTGTTTGCCTGGTGTAACAGTGATGTTACTAGAGTACTAGCTGAAGTTATTTCGCACAAGTTGTCTATCCGAAGTAATGCTGCTCCTGTGGTCCAAAGAAGAAGGACTTTCTCAAAAGAAAAATCAGATGTGATTGTCCAAGAAGTTGATAGATTAACTAAGATGGGGCATATCAAAGAGTGTCAGTATCCACTTTGGACGGAAAATCCGGTGCTAGTTAAAAAGAAGAATGGAAAATGGCGTATGTGCATCGAATTTACTGATCTCAATAAAGCTTGTCCAAAAGACCTGTATCCGGTTCCTCGGATTGATCAATTGGTAGATTCTACCTCTGGGAACAAACTACTATCTTTCATGGATGCTTTCTCAAGGTATAACCAGATTCAACTTGATCTGAACGATCAAGATCATACCACTTTCATAACTGATAGGGGTCCTCATTGCTACAAAGTAATGCCCTTCGGGCTAAAAAATGCTGGGGGCAACTTATCAGAGATTAGTAAACAAAATTGTTTCTACTAAGATAGGCAGGAACATGGAAGTTTATATAGATGACATGATGGTTAAGAGTTCCAAGGAGCACACTCATATTGATGATCTTCAAGAGACTTTTACAAGTTTAGAAGCAGTAAATTTAAAACTAAATCCGGTGAAGTGCGTATTTGGGGTTCGGTCTGGGAAGTTTCTGGGCTACATAATAAGTGAAAAAGGAATACAGCCTGATCCGGATCAGTTTAATGCCTTGTTATAAATAGAGCCTCCTCGCAATGTTAAAGAAGTTCAAAGACTTACATGGAGGTTGGCTGCTTTAAATCGTTTTATCTCAAGGTCATCGGATAAGTGTGCCCTCTTTTTCCAAGTGCTGAAAGATGTTAAAAATTTTAACTGGTCTCTACTATGTGATCAAGTGTTCATCCGAATAAAGCAGCATTTGTCATCACCTAAAACTCTTTCTAAGCCTGTTTTAGGAGAAATACTCTATGCTTACTTAGCTGTATCTCAGTGTGCTTTGAGCGCTGTTTAGGTAAGAGAGGTGGATAATTATCCCCGTCCGGTGTATTATATCAGCAAGAGTTTGCTGGATGCTGAAAAAAGATACTTGAAATTGGAAAAGTTGGCGTTAGCCTTGATGATTGCAGCTCGAAAAATGATACCCTATTTCCAAGCTCATTCTATAACCGTCCGAACGTCCTTCCCACTTAAAAATGTTCTACAAAAGGCTGATATTTCCAACAGGATGACCAAGTGGTCTGTGGAGTTGGGTGATTTTGATATAGACTTTGTTCCTCGAATAGCCATGAAGGCTCAACCAATAGCTGACTTTCTTGTAAAATTCCACGCTGACAGATCTTCTACACAAGATACAACCAAACATATTAAAAAAGAATGGGTGGTACAGACTGATGGTGGAGCAAGTACAATGGCTTGTGGAGCAAGAGTTTGTTTAATTTCCCCATATGGTGACAGGATGTATCAAGCCATATGTTTTGGGTTTAGAGCTTCGAATGAATCCGAATATGAGGCGGCTATAGCTGGTTTAAAGTTGGCTCTCATTTGTGGAGCTAAAAGGGTTATATTGATGAGTAATTCTCAACTCCTAGTTCACCATGCGCAAGGACAATCAGAAGTAAGAAAAGAACAACTAGTTAAGTACCTGCTTGTGTTGAAAGAGGTGGCATCAAACTTCAAAAGCATCTGTTATGAACATAACCCTAGATCAGAAATTACTTTAGCAGATTCCTTAGCTACTCCAGCTTATTCAGAGTCCTACCCATGGATTCTTATACAAGAATGTCCTTCAATACAAGGGGCCCAAGACACAAAAATGTGTCATGAATTTTTTTTGGCTATCTCTAACATCCAACAGAAAGATTGGAGGTATGAAATTTTTCAATATCTAGCTAATGGGGTTTTGCCCACAATTAAAAGAAAGGCAAAAAGGCTTAAAAACAACGCTCGGGCATTTTTGTTCATAAGAGAAGCATTGTATAAGAAATCATTTACTAAGCCTCTCTTACGCTGCTTGGGTTATCAAAAATCTCAAGATGTTTTGTCTGAGTTATACGAGGGAGAGGGATCAGCTCATTGTGGCTATAGAGGTTTGTCCCGAAGGGTTTTATTGGCTGGGTATTATGGGCCAACCATAATGGCTGATGCAAAAGACTTGGTTAAAAGATGTGATCCATGCTAGAGGTATGGTAACGAAATTCATACTCCAGCAGTGCCTATAGAATCCATCACCGAGCCTATGCCTTTTGCTAGATGGGTATGAATCTGGTTGGTCCTCTTCCTGTAGCTTCCGGAGGTTGTCGAAAGATCATAGTAGCTATAGATTACTTCTCCAAATGGGTCGAAGTTGTTCCTTTGCAAGCACTACATCGAAGGCAATTATTAAATTTATTTTGTCTAACATATGTTGTAGGTTTGGGATTCTCCAAAAGATTACTACAGACAACGAGCCACAATTTGATAATAAAGAAATTGAGACCTTTTGTGCTTCAAGAGGTATTCAACATTGCTTTTATTCTCCTTTCCATCCTTAAGAAAATGGTCAAGTTGAAGTGACCAACAGGGTTATATTATCTGGCTTAAAGAAAAATCTAGAAGGGGCTGATGGGAAATGGCCAAGTTACCTACAAGAAGTATTATGGGCGTACCGAACTACTCCTCGGACAGCTACGCAAGAATCTCCTTTTGCCTTAGTCTATGGGATGGATGAAATCACTCCTATAGAAGCCACTTTGCCATCTTATAGGGTGCATAATCTCTTTGAATGTACTAATGAGGCTTCCTTTAGAAATCAACTTGATTTGGTGGAAGAAAAAAGGGTTAAGGCATACCTTCGAACGGCGCATTACCATGGCTTAATGAGAAGCAGATTTTCTTCCAAAGTTAAGAGAAGGGATTTCCAACTTGGAGATAAGGTGCTAAGGAAAGTCTTCCTACATACTAAAGAAAAACAGTTCGACAAGCTTGGTCCTAATTGGGAAGGCCCTTAAGTAATTATTGAAAAGATCAAGCCAGGAACTTATAGGCTTTGAGATAAAGAAGGTAGAAATTTGAAGCATCCCTGGAATGTTAAGCACCTCAGGTTGTACTTAGAATAAAATTTCTTACTTTAAATATTTACTTGATTTGGTTGTTAAATATTTCTTACTTCCTGCGCCACTAGGGCACATTATGTTCAGAATACCTATATTGGACGATTATGGATATGTTTTGTCCAATTTTCTATCATAGGTTTCATAATTCTAGGTGAAACAACCATATGTTAAGAAATTTGAAGTTTGATGTAGGTTTGATTGTGTTTGAATTAATGGATATCAACAATAGTGAGTGATGTGAGCCAATTTTGGCCAGATGTTTTACCGTTGTGATATCAAAATATTCTTGTAATGCATCATTATATAATTCTCTATATAATCTTTTCCAAATTCTATCATTTGACTATATGTACTTTGATCCCGTAAAGCCAACATCTTCAAGCTAACATGCAAGGATTGTATTATTGAAATAATCTATTCTTCTGGTTCATAGATGAGAACAAGCCAACTATTCATCAATTGATGTTATAATGTTAAAATCATCAATATCTAACTATTTTAGATTAATATTAGGGATTTCTTTTTTTTATTCCATATATCTAATACTAAAGATCTAGTACATTTTGGGTATATAATTGTAACTAAAAATTATTTACTCAAAATAGGGTGTTTCACATATAAATGTAGGAATTGTTCATTTTGTTAGATTTCTGATTTGGAAGTCATCCTTCCAGATTATCATGGCTACCATTTAAGAAGTCTGAAGGAATGTTGGCCAAGAGTCCAAACATTTCGTTCAATTCTTTTTTCATTTTCTAAAGGTACTATTCCTATTAAAACGTGTCTATAATATCATTGATATATACTAAAATTTGTAGAGAGCTTTAAATTTTATAGAAAATATTATATTAATTCTATTTTAGGTTTACCATATGAGACCTTAGCTATCAGTGTAACTTTAAAGAGATAGAGAGATAGAATATTATAATTATCTTGCTCATCGAAGATGATAGCTTTATGTCCTTCTTTCGTCTGGATCCGGACTTTTGAATATAAGAAATCCTTGTTATTGACTTTGGTTGTGTCTGCATACGCTTCTTTACTTGCTAGTTGTCTTATTTTAGATGGATTAGTCAGCTTCTGAGACGTGTCTTCTTTTTCAAAGGTTGGATTATTGAAAATTTCGTGGATATTACTAATAGAATTGTTTGTTGGGTTTCATTTTTGTGAGACAAAACCGAAAAGTGTTCTCTGATGCTTTCGTATTCTGATGATTTTATTTATGATAAGCTCGATCTACTTTGTTTGTACGATCTTCTCTTTAAGTGTCGAAATCTTGAAAACAACATGAGGGTTTCTTTTGGGCTTTAACCTCGAGAGAATTAAAGCTTCATATTTATTATCTTTGTCTTCCATTGAAGACAAATTTCTTGAATTTGGATCTTTCATGAAGAATTTGACGATTTCGATAAGAAACTGAGAGTTTTGAGGGCAAAACTATCGATTTGACTCGATATTAGAGATTTTGACATTTTTTAACCTGATGAGAGTTTCTTCGAGCGTTTCCCAAGACTCCTCCCCAAGTCTCTCTCTCAATTTAAAAAATCTAGTTAGATTTATTATTTATTTATTACAAAATTATTGTTATAATTATGATACTTATACACAATTACTAAAATTAATTATCATTTAATATAAGACAAACGATTCGATAACCGGTCAATACTTCACATATATTTAATCATTAGTAAATACTGTATAAGTTTATTTGATTATCATTTGGTGTTGCAATTCTCTGTTAAATTCTATCAGACCGCGATTAACTTTAATAAGACCGCAACTCAGTTCTGTATAACCAGGGCTCAACTCAGCAAGTCTTCGGCATGATAAAGTTATTTTTTTTTTCATTTTTACTCTATTTACTTATATGATAGAATAATATAATACATATTAGGCTTACAAGCCAAATATTGATGCGCAATAGGATTACAAGCCAAATTTCAACTGAATACCAGACTTCAGAGACAAACAACCTTTGCGAATGTATCGAACCATAACATATTTTGCTTTCTTCTTCATAAGAATATCACAAATACCTTCACGTTTTAAAAGTGATGGTGCTCAATCAACCATATTTGGAATCATTCAATTCTCTTTATTATTTACAAAAAATATTATATTTATACGAATAGAGATTACTATAATAAATAAAGTAGCTTTCTGTTGAACAATTATTTATTTTGTGTTCTCTTTATTTTCTTTTACCAGATTCTGGATTCTAGGATATCATCTAATATAATATTATTTTTTATAAAATACTCTAAATATATATACTAATATATTTTATATTATTCTACCATTTTGATGATATTTTTATGTATACATAAACCAGAAAATAGATCATCAAAGTCCACTGAACTATGATTTATAAAATAAATATCCATACGAGATACCAGATCGATGGAAACAGACCTGTTTTGTGTTAATAAATATATTAATTCGTTTTCATTTATTATAAAAGAGATTGTATTTACTTTCTGATATTTTCGTCTCCATTTACAAGTTCGAAATTCTTAAAAAATACCATTGAATAACGAGCTAACGATTTTATAATCTAGTTAATGTTTCACAAATACTTTAATCACTAAAAACTATTGTATCAAATTATCTGATTATGATTTGATATCTCATTCTAGTGATTCTTTGGAACTATAAGCAGGCCAAATATATTAAAGCTTGGTATTTTGATGTTTGGTTGAAATACACATACATCAAATTTTATATAGAGGATAACTTGCCTATAGCCATCCATAAAAGATTAAAATTACCTGAAAATATAAATGCTTTCAAAGATATCCATAAGCACACAAAACATGTACAACTTTTAGCAATTACTTGTTTTTAAACTTCAAAATTTCAAATCTTTCAAATCCTTACTTAAATTGTTTTTATATATATATATATATATATATATATATATATATGTATTTATTTTTATTGTTTGAAGACAATAAAGCAAAATCCAAGAGTGATGTTTTTGAAGATTTGTTTTCCGGACTAATTTTGCATTCCAAATACATGTATTTTTACAAGTGGATCACAACCTATTTTTTTAAATAATATTTTTCAACACCAAATGTAAATTTTTGAGCAAGTACAAAAAAATGAGTTATGTCACACCGGGTTTTAATGATCCTGTTAGAAAAAAAAACATGTTACCGATTTCATAATTGGTTAATGTTGGACTCTAAGGTAATCCAAAATATTATTCCACACCATGGTATTTCAAATCTGGAGCCTCAAACCATATGACCAATATCGTTGTTCCTCTGTCTAATATTAAAAAATATGATGGAGATCTGAAAATTAGCACTGCTGATGGTCATTCTGTGCCCATTAGTGATGTTGGTGATCTTTCTTCCACATTCACTAATGTCTTTGTGTCTCCTGACCTCTCAACAAATCCTATTTCTGTTGGTCAAGTGGTCGCTAATAATTGTCATGTCATTTTTTCTCCTTCTGGTTGTGTTGTGCAGGATCAAGTGTCAGGAACGATGATTGCAACGGGTCCTAAAGTGGGACGAGTCTTTCCATTATATAAGTCTTCTTCCACTGATATTCATAGTTTTTCTCTTTTGTTTGCTTGTAATGTTGTTGGTTCTCGAAACCAAATGTATCCACATTCTGATGTACTTCATACTTTGGTTCATTCTGGATTATTGGGAAATAAAACAAGTTCTTCTCATGATCTTTCTTTTGATTGTACATCATGCAAAATTGGTAAAAGTAAGGTTTTACCTTTTCCTCATCATGCATCTTGTGCTTCACAATGTTTTGATGTTATTCATAGCGATGTTTGGGGGATTACACCCATTGTTTCTCATGCACACTACAAGTATTTTGTTACATTCATTGATGATTTTAGTCGTTTTACTTGGGTTTACTTCCTTTGGGCTAAAGCTGAAGTTTTTTCAGTTTTTAAATGCTTTCTTGCATATATTGACACTCAATTTTCTGTTAATATAAAAGTTTTACGATCTGATTCCAGAGGTGAATACATGTCACATGAGTTTTAGAACTTTCTTCAAAATAAAGGGATTATCTCTCAGTGTTCTTGTCCTTCGACACCACAACAAAACGGTGTTGCTGAGAGGAAAAATTGTCACATTCTTGATGTGGTAAGAACTATTTTACTTGAATCATCTGTTCCTCCTCGTTTTTGGTGTGAAGCACTTTGTACGACTATTTTTTTATTATTAATCGCTTACCTTCTCCTACGTTAAATCACGTTTCTCCTTTTATAAGTTGTTTGGTCATTCTCCTTCATATTCTGATCTTTGTACCTTTGGATGTGTTTGTTTTGTACATCTCTCTACTCATGAACGTCATAAACTTACTGCTCAGTCTGTAAAATATGATTTTCTTACTTATGTTATTCTTCATAAGGTTTATGTTTGTTATGATCCTCATACTCGCCGTCTTCAGGTGTCTAGAAATGTGATTTTTTTAAATTAATATTTTTTCCATCTCATGTTAATCCACCTCTTGCATCTTTATATCTCATGCATATATTTTCTGATATTCCAAAATTTATAGAAATATTTAAACCTGGTTTAATGTATCGACGACGTAATCGAGATGAGTCTGGTCCCACTACTGTGATCCCTTCTAATATTGTCTCGACATCTGATCCTGCTCTTGATTATACAACTCTTCGTCGATCTGCTCGTCCTTCTCGACCCCTTGATTGGTATGGTTTTTCTTCCTCTGCCTCTCTTGTAACTAATTTATCCAGTATTTCAATTCCCACTAGCTACAAACAAGCCATGGAACATGAGTGTTGGCAAAACACAATGCAAGTAGAACTTCAATAACTTGAGGAGAATCATACATGGGATATTGTTCATTGTCCTCCTACGGTTAAACCAATTGGGAGTAAGTGGGTTTTCTCTGTGAAACTACGTTCTGATGGCTCTTTGGAGGGATATAAAGCTCGTCTTATAGCTCTGGGTAATAAGCAAGAATATGAGATTGATTATGAGGAGACATTTGCTCCCGTTGCCAAAATGATCACCTTTCGAAGCATTTTAACTATTGGTGCTTCACAATCGTGGCCGTTGCATCAAATGGATGTTAAGAATTCTTTTCTTCATGGAGATCTTCAAGAAGAGATTTATATGAAGCTTCCATCTGGTATGAGTACTTCTTCTCCTCATGATGTCTGTAAGTTAAGGCATTCTTTGTATGGGCTCAACCAAGCACCTCAAGCTTGGTTTGAAAAGTTTCATCGTACGCTTCTTTCTTTCAGTTTTACCCAAAGTCAGTATGATTCTTCTTTATTTTTCCACACATCTATATCGGGTATAGTCCTTCTCTTGGTTTATGTGGATGACATTATCATCTCTGGTACTTATTTTAGTTTGATTACTAAGCTTAAAAAACAGTTACATGCAACTTTCCATATGAAAGATCTTGGCCAACTTACATACTTCTTAGGATTAGAAGTTCATCGTCGGGCTAATGGTGTTTTTTTGAACCAACAAAAGTATATTCAAGATTGATGAGTTATCGTTTTGCCTTAGTAGATTATCAAGAGTATTTTCTAGAGAGAGAAATTGTTATAAAGTTTTTAGAGAGAGAAAACACAAGTACAAATGAGTTTCAAAGTAAAAGTGTTCAACCCCTTTATTAGAGTAGTCTCGTCCTTTATATAGAGGAGCCCAGACTTAGTCTCAAACTGAATCTGTTACAAAAAGTGGACTAATTGCTATTTAGTCCTTACAAATTATACAAAGTTACAAATATCCTCTAAAACTTTCACCAGTCACGAATTAAGGACAAAACTTACATCAATTACAGTTAAGTCCTTAAATTTACATTATTTACAATTTAGTCCTTAAATCTCTATTTCCATATCATAAGCCCCCTTAGTTCTCATGTCAGTAAATGAATGAGAGCTGAAAAGTCTTCTAATCTGTTTTATCTTCAAATCTTCACATCTTCGAAAATTCCTATTGGCTATGTAACCTGTCATAAACTTAAAAACAACTGTTCGAAGCCATTAGCTTAAAACGGTATTCGAAGCATGCATACAATATAAGATCTTAAAGCATATTCGAACCAAAAAATAAACATAATTTGGTTGATCTCAAAAAGCCTTGGTAAGTAATCACGAGCATATGAGTTCGAAATCACTACGAATCCATGTAATTATTTTACTTGAAAATCGTCTTCGAAATATTATGTAGATAAATCATCCTTGAATTATTTCACTTGAAAATCGTCCTCAAAATATTATGTAGATACATCATCCTCGAAAATAACCGTTACATATGTAATCGTTAAATTCATCATGACCCTAGTAACCTAGCCTGACCGATGTCGAACATCTAACCCACTCAATGATTCGTATTCCAACCTATCATCACATAGGTCTTTCCATCTTCACACGCCTTCACTTGCTTTAGTATAAATACAACTTGTCTCTCATTTCAACTCTCCACACACAGAAACCATTTTATAGAGAAGTTAGAGTTTTTGGCTACCTTCATCTGTTTCTCCCCTATTCTCAGGATTTTCACTAGAAAATTCAAACTTCCCGAACAACCTTCATCATCTCCGATCAACCCTTACTTATTTTATGAGAAAGAAACCAAGAACCAAAAAGGCAAAGGCCATTCTTCCCAAAATACCAGAATCCTCTGATACTGATAGTAATCTAGTGTTCAGATCTTACGATTATTTTGTATTACACAAAAAGCTGAAGAATACCAAAGAGCATGATTAATTCAAAGTGGTTCAATCAGAACTACTACTGAGACATTCTACTACGGTAACTTCGATCCTACTAAAGTTCCAAATCTTTCACCTTCCACCAAAATTGAAGAGCAATCCTCATCTAAAATCTCAGGTCCTAAAACACCTCGAGCCTCCTCATCTCAAAGCAAAATTTCTCCTCTAAAATCGAAAATAAGCAATCCTTCTTCGGAAAAATCTTCAGTAACCAAATGAAGAAAAACTTTCATTGCCATGGGAGATGAATCAACAATCATCCGAACTCCTTCTCCTCCAAATCCAGTTACTAACAATCATCCTCAAAGAGAACTGATAAAAGAGGCGCCTCAAATTTCTAACCCTTCTACAGAAACGATTATGCCAACTTCTCAAAATCCTCGAGAATAAACTTCAAAAGCCAACGAAGCTGACTCAGAGGATACAAACACTTATCTTGAGGCTAGCTCTCAAGAAAAAGCTGATATTTGTTCCATCTCCGAAGAAGAAAGGGCAAAGATTGGGAGGAACCTAAGGAACCTCGAAAGCAAGTACATTATTGCCCTGAAGAAAGTTCGTTACATATACTACAAAAAGTCCCAAGCTTAGGTTCTTAAAAACTAATGGGGAATGGGAGAAAACATAAACCTTCGTCTGTCAAAAGAATGAGAAAATCCCCATGTCTGCAAAGATGATGAACTAGTGGTATACCCAGAAATCAACAACTAGGGTCTTCGATTTCCACTAGATCCAATGATCGCGGAGTACTTCGAACTCCTCGGTTTATGCCCTACTCACGTGACACCGAATCAATGGTTCACCCTTATGTCAGTGATCATGGCATCCCGTCTATCCAAAATTCCCATTAGAATTAAAGACTTCATCTCACTTACTCAACTTTCAAAAGGTCCGGAGCTTCCATTTTATTACCTCACGTTGATGGATGATCTCAAGATCATCGATGATCTTCTGGATGTTGACGAATTCTAGAAACAGAAATTCGTTTTCATGTCTGGAGCTTGGGAAAACGACAAAGTAATTTACGAAGCTAACTCTTCGAAACTAACTCTTATGTGGAGAAGCAATCGTAAGTTCTTTGAATTTTTTACGTTCTAATATAAAATTTGTCTTCCTTTTCTTTTTTAACATTTTATTTTGCTAATTTGTATTAGAAATTTCGAAGCGCTACTCAACACGTCGAGAAGCTGCTAAGGATATTTTTCAAAAACTCACCGCCTGGGCTGAAAAAAAATGGAATAATGCATTTCATACTGACTTTCAGCCCGTCAATTTCCTCCATAACCACATGTTTCCAATCAAAGAACGTGGGCTGCCTCCTCAAGATTTATCATCCGAACCAGATCCAAAGCTTATATACCAACAAATACCCCAGCATGACTACAAAGTCTTTCTTCATATTTGCAACAGATCGGATATCCATTTGCCAAAAAAGAAGAAAGAAAAAGTCATCAAATAAAATAAGGGTAAAAAAGTAGCTAGCACATCTGTTGCTAACCCTTCCACTCCCTCGAAACCAAACGTCAAAAACGAAAAATTGTAGAATAGCCTCTCTCACCCATCGAAGAGGGAAAGGATCAAGAAACATCATCAAAGAAAAAGAAAATGTCCTTTGATTCCCTTGGAAAGAAAAAGAAACAGAAGAAAATCACTTCGTACACGTTGGTTGATGAGAACGAAGTCACTGTTGCTGAAAATCCACTGAATCCTTCAGTAGAAAATCAATCAAACAAGGACAACCCTTTGATAATCATTGAAGATAGCACCTTCAATGAAAACCAGACCAATGCAGGCTTCGACCCTAACATGTTCATCAGCTTCAAAAATACCGAAGTACTTACTAGTGAGGAACATCCTGTTCTTCATGTAATCCAAAACCATATGCTCAACTTTGGAAGACCAGAAATAATTAAAGCCTCTCTAGTAGCTGCTCACTCTCTTGAGCCTATCACCCCAATGGTTCAAAATCCTAGTACATTCGAACTCCGTGTTCCTAATCCAAATCCTGTCATCTCTATCACTCTTCAACCATTTGCCGAACTTGATGCTGCAGCAAAGAAACTTGATTCCCAAGTCGAAGCTTCCCAAAACCATCTGAACCAGCTGGCCAAGGATTTGGTTTACTATAAGGAAGGTTACGAAGTTGAGAATAAGCTTAGAGAAATTGTGCATGGAAAAGTAATCGATCAATTTCATGGTTATGAAATGGCACGGTCCGAACTGACCAAATGTTCACTTTATATAAAGAATCATCTACGAATCAACCACATCATAGAGACTGAATTGCTGACTAGTAATCATAAAGTAGAGTTGAATAAAATCAACACTAGCCATGCTACTGAACCAGCCGCTGAAAAAGACAACTCCAAGAAGCTTTGAAACTCTCTCACTCTTTGTGAGACAAAAAAAGAGCTAACCGATGATATGAATAAGTTGAAGAAGAATTTTGAAACTGAAAAAGTTGATGCTGTTGCTGCCGCCGAAGCTGCACTTTCAAAGGATATGCAAACTGCTATTCGCATCGGAAAATAAGATGCAACCATTCTTCTCATTCGTAAACTTCATGCTACTTATCCAAAAATCGATGTGACAAACTTTTGGAACGATATCCCTGAATAAAAACGCCCAAGCAAAGCTTTCGACCCTATTCTGAATTCATCATCTTCCGAAGACGAATCATCCGATGAAGAAGAATCTTCTGAATAACTTTACTATTATGCTTGTATCCTTGTCGAATTACAATATCCTCCTTTTTGTACCTTAATGACTTGATCTAAATGAAATGTTTTTGTATGTTATTATTTTCCTTGTTTCTTATTCGATGCTAAATTTTTCAAACAAAATAATTATAAAACCTTAACAAATTAATATAAACTTACCTCCACGAATCATTTACCAAAATTAATGTTGCTCATCGAAAACATTGCAGTTCTTTGAAAAAATTATCAAGCTTTGGTAGCTCTTCCAAAAAATTCTCAGTGTGTTGTTAAGCGTTCACCTCGAAATAAAAATGTAATATAATTAATAAACATGGTTGTTTCTTTGAAAAGTTTCAGAAACACTTCAGAACATTCTACTCTTAAGCAATATCAAAGGTGATCAATCTTTGATAATTCATTAAGATAGTAATCGAGCATACATAAACAACCATTAGAAAAAAAGTGAGCTTTATTGATAATATCGATTATGTACACGACGCCTCGTTAAAATCTTACTGGGCCAACATGAGAGGAAATAGTGCGCCATTCGAAACAAAAATTTCAAATTTCAAAAACATAACTACTCCCCATAAAGCTTCAAGTGTTGGATATTCCACGGATGTTGAAGAATTCTCCGAGGACCCCGGCTTGATTCTTTCAACAACTGTATAAGGCCATTCCCAATTCGGAGCCATTTTTCTGAGGTTCTTCTCCTTTGTCTGCAAAAAACCTTTCCGCAACACCTTATCACCTTCTTTAAATTCTCTTGTTTTCAGCTTCGAATCATATTTATTTCTCATAAGAGTTTGATAATGAATTACTTTCAAATGAGCTCGAACCCTTTTCTCCTCAATCATATCCAAATGAACCATTGGAATTTCATCATTAGACCTTTCCGAATATTGAGATATTCTAAAATATAACATTGTAGATTCAATAGGGCTAACTGCATCCATACCATATGCCAGAGAAAAAGGAGTCTCTTTTGTAGCCTCTCTTGGAGTTGTTCGATAAGCCTAAAGCACCTTTTGCAAATAATTTGGCCATTTCCTTATTACCCCCGATAGATTCTTCTTCAAGCCATCTAAAATCGTTCTATTTGTCACTTCCACATGTTCATTAGCTTGAGGATGAAAGGGCGTCGAAAAACATTGCTGAATTCCTTTAGAAGTACAGAATACAGCCATTTCCTTATTATTAAATTGAGGGCCATTATCTGTTGTGATTCTCTGAGAAACCCCAAAACGAAAACAGATACTATTCACAATAAATTTGATGACATCATTTGCCTTTGTACCTGATAGCGGTTCGGCTTTCTGCCCACTTCGTAAAATAAACCACCGCCCCAATTATAATTTGCCTTCCTTAGAGGCCATCGACAAAGGTCCCACTAGATCGATTCCCCACCTATCAAATCGTATCGCCTCAGATATAGACATAAGCGGTACTGCTGGTCTGTGAATAGCATTGGAAAATCTCTGACAAGTATCACAACCTTGAACTAAATTCTTAGCATCGTTCATGATTGTAGGCCAATAAAACCCTACAAGTAAAACTCGACGCGATAGAGCTTTGAACCCATAATGAGTTGACCCTTCACCATCATGTAACTTTGACAATACTTCTTGTGATTCTTGTCTGCCTAAACATCGTAGTAATGGTTTGCTTAATGCTTTTTTATATAAAATTCCATCCAGAACTATATATTAGAAGGCTACCCGCTTAACTTTTTGGTCAATTGAGAATCATCTGGCAGTGATCGTTGGGTCAAAAAATTAAGAATATCCGATCGCCAATCGCGTCGGCTTTCATCATTGATAAACAAATCTTCTATAATTTCACACTGGCTAGATTGAGTAACAATTGAAGGATTCTCTTGTAGCAAAATCCAAGGATATTCTTCATTGTAAGCAACATTTGCTAAAGAATAAGCCACCATGTTACATCCTCACCCGATATATTCCACAACCACATATTCAAACAGAAGCATTAAATTCCGAAGCTTCCGAAGATATAAAATCAAACGATCCTTTCTTGCTTCGGAAAATCTAGACACCTGATTTGCTAACAACTAAGCATCCGTTTCCAAGTGCACTAAAGTTACCCAAAAAATGTTTTCCAATCTCAAACGTGCCAAAGCAGCTTCGTATTCAGCTTCATTTTTCGAAGCATGGAAACCAAATTTAATTGATTGGACCATTGTTTCCCTTGTTGGAACTATTAATTGAACCCCAACACTGCACCATGAAATACTGGATCCTCCATCTGTTGGAACAACCCACCTCGAATCTACAAGTAAAGCTTTTTTAGTTTCTTCCTCATCTGATCGGCTTGAGTGGAACTCAACAAAAAAAATCAGCCAATGTATGTGCTTTGATCGAAGTTCGAGGTGTAAATAAGAAATCGTAATCCCCCAAATCCACTGACCATTTGGCCATCCTCCCCGAAATATCAGGTCGTTGTAAAATAATTTTTAAGGGGAATGAAGTTCGGACTTCGATAGTGTGAGCTTGAAAATATGGACGCATCTTCCTAGCAACAATCACTAATGCTAAAGCCAGATTTTCCAATTTCATATATCTCTTTTCTCCTGCCACCAGACTATTCTAATGTAATACACCAGCTTCGGAATTCCTAAATCTTCACTAATTAACACTGCGTTGAGTGCGAAATCCGATACCGCGATGTATAAAAATAATTTCTTCCCATTTCGAAGCTTTGTCAAAATCTCTAGTGATGACAACAAATTTTTAATGTTTGTGAATGCTGCTTCATATTACGATGTCCAATCGAACCTGTTGGGTCCTCATAACACTTAAACGAAAGGAAAGCATTTGTCAGAATATCTTGAAATAAATCGATTAAGTGCGGCTAACCTTCCTGTTAGTATTTGCACTTCTTTGACTGATCAAGGTGAATTCTTTGTTATCAAAGATTTTAACTATTCTGGGTCGGCTTCTATTCCCTTTTTACTAGATAATAAAACCAAAACGATTCCCCGATCGAACTCCCAAGGTACACTTCTCAGGCTTTTATTTCAACCTGATCGCTCTTAAATTCAAAAAGCTTCCTCTAGATCATCAAGATGCACTTCGTCCCTTGAACTTACTACCATATTGTCTATATATACTTCTATATTTCTTCTGATCAGCGTAGCAAAAGCTTTATTTATTAGTCTCTGATAAGTTGCTCCAGCATTCTTTAATCCAAAGGGCATCAATCTATAACAATACAAGCCCCTATCAGTTATAAAAGTCGTGCACTCTTGATCTTTTGGATCCATTTGGATCTGATTATACCCTGCAAAAGCATCCATGAAAGTTAAAATTTTGTTGCATGAAGTGGAATCAATCAACTGATCTATTCGAGGAACAGGAAATGGATCTTTTGGGCAAGCTCTATTCAAATATATAAAATACACACAAATCCTCCATTTCACATTCTTCTTCTCAACCACCACCGGATTCGCCTTCCACAAAGAATACTGTGATTCCCTTATGTGTCCAACCTTAGACAACCGATCCACTCCTGCAACAATTGCTTCTGCTTTTTCCGAGGAAAACACTCTCCTTTTTTGAGTTACCGGGTTGACCTTCGGATCTATGGCCAAGATATATCAAATTACCTCAATAGGTACTCTTGTTACATCTTCTGTCTTCCAAGCGAAAACATCCAAATTTTGAGATAAAAATCAAGTAGTTGTTGCGTAGAAAAAGGGTCAATAAAGTTCCAATTCGAATCACCTTTCCTCCCGAAAAAGTAAACTCCTCTATCTCTTCACTCACCTTTAAAGACCTCAGGGTTTCCCTCAGATCGTAAACCCTTTCTTCCAAATCCGAGGGTACCCTCTTTAATTGTTATTCTCGCATCGAATCCCCACTGTTGGATCCTCGGACCCAAAGCACAGTGGCAAAGAATTCCCTAGCAACCTTTTGATCGCATTGAACCACCCCAACGACGTCTCCAACAACATACTTAAAGCATTGATGAACTGTTGAAACCACCCCGTACGTTTTTAAAATCCATAATCTTCCAAAAATAACATTATAACTTGTGGGACAGTCCACCACCACAAAGAGTACTTGATCCTTTTTTCTTGAATGGTCATTTTCCCAAACTAACTTCACCTTTGAATTCTCCAACAACACGATCCGTTACACCCGTGAATCCGATAATTGTACGATCCAATTGAGTAATCTAAGGTGCATTCGTCATTCTATCATAAGTCGATTTAAAAAGGACATTAGCAGAACTGCTAGTGTCAATCAACACACGTCGAATTTTGACGCCAGCCACCTCAGCTCTGATTACCACAACATCCTCATGTGGTCCTGCTGTTCCTCTCAGACCGTCTTCATCAAACAAAATAAAGGGAATATATTTCTTTCCATACAAATGTGTTGACATCCTCCCTTCAATTTGAGTTGTCAAGTTGATAACATGCCTTTTTTCTGGAGCTATCTGAATTTCCAGTCATTGAATCGCCCCCAAAAATAACCAACTACTCAAAAACCTTACATAATTCTTGAACACGCCCCTTTTCCACAAGCTCTTTGACTGTCATCAGAAGCAACCTATTTGGATCATTTTCAACATATTCAGAAGAAGCATCGAATGATTCAACCTACGAATCATCAAATTCTCAGCTGACTATGCAGCCTTCGAAGTCGATGCACCATTATTTTTTGATGCACGCCCATGTGATTTCACATAGGTTAGGAGCTTTCCATTCTCAATCAGATATTGGATTTCTTTCTTGAGAGCAATACAATCATTTGTATCATGCCCAATATCATCATGATATCTGCAAAATTTATTATTTTTCCTCCTTTGGCCTACTGATGGGAGTTGGCTTCCTGAAATTTACAGAATTCTTAGTCTTATCCCAAATGACAGAAACATTCTCTGTCAGATCATCATAATACTCAGGCTTGACCCATGTATTTGGTCTTGGTCTGTTGTAAGTATTAGATGAAGTGCGATTTGAATATGGTAAGGATAAATAGAGACCCCATTTGGCTATAATGATACCTTTTTATAATGAGACCTATTTTGGCTATAATGAGACCCAAAATGACCAAATTTACCTTTGATATAAAAGATTCATTTCAACCTAACTCTTCTCTTTTCTCTCTTCTCTACACAAAAAACTATCGAAATCGGCCAAAAAAACTCAACATTTCTCAAATCCGAACTCACAAACACGTCAAGGTATGAATCCTATACTTATTGACGTAGTTTTTATACATTTTAGTTAGGTATTTGTAGTGATATTTAGAGTTCTAGTTTTTTTTGAAAAATCGATTTTTCATCTAAATGTTGTTATTTTTTTGAAAATAAATTGTAGATATGTGTTAGTCTCGTGATTATCGACGTTTTGGTACCAGTTTTGTTGAATTTGGTTATGTTTTTTGGGATTTGGGTTTGATTTGAATTCTAGGGTTTGGAGTTGTTGGTTGTGCAAGATTGCGAGCAAGACACACACGATCCTGCACGATTCGCGAGTAGCGAGTTCGCAAATCGTGCACGATCGCGTGTGGCTTGCTCGCGATCTTGCACAACCAGCGATGGTGAAATTGCGAACTGTTTGTTCGCAATTTCACCAAAACTGAGCATGCTCCATGCACAAATTTTTCTGTTTTGCCACATTCTCCTAATTTATTCCCTAAAATTACTTGTATATTCACGATGATTTTATTTCTTGTATTTCAGCGTGCCTCGTACACAACATACACCTGTTTGTAATTCAGGATCTGACAGTGATAACGGGCGGGAGGAGGTTGTTTCACGTTCATGGTCACGGTCACGGTCACGGTCTATCAGACGTAGGCCTAGCGTTGCCACTCCAGCACCTACTGTATCCTATACGATTGGGACGGTGGATCGTATTTTTCGGAAAGTCAATCCGCATTTGCCTGCTATTTACCCAGACTACACACTGCACGAGGCATACAACGTCTTTAGAGGATAGGTAAGTAATGATTGGTTTAAAGTACGACGTATGGTCTTTTATATTATGTATAACTTATTGATGTTTTCTGTAGGCTCGTCGGCCATCGCGGTGCTACGCGATGAACGGTACCCATCGCGCATGGGATCTTACTGGGCAGAGCAGGGTCAGACGTCAGGTTATGATGTCTTGCTTTGGTCCCCTCAATGATGTCTTGGATCGTTAGAGTACCAACGTACACCTAGTGGATTCGTTTCCTCAGAGGTGGCATTCGGAGACCAACAACTTTCACTTGTCTCTTGGTGAGATGACGGTGAAGTTAGACGACGTCCACGCTATTACTGGTCTGCCGGTTACAGGTGATGATTTTGTCATTCACTCATTTCCTAGTAATGGAAAACGTTTGGCATGGTATTCTAGGTCATTAGGTATATCTGAGGATGCACTTAGGACGGAGTTAGGGAGTAACGGGGGGGGGGGGGGGGAGTAGTGCTAGATCTGTTCGTTTAAAGTTTTTGCGTGAGCAGTACTTACAGCCCCATTTTATAGATGATACCATGTCTGATGGGTACCGTAGAGTGTGTCACTAGGGGTTATTTGCTCCACATGTTCGGTTGTTGTATTCTAACAAACAAGACGGGGAACATTATATCGTTAGATTACTTGCAGTTTGTAGAGCAGTATAGGGCATCCGTTAGATACAATTGGAGCCAACATATACTAGCTCAGCTGTATCACCATCTAGGGAAGTCGTCCATACACTCCACTTTAGGGATTGCAGGTTTTATTGCCATGTTGGAGACGTGGATATACGATCTCTTCCTCCCTTTCTTGACTACGGTCAACACTCTCGACGAGCCTTCCATGCCTGTTATTTACCAATACGTACCTCCACATTATCGTGCAGATGATGAGACTCGTATCAACATCCGGCAGCTACTGGCTTCGTTGAGGGAGCACCATGTGAGTTACGATCATTTTTTACATTTGTTTATTAGTATTTATTTTATTATTACTTAAAGTTGGTCAATCATTATTAACTTACGATGTAGGTTTGGTTCATGCCTTACGGCAAGATACGCGAGCATTTCCCTTTCAGCGATGTGGCTTGGATTGACCACATGCTGAAGGCGTTTGACATAGTTGAGGCGTACTATCCACTTCGGGTCGCTCGGCAACTTGGGCACATTCAAGATATACCACCGGTGTTGCGGCCTGTTTTACCAACAGAAAGGAAGAAGCGTGTCAACACACGCTTTTTGTGGGATGAGGCTACATGGAACGCATGGCGGTCGCACGTTATTGATCGGAGGATTTGTGGTGACATATATGTTATAGGCGGTCCTAGTACGACCTCTTTGTACGACGTATGGATCTTTGACCACCTATGGTACACCGTGTTTGATCCTAGTGTGGTTAATCCATTTTCTGCACATGTTGTAGAGACCCCGAGTGCGATGTCATATCAGGCACGACTGTATGACCTATGTGTTCATGTGATTGATGGATATTCGAGAGCGGACGAGATAACATCTGAGGAGATGCGTCATGAGATGCACGAGTGTTCGCTTTTGGCGCACCAGTACCGCGTGAGTGATTGACTAGATTTATATTATATGACTACTATGACGATTGTTTGTTACTATCTTTTGTTTTACTTCGGTTGTTGCTTTCGTTGATTTTTTTGTTATTTGCAGGATTATTATATGTTTTTATGTTGTTATGTTGTTATATATCTTATGTTTTTACTTCGATTTTGTGTTATGGTATTGTGTTATTGTTTAATTATGTGTTATGGTATTTTGTTACATTTAAATGATATAACTTTCAAATATTTGTTCAAACTCTACCTTTTAAAATAGCATCAAAGTGCACAGACTGCAACATAAACTCAAATATAAGATGAAACACAAACTCAAACATTTTTAGAAACTCAAACTCCAACACAAACTCAAACATAAACCTAATAAGAAACTCAAACATAAACTCAAACATAAACCGAATCAGAAACTCAAACATAAACTAAAACACATGCTTAAACATAGTCTGAAACATGAACTTTAACATAAGCATCGACTTCTACAAATCGGAGTTTATCTATTAGGCCAGTTCCATTTTATCAAGTTCTTTTCTTCTTTCGCATCTTGGTAGTCACGCATTTCCTTTAGCCGAATGTCAATAATGTCCAAATGGACCGAATCCAACTGGTCCTCTGTTATAGAATTCGTGACTTGACAGTTGCACTCCTAAAATTCGTGACTTTAATAATTTCCCGCCCAAACAACCACGAGCCTATAAATAGGTGCTAAGCACTCCTCAAAGATAAACAGTTTAACAAATGGAATTTACCCTTTATGAAGACTACCATTTGCTTGAGGCGGTAAAACTTGCCCGCCGAGAGTTGGGGGAAGACTACTTATTGTTTGTTTGTTTAAGTTAATGTATGAACTTGTTGTTTGTTTGTTTGTTTGTTTGTTTAAGTTAATGTTTGAACTTGTTGTTTTAGTTTCTATGTATTTCCATTTACCATGTTGTAGTTTTTATTTGGTACCCATTTACCATGATTTTGTATTCAAGTCCAATAAAAAATTTCCTTCATAATGTCTTATTTGGTATCTATTTACCATGATTTTATTTTGAAACAACAACTAATAAGAAAATCGCAACTTCAAACAACAACTAATAAGAAAATCACAATTGAAATTAACAAATGCTACGAAAATCACAACTTCAAACAATATCTAATACGAAAATGAGAAATTAAAATAACAACCGCTAAGAAAATCGCAACTTCAAACAACAACTAATAAGAAAATGACAACTTAAAATAACAACCGCTAAGAAAATCACAACTTCAAGTAACACCTGCTAAAAAAATCACAACTTCAAATAACATCAGTGAAAGGCTTAGTCGTATCTAAGTTTGTATTCCACATCATCCACTCCCTCCTTGCAATAATATTGTCCTCTAGAAATGCTACCATATCCCTCGTGATGCAGTCTATCAAGCTCTAGTTCCAGACGAAAGCTGTTTTTTGCTTAATTAACGATGGCAAGAAACACAAATGTTGTATTGGCTTGCACAACGAGACCTCTTGTACCTAAACGATCGTAGTTTATATACATCGTACATAGGACACGCTCGAAAAACTGACCGCTGGTATCTTCCCCCTAGTATTTGGCGGGAAATCTTCACCGCTTGAAGCATATGGTAGTCTTCGTCCGCCGTAAACTCCATATGTAAACGTTAACGAGTTTTATATTTTTGGGAATGCTATATGTTTGGCAAGTGTCTTATTTTTCTTGATTCTATGCCCTATCTTATAGGGCCGATTCAATTTTGGTGGGCGTTTAATATTTGGATATGGTCTCATTATAGCGATATTCATACCCTTTTGAATGCAGTGTTGTCCTAAGCTATAATGGGACCCTGCTTCTAAACCACGTGGGTTGTAATAATGATCATGGATATGTGTGTATCTTTTATATATATATATTATGTGTCACAATATTAGTCGTCTATTCAGATTACGTTATCCTTACCTTACGTGTTATTCGATTAAAATGGAAATTTTATAATATTGTTAAAAAAATGGTTTTGGACTCAAGAACTGAAAAATTGTGAAAAATGTCAAAACTGTCACTACTTTAAGCTACTTTCAAGTTGTTTTTTTACCTCTTTTAAGAAATTTGGGTCTTGGACTCAAGAACTAAAAAATGTGAAAATGTCCAAATTGTCACTACTTTAAGCTACTTTCAACCTGTTATTGAGCTCTTTTAAGAATATTTTTTTTCACACAAATTTCAAGTCGTTCAAGTAAAATGACTAATGTATAATATTGGTAAAAAAAATTGAGTTTTGAACAGGAGAACTAAAAAAATGTGAAAAATGTCAAAATTGTCACTACTTTAAGCTACTTTCAAGTTGTTTTTTTTACCTCTTTTAAGAATTTTTTTTCCACACAAGTTTCAAGGCATTCGAGTAAAATGACTAATTTATAATATTTGTAAAAAAAATTGAGTTTTGGACTCGGGAACTAAAAAAATGTGAGAAATGTCAAAATTGTCACTATTTTAAGCTACTTTCAAGTTGTTTTTTTACCTCTTTTAAGATTTTTTTTCACACAAATTTCAAGTCATTCGAGTAAAATGACTAATGTATAATATTGGTACAAAAATTGAGTTTTAGACTAGAGAAAGTTACAAAATAAGAAAATTACAAAATTTCTAGTAGTCTTTGCGAGCATGGCATGCTGTAAGTTGTCGAATTCGCGAACACCAGACGTTGTAATTATGCAGAATCGTGAAATGCCCCTGCGCATGTTTGAGCAATTGTAGCGTTGGCCATGCGCAATTTTTCTACAATCCAACTTTCTGTGTTCGCGAATTCGCCACTGTGCCTATTAAGTGAATTTTGTTCCACCATTTTTTTGCTGAAATCAAAATTTTTATGTGGAAATAGTTATTTAAGATGGTTGTTTATTTTACAATAATATCGGAAATGGAATTTTCAAAATAAATAAAACGTGAAAGTATCGATTACAAACCGAGGTGAAAGTAAAATAAAGCATTCGTAAGTGCGAAAGTTAAAAACAACTAATGCATAAACAAATCATGAGTCTTCGACCAAATTTCATACATGTGGTGGCTCTTCGCGTGCGGTCGATGCTTGGGCGGGCTTGATTTGGTTATGTTTGTTAAATCGTTTGTCGAGCGGTATTGCCCAATCGGTGACGGCTTCTTCCGTGCGAAACAGAAACCAAGTAGGATAGATTTCCGGAAGTGGTCCATTCAACACAACCTACATAAATAAAACTAAGATAAATATTTGGTCAAAAAATAATATATAATATTAAAGGATTCATTGGTATACTTACTTTCATGAAATGGTTACCGTGTACAAAACCTATACCAACTTCCATGTTAGGACACGATCGAGGAGGCACACCGCGTAGAGGTAGATACGTGTATGATTGGTGGAGTGATAGGTGGTATACGATACATTGGTATCTAGTGGATATCACTAAGCCTAAGCCGGGTAACGTCATCCAATGTCGATTACCGTTCCCATACAACTAAAAAACGTTCAACCTTTTCACTAGGTTATCTACACTTTGTGAACCATCAAACATCTCTCCCATAGATCGCGTTGATTTTGCCATTCTTCGATCAAATCTCGTCTAACTTGGTCCCATGAATCGGATTTACCATATACCGTCAAAGCAACGACCCGGAATCCGCAATTACTGTCGGGAGACACGTCTTCGACGCTAGAAATGTAGTCATGCAAATAGTTAGGAAACCAACTCTCATAGCTGCTAAAATCTTTGCCCTTCGATGATTTTTTTGATCGAGCCACTCTCTTTTTCTTGGGTTGAGCCTTGGTTTTAGCTTTATCTTTTGCCTTGTATTTTGGTGCTAAAAATGTATTAGCTACCGAGCCGGTCGTGCTACCTATCATACCGGTAGTGCTAGCGCCTAGACTACCATTGTATTCCTACTTGGATGGGTCCCGTTTAGTTGATTTTTCTCGACCGGCTTTTTTCTACTTTTAGTGACAACCGGCTCCTTAGGTTCCAAAACATGACTTCTAGCGAGATCTAGGATTTTCATCATCCTATTTATGATGTGATCTTGGACGTGTTGCCCGTAACCGCGGATGGTGCTATCTATTAAGGAAAGTTTTCTCGTGAGCTCGTCTTCGGTATCAACCTCATCATTAGGTTTGATCTTTAACATACTCCAATAAACATCACACTCATCTTTTCTAACCGCCCTTCCTTCTTTATAAATCAAAGCTAATTCTCATGCACATGGTAAATTATGAGTTGTCCTAATAACACACCCACACATTCCAGGAGTGAACCATATTATCAAGACCATTGCGAGATTTGTCTTTATTATTTCTATAGCCGTACATGAAATTTCACCATTGACATCCTTGTAGATTGTTTTGTTAGGCGCCCTAGTTGAGTTTCTTGGACAATACCTACTACGCTCGAATGATTAAAAAATGTTAGAGTGTTGAGCGGTAAGTAATGCATGGACATTTTTCCAAAATTGCTCAAACGTGCATATACTACTACCAATTGCCCGCTTGAGGCTCGAGTGAGCACTCTCCGCCCTATAACATGAGATAAAATAAATTAGATTTCTAACACTTAATATTAAAAACTATTGTATAGAGATGAAAATATAACTCACCGATTGCTAGTTTGGTTGCCCAAATGTTTTAATTTGTTCGTGTGAATATTGAGAAATTTGTGTCCATAATCGTCAATCCATTTCTTCATAACGTACTCGACAACCATTGGACAAATTGCGTACGTGTGGTGCAATTCGGCAAGGTTTTTGTTATAATCTTCGAGCGTGGCCGAATAGGCAACCCTTTGGTAATATTCGACGAACTCATCGGCCATGACCGAATTCGGTAAAAATTTCTAAGCGTAAGAGTTGATGTTCCTACTAATATGAAAATTTCATAGCATATGAGTTGCGTCCGGAAAAATATCATCGATAAAATTCATTAAATCCAACTCCCTATCGGTGATGATAATGTTAGGTAATGCGCACTTGTTGTTTGTCAACACCTTCTTTAGAACACTCAATCCCCAAGTGTAGTTCTCTTATTTCTCAGAGCTAAAAAAACAACACAAAATATCTTCTTCGTCGAAGTTTGGCCAACTATCTCTAGTAAAGGCATCTTATATCTTGTAATCTTATACATGTTATCCATTATAAGAACTTGAGGAAAAGTGCGAGTGATATCGATGCTTTTAGGATGTGCAAAAACAACTTGAGGATCTCGTCCGTTGCTTCACAAGTTCGCTCCCAAACATAGTACTCGTGTTATTTTAACTTAGAAAACAAGTATTGCATTTGGGTCTTGCCCATTTTATCAACCAAATCATGTTTTGCCGCATGTTGTATATCGTGTGCATGCTTGATACATTTTGCAGGTCTTTAATCTTCAAACCACGGTATATCTCTCTTGGTCGAGAACCGACTTCCGTTTGACTACGAACGAGCAATTGTTCTTCGACCTTTAATCTAGGGGCTAGTGAGTGACCATCCAAGTGCAAAAATGGTTCGTGGTTGTGTTTCCCGTTTAGCACTATCAATTTCCAATAATCGGGTATCTCTAAGACCGGACTCCCTCTTAAATAGAACGGGCACCCGCATTTTTTCGATGAACATTCACGACGCTTCTTAACATACCCCGGTTTGAGGTTAGGTTTGTAAACCCCGTGCCTCTCGCACCTAAAATATATCCTAGGAGTTTTCATACTTTTGTTACCGCCGTCGTTTTTACTACTTAGCACAATGAATCCTAGTTTTATGCTTTGGGACTCGACCCAATCGATCAAATCGGGTTTGGTGTACAAGGTGTCCGTACTAAACACTTTCGTTTAATCGGCCATTGAACATGGCGGTTGATCCGGTCCCTACAAATGGTCCGTTTCAATTATATAAAAATATACTTAATTGTAAACGATCATCTAATTTGCATCCGTACAAATATAGCATAACATGTCTAAATCGCGAACACCAAGTGTGAGTATTTGGCAACATCGCGCACTGGTCGTTCGCATATATACCCAATGGATAAATAGACAACGCACATATTTGGACAAATCACGCACTGGCCGTTCGCATATATGCCTAAAGGACGAATGGACAACGCGCATATTTGGCCAAATTGCGAGCAAGTCGTTCGTCCATTAGGCATATCCGCGAACAGCAGTGGGTGATTTGACCTATTTTGGATGTTCCCATCTGCGCACCCCATGTTCGAAGTTCGTCCTATTCATAGCACTATCAGCGTTATATTCGCATTGAAACTACAAAAACACAAAATTACCTCATCTTGGGTTTCCAGATGGTCCGTCAACGGCTCCTCCTCCTCCGGTGCAAAATCATCAATATTGTAGCTGAAATCTTCATTCAAATCACTCAAATCCATGGTAATTTTGTATTTTTAGGATTTTTAGAGAGAGAAAGCTTAAGGGAGAAGTAAAATAAAATTTATTTTTTGTTACAAACTTGGTCTTATAAATGAAGGATAAAATGGATATTTCACATTAAAGAAAAATAATTGTGATTTTGGGGTCTCATTACAGCCAAATGGGGTCCCAATATAGCCTTGCCCATTTGAATAACCACCACTCCGAGGAGGAAAGTAACTGTTTTTCTGCCTCGACTGATTATTACCATTGTCATTGTTATTATTCGAAGGCTGCCCCTGATTGTTGGTTGCGTGCCCTGAATATTTCGGAGTACTGACCGGTCCGTCTCAGACTCTACTCGACTCCTATACTTTAATTTGATCCTCGACTTGAGCCATAAATGCTCCAAAAGTCAAGGCCCTTCTCTTTGTTATTTCATTAGCTAAATCCCCTGGCAAAAACCCTTGGTGAAAAGCTGTCATTGCCACATTCTCCTCACAGTTGTCCAAACTAGCCTTGGTCAACACAAATCTCTTGGTATAATCTTTCAATTTTTCTCCCGGTGCCTGCTTGCACTGAATAATAGTGTCGTCATTTCCTCTCATCTCTCTGCTTCCCACAAAATGCCTTTGAAAAGCAGTATAACAATCTCTGAAATTTGATAGGGACCCCCTCGGAATCCTGTTGTACCACTTAAGAGTCGTTCCCTTAAAAGGATGTGAAAATGCATGACACACAAGCCAATCGTCATCCTCGAAATTTATCATACAATTTTTGAATTATTCGATGTGATCATCGAGATCTTGCATCCCAACAAACTTTTCCACCTTTGAAATGTCAAAAAGCTTCAGAAGTGCCATGGGTCGAATTTCATCTGTCAATGGAGAATTCCTCCAGTCAACACCTTGAACGAACTGGTCATCAGTTCCCATTGTGACATATAGGTTCCTATCAGTTTCAGCATACTGATTCAAAAGATTTCCTTCATGCCAAATTGAACGAGGAGCATTCTTAGATTTGCTTTCCTTTTTATACTTCCTCGAATAATCCCTTTCAGATTCTCCTTTTGATGAACCTTTATGTCTCTTAAAACCCGAGGCTGAGCTTTCAACCTCCTCATCACTAGAAGTCACTAATTTATGTTTATCCTTTCTCTCCTTTCGAGATGAATATCGCTCTTTAAGAGGTACAAAACGTGTTTTTTTATGGTCAGACTTAGTGCGTCGATCCTCGAAAGACCGATCTGACTAACCTCCCACCTCAGTCTTTTCTACTTCATGTCTAACCTCATATCTGAGCCTTGCTGAGAGTATATCTTGCTCTTTTCGCTTATATTTCTCATTCAAAGTATTAATTTTATCTAAAAGTTGATTGATTCGTGCCTCGATATCAGATTGAGCTTGGATCAGAGATGATCCGTCAGTTCTATTTCCATCGGTTTTCTCAGCATCCATTGCTGATGGAAGTGTAGTATTGTTTTATGGATTCATCATATAAATTTCAGTCAAAGAATTCAACTAGATTGTATCTAACGAAATAATAGCACTGATTTTTTGTCCCTAGTGGAGTCACCAATTTGATGAGTTATCGTTTTGCCTTAGTAGATTATCAAGAGTGTTTTCTAGAGAGAGAAATTGATACAAAGTTTTTAGAGAGAGAAAGCACAAGTACAAATGAGTTTCAAAGTAAAAGTTTTCAACCCCTTTATTAGAGTAGTTTGGTCCTTTATATATAGGAGCCAAGACTTAGTCTCAAAGTGAATCTGTTACAAAAAGTGGAGTAATTGCTATTTAGTCCTTACAAATTATACAAAATTACAAATATCTGCTAAAATTTTCAACAGTCACGAATTAAGGACAGAAGTTACATCAATTACAATTAAGTCCTTAAATTTACATTATTTAAAATTTAGTCCTTAAAAATCTATTTCCATATCAAAGATCTTATCACTTTGACTGGTTTGGAGGATGCTTCTTGTGTTGATACTCTTATGGAGGTAAATGTCAAATTTAGGAAAAATGAAGGGAACCTTTTGGATGATCCTACTCTTTATCGACGCTTGGTTGGGAGTCTTATCTACTTGACAACTACGCCCCCAGATATATCTTATGTTGTTCATCAAGTCATTCAGTTTATGTTCTTTCCTCGACATCTACACCTTGCTGTAGTTCGACGCATCATTCATTATCTTTAAGGCTCGCCTACTCGTGGTTTATTTTTTCCAGCTGGCTCATCTTTTTAACTTGTTTCCTATAGTGATGTTGATTGGGTTGGATGTCCAGATACACGTCAATCTACTACAGGTTGGTGTAGGTTTTTAGGCGATGCTCTAATTTCTTGGAGGTGTAAGAAACAAGATCGTGTTTCCAAATCCTCTACCGAAGCCTGCTCGGTATCATATGTTGGGGCTCAGACGTGGTGGTTTCCTAGGGACAAGCTGTCCGGTCCAAACATAGGATACAAGCCAAGAAATCCACCACGGCTAGGGCTCAGACGTGGTGGTTTCTCTTCGGAGGCTTGAGATAGATGACCGAGTATCATGCCATGTCTAGTGCTTGTTCTGAAATTGTGTGGATACGCGGTCTTCTTGAGGAGGTTGAATTTCCGCAAACAACTTCTACCCCTCTTCGTGTTGATAATAGTAGTATCATTCAGATTGCCACCAATCATGTTTTTCATAAGCGCACCAAAAAGATTGAAGTTGATTGTCATTCCATTCGAGATACTTTGGAAAAACGGGTAATATATCTTCCTCACATCTCTTCTGATCTCCAAGTGGCTGATATTTTCACCAAAGCTATGACTCGTCAGCGACATCAATTTCTTATTGGTAAATTGTTACTGGTTGACTTACCAACATCAATTTGAGAGAGGGTGTTACAGGAAATAAATTAGATTAATATCTAATTTATTTAGTCAAAGATTGAGTTAATATATATTGTAGTATAATATGTATGATAATCAATTATAGTCAATAGTTTACGTCAACTTTAGAAAAATAAAGATTCTAGTATTAATTGTTATAACCGCTGTAAATTAGTATAAAAGGTGAACGAGAACGATAAATAAGATATGCTTTTTCAGAAAGGAAATACTTTTGACAGGTAGAATTTGGATTATCTGGAACCCTAGTGTAATCAATGTATCTAGGTTATCCCAATTCTCTCAGTTCATACATTGCATGGTCAAGTGCCACAACTTCAACGCATCTTTCATATTCAGTGCCATCTATGCTTTCAATGATTCTCAAGATCGTTCTCATATTTGGAATGATTTAATAGCCATTTCTAAGCATGATCAAGGCATCCCATGGGTCTCCATAGGAAATTTCAATACCATTAGTCATCCGGAGGAGCGATTAGGCTCTTCCGAAAATTGGTCCTCAATAATTGAAGATTTCAATAATTGCTGCTACCTCAGTGAGCTCAGTAATCTCTGATCCACTGGATTCAACTTCTCTTGGATTCATAAACAGCCAACTCATCCAATCCTATCCAAAATTGATCGTGTTTTTGTCAACCCTGTCTGGGATGATCTCATTCCTATGTCTTTCGCTCACTTTGGTTTTCTTCATTCCTCCGACCATACCACTGTTACTCTCAACCTTGGGTCCCCCCGGAAAAGACGTAAGAAACCTTTCATATTTTTTAATATTTGGCAATCCAATCCTCAATTCAAAACCATTGTTCCAAAAAATGGAATCTTCCTATCTCTTCCTCTAGTATGAGTCTTGTCACTAACAAGCTCAAGCGGCTTCAGTATAAGCTTTCTTGCCTCAATCATAAGGAGTTTAGTGACATTAGTACTAGGGTTTCTAATGCTCAAAATACTCTCTCTCAAGCTCAATCTAATCTCGCTCGAGACCCCCTCAACCCTTTACTTGTCACCAAAGAAGTCGAGGCTTCCACGACTTTCATCTTTCTTAGTCGTGCTGAAGAATCCTTTCTCAAGCAAAAATCTAGAGAAAACTGGATCAAGCTTGGTGATAAAAACACCAAATTTTTCCACAACGATATAAAAAAACATATTTTCCGTAACAAAATTATTTCTATCAATAATGACAAGGGTATCATTGTTTCAACTCCCGCTAGTGTTTTTAAGGCCATTGTGAGTTATTTCGACGAATCCCTTGGTACTAGGCATCCTGCTGGTTATACGGGGTTGGAGAAAGTTTCTTCTATTCTTTCCTCTAAAGTTAATGATACTGAAAAGGCCTTAATGATTTTGTGAGATCACTAGCGAGGAGATTAAGTTTTCCCTTTTCAGTATTGATAGTAATAAATCGTCTGGTCTTGATGGTTTTAATTCCAGTTTCTTAAAGTCCACATGGAATGTTGTTGGGTCAGATATTTGTAATGGTGTCCTCGAGTTTTTCCAAACCGGAATTCTTGACACCTCTTGGAACTCCACTTCTATTGATCTCATTCCCAAAAAGGATTCCCCCTCTATAGCTGCTTATTTTAGACCTATTTCTCTTTGTAATGTTGTTTACAAGACCATCTCTAAAATCTTAGCTAACAGAATTAAAGATTTTTTCCCCTGCCTGATTGATAATTCTCAATCGGCTTTTGTCTCGGGTAGGAACATCTCGGATAACATCATTCTGTTCCAAGAACTTCTAAGAGGCTATCATACTAATTGTAAAGGTAAAAGGGTAGCCCTTAAAATTGATCTTATGAAAGCTTTTGACAATGTCCGCTGGCATCTTATGCTTGACATTCTTATGGCGTTGAACTTCCCGGATAAGATGATCAGTTGGATCATCAATTGCATCTCCTCCCCCTCTTACTCCATCAATATTAATGGATACCCTTACGGTAACTTCAAAGGAAGAAAAAAGTCTCAGGCAAGGGGACCCACTTTCCTCTTTCTCTTTGTCCTAGTCATGCAAGTTCTCTCTCCAATACCCTCAAGGAGAAGAGTAGAGACAAAAACTTTTGATTTCACTAGAAGTGCTACAAACTCAAAATTACAGATCTCTGCTTTACAGACGATCTTATGATTTTCTATCATGGTGATGTCAACTCCTTTCTCATCAAATAGGCTTTGGATGATTTCTACTCCTTTTCTGGTCTTAAAGTCAACCCCACCAATAGTTATATTTTTATGTTGGGTATTAATAATCCTATTCGCACTGAGCTTTTGTCTATTATGGGTTATTTGGAAGGTTTTCTCCCAGTTAAATATCTGGGATTTCCCCTTCTTACTGGTCATCTTAGCCACTCAGAATGTCGTCCTCTTCTTCACAAGATTACTGCCATGATCGATTCTTGGACCTCCAAGCATCTGTTCTACGCGGGTAGACTCCAGCTTATCAAATCTGTCTTATTTGGTGGTCAAGTCTACTGGTCTTCCATATTTATCCTCCCCTCTAGGATTATTAAAGAACTGACCCAGTACCTTCGTTGTTTCCTTTGGTCGGGTTCTGCTATGAAAATCCATGGGGCCAAAGTCGCTTGGTCCAATATTACCTCTCCCACAAAGGAGGGAAGCCTTAGCATCTTGGATCTTAAAATCTGGAATCAAGCGTCTGCCCTTAAGCATCTTTTGTATATCATCAGTAATAACAATCACTATATCTGGTGTGATTGGATAAAAATTGAAAAAATCAAAAATAATAATTTATGGGATCTTTCTATTGGTTCATCCCCTTCTTGGATTTGGAGGAAAATTCTTTGTCTTCGCCCGTTGGCGAGCAATTTATACATGGTGGCTATTGGTAATAGTTCGAGTGCTTCCTTCTGGTACGATCCTTGGCTCATCCATACCTATCTAGCTTTGCACTATGGCACCAATATCATCAAGGATTCTCGGCTCGGGAATAACCTCAAGGTTTCAAATATCATCCTCAATGGTCATTGGAATTGGCCTTCAAACATCAGATTGGCCAGAGCTAAAAGTTGTTTTAATCTTCTGGAGATGAACAATATCATCCTCACCTTGCCCCCTCCAAACATCAACTCCCTTGATGTTCCTTTTTGGATATCGAAGGCTGGTTGTAATAACTTCACAATCAAGGATACCTATAACGCTATTCGTTCGCCTGCCCCTGTTGTTGGGTGGGTTGAGTTAGTATGGAATAAATTCAATATTCCTCGTCACTCTTTTATTTTATGGCTCGCTATACTGGGAAAACTTTCTGCCAGAGATAAGCTTCTCAGTTGGGGTATTAATACCTCACCTGATTGTGCCTTATGCAACTCTACTTCTGAAACTAGTGTGCATCTCCTCTTTTACTGTAGTTTCACTCAGAGTATTTGGACCTATGCCAGTTCAAAACTTGGTTTCCTTTTTTCCGCTTTGTGCTGGCAATCTTGGGTCTGCGAGGCGTCAAACTGGTCTCACTCTCGAAACCATCACATTTGGCGCTCTTGCTTTGGTGCGGTTGTTTACCACGTCTAGAAGGATAGGAACTCAAGAATTTTTGGTTTCCTTTCGGTCAATGCCTCTTTGGTTTCTCAACGAATCTTCTTTGATCTCCGGTTCAGATTCCATGACACCAAGATTTGCTGGCCTATATAATTGCTTGTATTATTATTTATTCTTGAACTTTATTTGCAGGTCCCCTCATCTTCAGTCTAGTTCGGTGACTTCCATTGTTGTGGACTTCCTTGGAGTACTATATGTCGGCTCGATTGCCCTTGATGCATTGTTTTAGTTATTCTCGTTTATCTCTGCTGATCTACAATTCCTACTTTATTTGATTTAGCAGTCATATTTATCGATCTCCTTATGTCGATTGTAAATCCTCGGGATATACCCTAGGTACTTTATTTAATGTTTTTATGTTTTTTATATTTATCGATCTCCTTATGTCAATTGTAAACATTTTTTATTTTATTTAATGTTTTTTCACACCAAAAAAAATTAGCCCTTATTTTCACATAAAAAGTTGTATTTAATTTTTTCACACAATCACACTTATTTCAAAACCAAAAATCCTTTTTATGCTACAATTTTCTTCTTATTTTCGCAACAAATTTGCACCTAATTACGCAACTATAATATTTTTTTTCTTATCTCAACTACATAAAATTTTACACCCGTAATACAATCGATTTTTTTTAAATAATAGTTTTTAACACAAAAATTTACATATTTTAGCAACTACAAAAAGATTAGTTATTTCATGCACAATTAACACTTAATTGCTCAAAACCAATTTTGATTTTATTTTTTACACTATCAGACTTATTTCATAACCAAAACTTAAATTATTAAGTAATTATTCTTATATAAAGATCACAATTTATATTAAAATTAATAATAATCTGAAAGATGATTTTTAACTGTTAATTAAATTAAATACAAAATATAATTATAATCAATTTAATCTAGAGTTATACTGTTTAATAAATTCACCTTTTTTTAGTTTTAGCTAGTCATATAAAAAAACTAATATGCTTTTAAAAATAGTAGGTAATCGCTATTTTGATAAAAAAAAGGTATGGGATGGTAACCTAAATTACCTATCTATCTACCTTCTCACCTCACTTACAACAAAACAACATGAAACCCCAAATCCTTACGTAAAGCACCTACATGTCGACAGCCACAACAAACAACAATCATCATCGATAGCCACATCAAACAACACTCATCATCGACAGCCACAACAACTCAACAACAACCATCGTCGTTGATGAGACTAAAAGCTAATCAAACACCGAAAAACGTTTTTTAAAAGGAGATCAATGTTATAAATATAAAAAAAATCTAAAGGAAAATATATTTGTGGACAAACGTTTTTCTATTATTATTATTTTTATGAGGGAGTTTTTTTTGTTTATATTAATCATAATTTTTTTATTCTATTAACTTCATATAAGATAATAAATGTGTAGTAAAGTTTTTAACGTTTCTTAGCAATTTATTTTCATTTTAAATATCTTTTATAAAGATGAGGTGTTCAAAATGAGGTCTTGAAGATGAGGTGTTGAAGGTGATGCTAACTGACCCAAGCGTGACTAACCGAGTTGAACATTACTAACCAATTCAAGTGTTACTAACCGAGGTGAGTGTGACTAACCGAGCGATCGTGACAAACCGAGGCGATCGTGACTAACCGAGGTGATCGTGAATAACCGAGGCGATCGTGACTAACCGAGGAGATTGTGAATAACTGAGGCGATCGTGACTAACTGACGAGATCGTGACTAATCAAGGCGAGCGTGACTAACCGAGGCGAGCTTTACTAACGGAGGCGAGTGTGACTAACTGAATCGAACGTGACTAACCGAGTCGAGCATGACAAACTGAACCTAGTGTGACTAACATAGTCGAGCATGAATAATCGAGTCGAGTGTTACTAATTGAGCCGAGCATGACTAACTGAGTCGAGTGTGACTAACCAAGTTGAGCGTGATTAATCGAGTCGAACGGTAATAATTGAAGCGAGCGAACCGAACTGAGTTATATCTCGTATTTTATCATATACGGGTATTATGCCCTCATTAGGCCCTAGTCCTTGAGTTGGAGTATAATGAAACTTAAAGACTAAGCAATGTCAAATATAATGCTCAGATAGTGCAATGTATAGTGTGCAAAGCTTGTTCTTTGGATTTTTTCGATTGTCGTAGTTTTGTTGCCATGGCTGAAGGTATTATATGTGTTGTTGAGGCTCCATGGTTTGATTTTTGGTTGAAGATGGACAAGTAGCCCTCCCATGTTGGTGGTGAAGGATGAATTAAAGACTATATTTGGCGTGGTCATCCAGCTACCCGACTTATTTATGTTTTAGCTTTGTTTTTGAAGTCGTCATGTTATCTAAACCAAATGGTTCTTCTTAACTTCATTTTTATCTTGGTGCCATACTGAATTTGGAAACATATTTATACTTTCATTATTATCATGGGGTCGGTATATGTATTGGATTTGTCAGTTATGGAACAATATGGCGTCTTGCGTGCTCTTAAAAGATTGGTTTATTAAATATTTTTATAATATTGATATTTTAAGTGGTGGTTAATTATAGCCTCTTACGTTAGACGGTCTTCATCATTGTTGGATTTAAATGATTCTTCAAGGTCTGTATCATCGGATGAACTATTTGTAGGCTCTGATGTCGTGTTCGTTTAGACCGATGTGTTTTTTAAGAACTAACATGAGTCTTGATGGGCTGCTCATTTTCACCAATATTATCAGTAGGGTGGAGCACGGATGCACCCGACTTCTCTTTTATTCCTTTTTCAGCTTGTTTTTTAGCCTTTAGAGCCTCAATCTCAGCCCTTAGATGATCACGTTCCTCTTACACTTTTCAGCTTGATTTGGTTTTTGAAGCAGAGTTCTCTAATTTGACGTATTAACTCACGGCTCGTTATCGCATCTTGCGTGGCCGTTACCTTTTCAACTGGGCTTGGTTTGGTAACTAGTTCATTAATTTGACATTTTAAGGCACAACTGAGTATGGCCTCTTATACTTTTCAGTTGGGCTTGGCTTGTAGCTATATTTGTTGATGTGTTAATATATACGACCCTTCTTGTTATTTATATGGAAATCGCTTGACATTCTATCATGGAGATTATTCTATCCATGGTTATCTTCTGAGGAACCCCGCACCGACATCAAATGTTTGACCATATGAATTTCACCACGTCCTTAGCTCGGGTGCCCGATAATGGTTCTGCTTCAACCCATTTCAAAAAATAATCCACTACCACTACAATGGTCTGCCTTCCTCCAGTTTCTAATGGAAGTGGTCCCACCAGGTCTATTCCCCATTTATCAAACGGTAACCCTTCAGAAATGGATTCTAGAGGAACTACTGGAGTGTAGATCGAATTGGCAAACCTCTGGCACGTGTCACACCTTTTGACTAATTCTTTAGCGTCTGCAGATAGTGTAGGCCAATAAAAACCTAACAAGATGACTCTCCTAATCAACGTCTTATAATCACAGTTTGCCGATCCTTCGTCGTCGTGCTGCTCGGAAAAAATCATGTGTGAATCTTCACGACTCAAACATCTTAAGAGAGGTCTGCTTGCAGATGTTTTGTAAAGAACATTTCCAAAAAATGCAAAGCCTCGCTCCTTGTTCTGAATGCTCTTTGCTAAACTCTTATCATCGGGCCGTACTTCCTCAGTTAAGAACTTCATAATGTTGCTCCTCCAATCACTATTTGACACCGTCAAAATTTGGCAAGCTACGTCTGGTCGACTCTCTAGTTCTTTTCTCTTAAGAATGGATGGATGCTCTTGCGTCAAGATCCAAGGATATTCTCCTAAGTATGTCGTTGTTGCCAATGAATCAACAATTGCGTTTTCTTCTCTTCGGACGTGTTCATAAGTTACCTTTTTAAATGATGAAGCCAAGATTCGTAAGGTCGCTAAATATTGCACCAGTTGCTCTTTTCTTGCCTCTGACTGTCCAATTGCGTGACTTATCAATATCTGCGAATCACTGATTAGCCGAATGTTTCTTGCCCCGTAAATCTGCGCCAACCTTAATCCTCCCAATATTGCTTCATTATCTGCTTTGTTGTTCGAGGCTTTGAAACCAAAACGGGTCGCTTGATGCACTGCGACCCCCAAAGGTGTAAAAATGTGAACGTCACCTCCACATCCGATGATACTGGACCCACCATCCGTTCTGACTATCCATTCGTCCGTGTTAACCACTGTCTCGGTTGATACTTCCTCGGGTCTACTAGAATGAAACTCCACTAGGAAATCTGCCAAAGCCTGCCCCTTGATAGCCGTTCTTGGTTCAAAATCGATGTCAAAATCTCCCAGTTCTACCGACCATTTCGTCATACGACTAGAAATGTTGGGCTGTTGTAAAACACTTTTAAGGGGAAATGCGGTTCGAACTGTAGTGGAATGGCCTTGGAAGTACGGTCGCATTTTTCTTGCAGCTGTCACCAAAGCCAGCGCCAATTTCTTGAGCTTCAATTACCGCTTTTCTGCGTCCAGCAGACTTTTACTCACATAATAGACCAGCTTAGGGATCCTGTCATCCTCTCGAACTAGCGTTGCGCTGACCGCATGTTCGGAGACTGTTATATAAAGAAACAACCTTTCCCGGTGTAACGGCATTGTCAACAATGTTGAGGATGACAAATAATTCTTGATGTTGACAAACGCTTTGGTACATTCAAGGGTCCAGTTAAAATTCTTCGCATTCCTCAGAATTTGAAAAAATGGTATGCATTTGTCCGACGATCGTGAAATAAATTTTTTCAGCGCTGCTAAACGCCCGGTTAAAATCTGTACCTCTTTAAGATTTCTTGGAAGCGTCATATTATTCAAAGCGTTTAGCTGGATCCGCTTCTATCCCCTTCTCACTAATCATGAACCATAAAAACTTCCCAAACCAAACTCCGAAAGAGCATTTTTCTCGGTTCAATTTAAGGTTTACTTTTCCAAGATTCCCGAATGTTTCTTCTAGACTTTTGTCGGTAATGCTCTTAACAAGCATATCATCAATATAGACCTCTACATTTCGTCCGATTTGTTCCTTGAATACTTTATTCACAAGCCTTTGATAGGTTGCCCCCACATTCTTTAGACCAAACAGCATAACTTTGTAACAATATAAACCTCTTCGTGTGATAAACGTAGTGTTTTCATGATCTTTAGGATCCAGCTTTATCTGATTATATCTTGCGTAGGCATCCATGAAAGATAGTAGCTTGTTACCTGACGTCGAGTCTACCAACTGATTAATCCTTGGCATGGGAAAAGGGTCCTTGGGACATGCTCTGTTAAGGTCTGTGAAGTCTACGCACATTCTCTAGTTTCCGTTTTTATTTTTAACCAGAACTAGATTAGCTGTCCACTGTGGGTAGCGGGACTCCCGAATATGTCCTACCCTTGCCAATCTTTCAACCTCTGAGATGATTGCCTCTTCCTTTTCTTAAGAAAATGCTCAGCGCTTTTATGTTATGTGTCGAATACTTGGGTTTATAGAAAACTGGTGGTAGATGATGCTTTCATGGACCCCTATTACGTCTTTAGAACACCAAGCGAATAGATGTAACCTTTGCTTGAAAAAAGCAATTAATGTTTTTTGGAAGCAAGGGGACAAATTTACCCCAATCTTCAATACCTTCCCTTTTGAAAATTCATAACTCTCACAGCTTTCATTTGTAAGCAAAAAGCCCGGGGTCTTCCTAGGATTATCTGCAAGTTCTGATCCACGGATCGACCCCGCTAATTGTTAATTAGTTACATCGACCATTTCGTTATCCGGTTTTACTGCCAATGTTTCCCGATAACATTCCCTTGCGGTCTTTTGGCTACTTCTGACAGCTCCTACATTGTTTCCAATTACATACTTCAAGCATTGGTGAACTGTAGAAGTTACATCATGCATTCTCGACAACCAAAAGCGACCTAAAATTGCGTTATGCGACGTAGGTGCATCGAGAACAATGAATAAAACTGTCACTTCTTTCTTGAATGGCCCTCTCCCGAGCTGAACTACTTCTTCAAATTCTCCTACTACTTCCGTCGATGCCCCTGTAAAGCCGGTGATTGTTCGATCTGACTTTACAATCACTGGCTTATCCCTGAACCCTGAAAACGTCGATAAGAAAATTATATTCGTTGAACTATCGGTATCCACCAATTTTTTTTGCACCTCCTCCCCTACGATATCTGCGCCTATTACAATTGTGTCCTCATGAGGGCCAGCTACGTCTCTCATGTCATCGCCGTCAAAGCATAAAATAGGAGAAGGATTCTGATACAAATGAGGCGAAGTTCTTCCTTCTAGCTGAGTTACCAAATTCACTATATGCCTCTTCCGTGAAGAATTGGTGGTACCTGCCATTGAATCTCCCCCGAAGATAGTCAAAGACTCAAAACATTTGCATAATTCCCTTACTTTTTCTCGTGCTGGGGGTACCACTTCCTCAATTACTCCGATTAGATTCCTATTCTTGTCCGGGTCTAAATATTCGGTGGACACGTCGAACGAATCATTGACCTCGGAAATTACCAAATCAATTTCATGCTTGGGCGCTGCTGTAATTTGCTTAGTTGTTCCTCCTTGTTGAGCTTGTTTCTTCACATACTCTAGCAGTTTTCCACTCTCAATTTGCGCTTGGACTTCCTTCTTGAGTGTAATACAATCCTTGGTATCATTCCTACATCATCATGGTACCTACAAAAACGGTTGTTCCGACCTTCGCGGGGAGTTCCGATTGGAAATGGCTTCCAAAGATGTACGTTTTTCCGCGACGTATCAAAAATAGTCGCAACACATTTACTTAAATCAGTAAAATAATCAGGCCGAACCCATTGGTTTGATATGGGTCGGTAATTATTTCATTGATAATTATTTCCTTGGTAGTCATTTCGCGTCCTCTGTGACTGATTTCCCGAACCTTTTGCGTACGCTACAAGAGCTACGGTGCTTATCGGTTGTGGCTGAGGGATCGAACTCGTCTTCAAAGTTTTTTGATTCGTAACCGGTGAAGCTTGATTTGTTTGTTGGATCTGCGCTGACAATTCTGATGCTTGGGTTTCTTCAATCAAGATCTGCTTCTCGACTTGGGCTAACAAAGCTGAAAAAGTGAAAGCCTGCTTCTTCATCACAGCTTGCTTCATCGGCCCCGCTAATAAGCGCAGTCTGTAGTCAGTCAAGGCTACACTCTCATCACAATAATCAAGATATGTCTTTACATCTATAAAATGCCGAGTATAATCCCTCAAACTCTCACCAACCTTTTGTCGGAAATTGACTATTGTATCCCCATTTGCTCTGAAATTTTTGCTTCCGACGAACTGCTGTCTGAACATCATCCAAAACATATCGAAATTTTTAATGCATCCTTGCGGTAACCAATTATACCATTTTGACGCCCGATCTTTAAATGTCATTAAAAAATCTTGACAAACCAGCTTGTCCTCATTGTCAAAGCTTAGTATAAAATTTTTGAAGGCTTCCAGATGATTATCTTGGTCTTTCTTACCATCATACCTTTTAAGCTTTGAGATATTGAAACGCTTTGGGAGGTTTCCTGACAAAATTTCATCTCATAATGGGGACGACCTCTCATTATGCCCGATGTTGAACGTTCCTCCTCCTAAGACTTATGCATGACTTGTGAATAATCCTTCATCAAGTGGGTTAGCAAATTGACTACCTACCATGTAATCGTAAGACTGGCTTCCATATGGAAACTGGAATTGAGGACCATTCATCTGTTCTCTATTGAAAGTGACCGTTCCGATTTTTTCAGTTGATGTGGGCGTTACTTTGTCGATGTTACCTCCCTGAGGTTCGACTACTTTAGCTCGCAATGACTTACGCCTTCTGAGCTCTCTTTCTTTGATCACCCTCTTATCTTTCCTGAAGCGTCGGAAATCCCTGCCCGAGGAAGTGCACTCACTCAAATCCTCCTCTGAAGAAAATTCATACTCAAATTTCGATCGGAATCCGGACTTCTTTCGTACAGCTCCATCAATCCTCCTCGACCGATTCTTGCCTTTGTAAAACTCTACTTATTCTCGGCCAGCATTGTGTCGAACGTCTTTCATTTCTACATCTGATCGTTCAGTTTGACCATCCATCCGACCTTTCTTTTCAGCCAAAGCCAAATCCCTCTCGGCATTCAGCTTAGCAATGTCATCTAAAAGTTGTTGCCTAGTCATGATTAGGGTCGACCGACTACTTCGGATCTGATTTCCTTGATCATCATTACCAAGTAATTCTTCAGAGTTCCGACCCTCTGAAAACGACATCTCCTTGTCAGACCATTTCTCTTTTGCCTTTCCCTTCCTAGCCTCGGTATTCATTCGTCGACTTTTCTTTCGTAAGGTCGAGATTTTGGGGAACTTGATCTCTGGGCATCTTTGGTTCCCACAGACGGCGCCAATGATAAGTGTCAGAATTTCTTAGGTAGTTTATAGGGAAACGTGAAAGAGTGAAAAGTGCCAGGCAAATAAGTACAAAAGATCTAGAGAGAGAAAGTGGTCAAAATCAAGTACTAATCATTCGGAGGTCCCCTTTTATGGGACATAATCTTTCTTTACATAGTACAGTTGTGGGGCCCATGATCACATGCCTTACTTATTCTAATTGCATGTTACCTCCTTCATCTGTATTTATATCACTTATTTATTACTTTACAATTAAGTCCATGAACATTGTCGTTTTACAATTTGAGCTCTTTACTACACTTGGTATTTTATGCCCTTATCTGATAATTTTCATTTTTAGGGCTTATTGCACAGTCTTTTTTTGTTGATGGTGAACGTTGGCCTATATAGTCTTGTAGAATAAGTGTGCATAATTTATGTAATAGTTTTATCACAGAAGATTAAAGCTTTTAATATATGCAAAAGACAAATTATTCTTAAATACATGCATTCTCACTAGTATACCTTATGATGAGTATGCTGAGTTATAAAATATACCTCCTTTTTGTAAGTTGACTTTTTAAGTTCGATAACTAAGTTCACACAATATGTTATCTATGACATCAAACGTGACCAAGGCGAGATATGTAAGTTTTAATATTTTGTAGACTGATACATGAACTGATGCTTTTGATTGTAACAAAAATAATATTGGTCTGTTAAACATTCTGAATTCGACTTCTCTAGTCAATACAGATAAAAAGCTGACAAAGATATGTATAATTCCAATATTACATTCCAATTCCCCCGAGAAAATTAGAAAAGACATAGTAGATTGTTGTTGCTGGGATATGGGTTTCATCTGATACATACGGTCACATGTCATGGAAACAGGAGAAATGTTGATAAACTGTGTAGGATATTTTTAAGGATTTAAAATTTGTCGATATGAGAGAAGAAGTTGGGCACAAATGTACCGACGAAGAAGAAAATAATTTGCACTCGATAGTTTACTCTAATTCAGTTTCACTAGATATAAACTTTTGGAAACAATTATCAGCACCATTTTCATACTAAAGCGAGAATGAGATAATTAACTACTTTTCAATGTCCTCATCCTAATTGGTGATGATGGTGACGGTGTTAGAAAATAAATCAATGGAGATATGACTGATTGTGATTCAATTGATAATGCATCATAATTAAATCATGCAAACACATTAAACAATTATAACTCCCATAACTTGAAGCACTTGTTCATTCCCATACCAACTTTAGTTGGCAAAATTAAGCTCAATTTATAGTTTGTGGTTGTTCCAGTATGTAGTGGCCAAGATTTGTTTCTGTCATTGGTGGCACATAAGTGGTGAATGAAGATAATCTACAGCTACGTCAAGTAAAGATTCAACTCATTTATTTTTGAAAGTTGACCCGCCTAACACATGAAAAAAGTTGCTGAAATTATTCTTATCCTAATTAACATCTTTACAATTTCTTTTTATGGCTCAACTCCTTACAAATATTTTCAATGGCTTTTCGGTCAAAGCATAAGATTGTTTCAATCATTTGTAAATAGTACACATTAGTAAGTTTTTAGAGATTGTATCGAATTCACGAATTTCTATTCCATCTTGATTCATGGTATACAGTAGCATGGGTACTTTATAAGTAATCTACTTTATAATTAATTTCTATGTTGACACTACGACGGTCGAAAATACTAGAATGGATGGCAACCACAATTAGGGTTATCTGAAAGAGTAAAAACGAACGACGACGTGATTAGGATTATAGAAAAAATAAATGAGAGAAAATAATATCATGGTTAGTGAGTTTTTAAATAGACATATATGCAAAAATAAAATAATAAGTGTCATGGTTAATATTTTTTAGAATAAAAATAAAATAGTAAAAAAGAACGACAAACTGAGATATATATTATAGTAAAAACCGATAGAGGTAAAAGATAAAAGAGAACGACTCTATGATTATGATTTTTCAGAACAATAATTAGAGAGATGGTAAAAAGGAAACTAAAAAGACCAAACCATTGAAGAGAAATAGACACTAATTAGAGAAACTAAAAACCCCCAACCATTATGAAGTGGTATCAGATCTTAGTTATAGATTTTTTTAAAGTTGAGATAGAAACGAAGAAGTTGTAGATGGAGAGGTTTCACAAAAAATAAGTTTTTCGAATCTGACAATAACGAATTTCGAGCAATCATGGTTCAACAAAATATGGCTCCGACCCTTACATGGGAGAGTAAGTTTCCTAAAATATTTCCAGAGACTGAGAATTAAGAAATTCTTGAAACTGTATATAACATGATCATTTTGTATTTAAGTGATATCGTGCTAAGGTAGGTATCAAAGTAAAATCCAACAGTTGGAATCTGAAGCAAACTAGAGATGATATAAATGATAAAGTACATGACCAATCGAATTCATTTGAAGGTAAATTTCTTTGGTTTCAATATGCACAAAGATAATAATCTTGATGAGACACTTGATGGCTTCTGCAGAATTATGATTGAATTGAGAAATATTGGTGAGTAAATCAATGATGAAGATCATGTAGTGATCTTACAGAACTTATTAACATATGCATATGAATAATTGAAGGATACCATCTGATACAACAAATAAATACAATTGATGGATAAATTAAAACCTACAATATGGTCGAAAGAGTTACAACTCATGTAATGTAAGAAGGTTGGAAGTTCAGGAAGTAACCATGAAGCTTTGAACACTAGAGGCAGGTGATAGATAAGAGATAACAAAAAAGTCAGAGGAAAGTCTATATCAAAATCATCAAAGAAGTTTGATTAGTCCAAGATAAGATGTCATTATTGTAATAATTTGGGTCAGTTTAGAAAGAATATCATGAATGGTTAAAGAAGCAAGATGATTGTATATGAGATCATGTGGATATTTTTTTGGCTTGAAAGATATAACTCTGCAGAGGTTCTGGAGTCAAATGAAGGATGTTCTTTACATATGAGTGTACAAAAAGACTGGGTTTACTCATTTAGAGAGAATAATTAAGGCACTGTGTTACTTGGTAATAACAATGCTTGCAAAATGGCTGGAATTAGATATGTGAATATACAAATATTTGATAGTTGTGATAGGTTTTTTATGCATGTGAGGTATGTTTCTGATTTGAGAATAAGTCTAATCTCATTGGCATGCTAGAAAATTTAGGTTGTGTAATCAAAATTGAAAATGGTTGCAATATAGAGGCATATGAGTGATAAATTATTGGAATTGCAGAAGAAAGTAATTTTTCAGAATAATATGAGATTTTATCAATCTTGTGTGTAAAAGTAGCAGAGCCAAGTTTATAAGATCTGAACACACAACAAATAGATACCTAAACTATATTCATACTTATCGATGAGGGCCTGCAAGAGTTCAGTCACATGGAGGTAATAAATAATTTCTACCAATTATTGATGATTACTCAAAGAAGCTATGAATCTATCTATTAAAATTAAAAGGAAATACTTTTGATAATTTCAAGCAATTTATGGTTGAACAAACAAAATAATAGAGAAATAAGAAGTTTGTGATATAATGGTCTTGAATTATGTGCAAACAAATTTACTGATTATTGTAAAGTTGAAAGGATAGTTTAGTATTAAACTATATGAGACACTACACAACAAGAAATTGACTAGTTGTAAGGATGAACAAAACCATTTTTGAGAATGTGAGCTGCATGTTAGTGATTGCTAAGCTCCCGAGGCAGTTTAGGCAAAATCAGTGGTGATTGCATGTTACCTCATAAACATATGTCCATCTATTTCAATTTTCTTGAACAATCCATAAGAAATATCGTATGAGAAACCATTATACTAATCAAATTTAAGATTATTTAATTATGTAGCATATGTACACATCAGACAAGATAAACTGAAACCAATAACCTTGAAGTGCTTATTCATTAGATATCTAGAACGTGTCAATGGTTACAGGTTATGGTACATTGAAGAAGGTTATACGAAGTGTATAATCAGTAATGATGCGACATTCACTGAGAATATGTATACTGGTTTGAATGGTAAAAAACCTAAATTCCAACCAGATGGAAATATCATACTAAATATTGATGTGAAGTCATCTTGATCAAAATCTACTTGTGGTTCAAGGAAAAATAAACCAACCAATACATCATGAAAATAATATTGTATTAAACATGAATAAAACCAAGCTTAACATGGTTACCAGGTAGCAAGAGACATGACCAAACATGTCATTAGAGTTCTTTAAAATTTTAGATATGCTGAACTGACAATTTTTGCATTGGCTGCGGGATCTGAGGTTATTCACTATGAACCTAAAAAATACAAGCAGAAAATATAAAGTCAGAATAAAGCTAATTTGTTTGTAGCTATGAAAGATAAAATCATTTCACTTTACAAAAAAAACACACATGATGTGGATTTTCAGAAGGAAGCTATAAATTCCACGGTTAAAAAGGAGATGTACAACATCGTGTGGATTAGAATGAGATCTCATCTTTTATGGTCAAACATAGTTTAATCGGGTATCTACTTATAATGACTGCCAAGTTTGAAATAGATTTGGACTAGATGGACGTCAATACAACTTTCTTATATGAGACTATTAGGGAAATCATTTACGCGAAATAATCTGAATATTTGTAAACAAAGAAATGAGTGACCATATATATCTTTTGACGAAAGCATTGTATGGTCTGAAGCAATCTCCTAGGCAGTGGTATAAATATTTTGATAATTTCATGATCAATAGAAGAAGTAATTATGACATTTGTATGTACGTGAAGAACTTTAAATCTATTGGTATATATATATATATACTATTGTATGTAGATATATGTTGATTAATAGCAAAGATAATACATAAATTAAGTCTTTATATGAAAAATTGAGTTGCAGGTTTGAAATAAAAGACATAGGCTCGACCAAAAAGATTATTGGGATGAAGATAAGTATAGACATACAAATGATAACTTTGTTTTTATCACATAAGGTGCTTAACAAGTTTAGTATGACAGAGGAAAAATATGTCACGTGTCCTACTGCTCAATATTTTAAACTAACATTGTTAAAAATTAATGGTGAAGATGTGGATATGCAAAAAAAAGGATATATTCATTATTCTAATTTTGTGGGAATTATAATGTGTGTCATGGTATGTAGTAGACCTGATTTGGCTTATGCTTCAAGCTCGGTAAACATATTCATATCGAGACCATCAATGGAATATTGATAGACTGCAAGTTGGTATTGAGATACATAAAAGTATCCACAAGCCTCAGATTGATGTGTGGAGAAATTGGTTTGGGATTTGAAATTGGTAAGGGTTTTGTTGATTCTGATTATATTGGTTGTTTGGATACCATGCAGTCTTTGATTGGTTATGTGTTTGTGTTGTTTGGTAGTGCGGTAATTTGGAAAGATGATATTTAACATGTGGTAGCATTGTTTTTAATAAAAACTGAATATATTATAAATAAGGTTGTGTGATTGAGAACATGGGGTTCAACATGAAGTTCTAATGGTGAAATGTGATAAACAAAATGCAATACATTTTTCAAATAATCACAAATTTCATGAACAAACTAAGCACATTGATGTTGAGCTTTATGTTGTAAGACATATTCTTAAAAATATGGAGATTGTGTTGGAGCAGGTTCATACAAGTGACACTCCGATATATATATTTAGTTAATCAATGACAATGCATAAGTTCAAGAATTGTTTGGACTTGGTGCATATCAGAAGTATCTAAGGCCCTTGCAGGGGAATGTATGAAGATGTGACATTTGTGTTTATTTCTTGAAGTCGAAACCATGATGGAGAAATATATAAGTTTGGTTTCAAATTGGAAACTATAACGTAACTGACTGAAGTTTTATTGTTTTGATGCATCGGCTAAATCGGCCTATGCATCGTCAAAGCATCGATTGCATCTATCTAGATATTTTTGAAGAATCAATGCAAGTGCATCAACCAAGCCAGGCCTCTTTGTATTGATAAAACATATGAAAAAGACAAAAGTAAGACCAGAACATATAGAAGAAGACAAAAACATAATTTTATTCTATTTTTAAGGCAACATATGATCTTAGAAAAAAATGCCTTACAAAAAGAATTTGGAATTGACTGAAGAGATAATAAAGAGGTATGATGATAAAGATTAAGTTTTTATATTGGAGCAAAAGTTTACACGCCTTCCAACCAATGATGTCAACATAATCTTTGGTTTAAAATATGTAAATCATCATATACCACTACAAGCCAAACACTTTGAACCAAGATATTCAGAACCAGAAGAAGAGTAATCCAGTATAACCAAGACATACTTTTTTATGACACATCAAGAAAATTTGATAAAACCCGAGCAAGATCGATCACAAATAAAATGATAAAAGTGTGCAATTTTAACTTTTCTTACATTATTGCATTAGTTTCTCATTGCCATAGGTTTCACATTTGCATAGGTTTCTCATCTACCACTTTTTTCCTGGTTTCACATTTGTATAGGTTTATCATCTACCACTTTTTCCTTTGTTTTACATTTTTATAGGTTTCGCATCTAACATTTTTACTCTGGTTTCACATTTGTATAGGTTTCGCATCTATCACTTTAGCCCTGTTTCACATTAGCAGTTTAACATTTGCAAATGTTACGCAAAATATATCATTCCATAACTATTATAGTTTCTATGGTTTTAGTATCTATTATAGTTTCCAATTATTTATCATCTATTATCTATATATTAATTAATAATTTTGGATGTTTATAGGATGCTATAAATAAAGTAGCAAAAAAACCCGGAGAGCAGACAATAAAACATGTCATGATACTCTTCATAATGTTAGCCTACTCTACCTTATTTTTCTCTATAACTGGAGATGTACTAGTATCTACAGTGGTTTACTACGTAGAATACCTGAACAAAATAAACAACTACAATTAAGCTAAAGCAAATCGAGTCAAGTTGATGAATTCAATAAAACTTTGTCATGATTATAAACCTGGAAAATAGTTGGTTGTGTTGCTCTATTACTGGTTAATATTTTATTTTATTTTATTTTATTTTATTTTAAATATGATTATAAAAAATAATATTTAAAATATTATTAATATAGAGTCATTCATCATGGAACACACAACTATATGTTAAAAGGAAGATTGAAGACAAAATACCTAGATGCATCAAATGGCTAGGTATTCAAGGCAAAACAAAATTAATTTTGATTGATGTCATAACATAGATCACAGATGCACAAGTATGCTTACACAATTTTTTTTGGTATGATTTCGCACTTTACATAAATATATATATCTTTACATTAACATTTTAACACTTTTATAGGTTCTGGAAGAAGAACTAAACCTAACAAAAGAACAAGAAGAACAATTTGAAGGAGAGTTCCAAATACAAAAAGAAGATTAATTGGAGAAAGAAGAAAATAATGATGTTCATTAGCATGATGATGATGTTCTACAAGATGTTCCATATGATGTTAAACAACAAGGAAAATATGATGATATTCCACAGCATGATACGAAGGATGTTCAATTTGATGTTTATTCTGAACAAGTTAATCTCAACGAAGACGATGGTGGTCTGAATTGGGATACGAACCAAGCCTCTACTGGAAATGATTATAATGATACCAAAAGAACAATAGATTAATACTTTGTTAAACCACTTCCAAAAGTTACAGGAATTAAAAATACTACAACACGAAGAAGAAAACCACTAAAGAAAAAGGCAGAGCATAGTTTAATACACTAGCTGGTCCTCTCAACAAACAAAATATGGTACAGACATGACGTGCTCTTATTGCAAGAAAGGAAAATTCAGTATCGCAGATTGTTAGGAATTTAAAGAGACCTGAAAAAATAATAAAAAATAAGTCTCCAAATAATAATATTGACAGGATATATACCATCTGATAATAGAAAACAGAAGATTGAAGAGATTACTATACCAACAAAAGGTAAAAATATCTATTTTATCATACTTGACATCTATCAAGAATCATGTTATAAAAGTTTTGCATCTATCATATTCATGTAGGTTTCACATCTATCATATTTACTAAAGGTTGTGCATCTATCATGAACCATCTTATAAATGATTTCGTATCTATCATATTCATGTGCGTTTCACATCCATCATATTTATTAAGGTTGTGCATTTATCATCCATCATTTGATAAAAGGTTTTGTATCTATCATTTTAATATACATTTCATATCTATCATATATATCAAGGTTTCACATCTATCATGAATCATCTCATAAAAGGTTTAACATCTATCATGAATCACCTCATAAAAGGTTTCGCATCTACCATATTTATGTACGTTTGACATCTGTCGTATTTATTAAGGTTTCACATCTAGCATCCATCATATTTATATAAGGTTTTTCATCTTTTACATAGGTTATTATTTTACAGAGAATTAACAAAATATCCCCAGGCCTAACACCAGGAGAGTCCGCCTCTAGCCAGAGAATTTACTTATCAACATTAGATAAAATAGAGAGAAATGAACTCAAACATATACAATTTCAAGGTGAAATTGAGGAACTAAATAGGAAACCTAATGAAAAAACAAGATCATTACATAAATAAAATATGATGCAAAAATGGACACATAAATTCAACTAGAAAATACACATTAACCATCTATGTTGAAGACAAACACAGAGGATGAAGTTAAAAAAATACATGAAAAATAAATAAATAACTTATGAAAGAAAAAAAACAATTAAATGATCAAGCCCAACACTCACCGAATAAAAAAGCATGTATTGCATGAACAAGACAAAATGATCAATAATCGGTGTAAAACAACCTACTTTTTATATAAGTAAGTCTTCCACCCATAAGGACCTGAATACAGATATTTGTGTTGAAAACCCTTTCTTGGTGGCGAAAACCCAACACTAAACCTAATATTATTATGGAAGTCAATGATCCACCTCCACCACTAGAGAACAATAATATTGGTGTGGAACACCAAGATCTTAAAATTATGGTTGTTATTGAAGAGAAGCACATTAATTTATTGTTGTTGTTGCTGTAGAAGAAGAGCATGTTACTCATGTTGATGTTGGGGTTTAAAACCAAGATATTCCCCTTGTTGATGTTGCTCTTGTTACACCTAAGGTTATTGTTGTTTTTTATGCTCATACAACTGTTGATGTTGAGGTTGAAAACCAAGATGATCCCCTTGTTTATGTTTCTCTTGTTACATGTAAGGTTAGTGTTATTGTTGATGCTCATACTCCTGTTCATGTTGGGGTTGAAAACCAAGATTTTCCCCTATTGATATTTGTTGTTGTGGAAGAACAGGATCTTGATATTACCACTACTGTCAAAGAACATGATCCTACTACTACTGTTGTAAAAAATCAGGATCCTACTGCTGTTGTACATGTTACTGAAGCATCTGAAGTGACACAAAATGTTGTCAAAATATATGTTACTGTGAGCAAAGAGGTGATGCAGATAACTCAAAATTAACAAAACATGTTTAGAAAACCTTTGTATTTGGACATATATTTAATTGTGTATTATCTTCTTTTTGGATTAAATAGTGTAACATTATAGTATTTATTTATTGGATGTCTCATATCTCATATTTGTATGGTTTTTTATAATATATTATTTCTCATCTATCAAAGTTCCACTATTTTCGCATCTATCAAGTTGATAATAATTTTGCATCTATCATTTAGAAGGCATTATATTTACCCTTGTTTCGCAATTATTTTTTACCCTTATTTTGCATCTAATGTACAAATATTTTTTCGTAAATGATCATGCCGCTAAATTCCAAGAAATTAAAACGCCACAAGTAGTTATTGAGAAGGAAATTATAAGGATTGAAAATTATATACACAAGAAACAAGTAAGTTAATTACACTATTTACTCGTGTCATGCTAAAGCGAGATACGAGACACTCATAATTACTGCTAAATAACTCTGCTATTGTATCTCATAATCTATATTGTTCTGGTTTAGCATATATTATTTGACATCTATCATAGTTTGTGAGGTTTAACATCTATCATAGTTAGCCTGTTTTTGGCATATGGAATTCCCAAATTTTGTTACATTTGCATAGGTTTCGCATCTATCATTTTTGCCATGGTTACACTTTTGCATAGGTTTCACATCTATCACTTTTTCTTGGTTACATTAGCATAGGTTTCACATCAATTTACCCAATGGTTTAAGATTTACAAGGGTTTCTCATCTATCACTTTTACAATGGTTTCCTATTTGCATAGGTTTCACGTCTATCACTTATCATACTTTTACAGATTTCGCATCTATCAAAGTTGATATGTTTTTCTTATTTTATTTCTTTTACAGGAAAAATGGCTCCAAAAAATTTCTTCTTCATGTCAGGCCTTTTTGTATTGATAAAAGATATGAAAGCGACAAAAGTAAGACCTGAATACATAGAAACATAAAAAAATACACCATTTTATTCCATCTTTAAGGCAACATATGATTTTAGAAAAAAGAAAATTCCTTACAAAAAAATTGAGAATTAATTAAACATATAATAAAGAGACATGGAAAACAATATAAAAAGAATAAGTCTTCAAACAATCACACTGACAGAATATACCATCTGATTAGTAGAAGACAAAAGGTTGAAGAGATTACTATGCCAACAAAATATAAAAATCTTTTATTATTATTATCATATTTCACATCTATAATAAATCATCTTATAAAAGACTTCACATCTATCATAATCATGTAGGTTTCACACCTATCATATTTACTAAAAGGTGCACATCTATCATGAATCATCTTAAAAATGATTTCGCATCTAACATATTCATGTACGTTTCACATCTATCATATTTATTAAAGTTTTGCATATATCACCCATCATCTCATAAAAGGTTTCACATCTATCATTTTAATTTACGTTTCACATCTATCACATCTATCAAGGTTCTGCATCTATCATGAATCACCTCATAAAAGGTTTTGCATCTATCGTATTCATGTACGTTTCACATCTATCATATTTATTAAGGTTGCGCATCTATCATCCATCATCTTTATAAAAGGTTTTATATTTTTGACACGAGTTATTATTTTATAGAGAATTAATAAAATATCCCCATCCCCAACACCAGCAGAGCATATCTAGCCAGAGCATTTACTTATCAACAGTAAATTGAATAGAGAGAAATGAACTCGAACGTATAAAATCTCAAAGTGAAATTGAATAAATAAAAACAAAACTCAATGAAAAAGACAAGATCATTATAAAAATAAAATCTGATATAGAGATGGACACAGAGATTCAACTACATAAAACATTTCAACTATCTAAGCCAAATATAGATGATGAAGTTAAAAAAAATACCTAAAAACTTATGAAAGAAAAAAAATGATTAAATGATCAAGCCCAACACTCACCAAATAAAAGAAGCATGTATTGTAAATACAAGACAGAATGATCAACAATTGGTGTACGACAACCTATTTCTAATATAAGTAAGTCTCCCACCCACAAGGACCTGAATACAGGTGTTGGTGTCAAAAATCCTATTGTTGGTAGCGAAAACCCATATACTACACCTAATATTATTGTGGAAGTCTATGATTCACCTCCACCACAATAAACTAATGATGTTGGTGTTGAACAACAAGATCCTAAAATTACGGTCACTGTAGAAGTGAAGCACATTAATCCTACTATTGTTGTTGTTGTGGAAGAGGAGTATGTTACTCTTGTTGATGTTAGGGTTAAAAACCAAGATGTTCCCCCTATTAATGTTGCTCTTGTTATACCTAAGGTTACTGTTGCTTTTGATGCTCATACTACTGTTGATGTTGAGGTTAAAAACTAAGATGATCCCATTGTTGATGTTGTTTTTGTTATACGTAAGGTTAGTATTGTTGTTGGTGCTCATACTCCTATTGATGTTGGGGTTGAAAACCAGACGTTCCCCCTGTTGATGTTGCTGTTGTGGAAAAAAAAGATCTTGATATTATTGTTGTTGTCAAAGAACATTATCCTATTACAACTGCTGTCAAAGATCAGGATCCTGCTATTGTTGTACATGTTGCTGAAGTATCTGTTGCTGAAGCATCTAAAGTGGCACAAAATGTTGCTGAATAATTTACACATATATGTTGTAACATTATAATATATATATATATATATATATATATATTTAATGTTTGATATCTCATAGCCCTAAAGAGACCCAAAATATGAGCCCTTAAAGAAGCATATAAAGTGACATAAAATATTTATGAAGTATCTGTTGTCTTCCTTAAATTCATTCAATTAAAACATATAAAGAACGATGAGGGATTCTAGTAATTTTGGGCAACATAGCATACCAAATTTTGATAGATATTATGATTATTGGAGTCTTCTTATGGAAAATATTCTTCGATCAAGTGAGTATTTGGGGATCAAAATAATAGATAGAGGAAGACAATTTGGGTGATGAATGTTGATTTAACAAGGAAACAGTGGAATGCTTCTATTATCATAAACTTGGACATTTTAAAACAAATGTCCGATGGAGGAGAAGGCGAAGTATGAAAGTATTAGAGAAGAAGAAGGTGATTTGATATTAATGGTGTACACAAAAATTACAGAAGATAGAACATTAGTAACATATCTTGATTCAAGTTAATCCAACCACATAACTGTAGACAAATCATAGTTTTCAAAGCTTGATGAAGAGTTTTAATGCTCAGTAAAACTTGGCAACAATTCTTATCTTTCTGTGATTGGAAAATATGATGTAACTTTATGTGTCAATGAAAGGAATTATGTGATTTCATATGTATATATAGTACCAAAGTTAGCGAGTAATATGGTAACATTGGGATAACTTGTACAAAAACATTGCAAAATTTTAATGCATCATGGAGTATGCAAGCTTTATTATCCAGAGTTAGGACTGGTTATACAATCAAAGGTGATAGAGAATAAACTTTTCAAGATTTTAGCATCAAAAGAAAACTCATTTACAACTGAGAAATGTTTGAAAATAACAATAATTGATAAACTGAAACTTTGGCATCGAAGGTATATATATTTAAATTACAATGGTTTACGAACTCTGAGATATTAGAATACGATCAAATGGATACCATATCTGATCACCAAAGAAGATGAGAAAAGTGTTAGCTTTTTTGTTTGAAATTAACATTGTGAGAGTATCCTTAAGATGAGCTTGTGGCGTTCGTCAATGAGCTTGCAGCTCGTACATTATGATATTTGTGGAACAATTTCTCCAGCATCAAACGGGATAAGATACATATTCTTAATTTTATTGATACTTTAGCCAAAAGTTATGCATATATTCTTGTCACTAAAGTCAGAGGTATTTATGTTCTTTACTCAATTCAAGAACCATGTGGAGAAAGAGCTTGGAGAAACGTTGGCATGTCTATGAATGGACAGAGGCGTTGAATTCACTTCGATAGTGAGTTCAGTGAATTTTGTGAGGAAGTCAAGATTAGAAAATAAATTACTACAGATTTTCCTCCAAAAAAATGGAATTGTTGATTGCATGAACCGAACAATAATGAATATAGAATGGTGTATTCTAAATGAAAAGAGTTCCTCTAAAGTTCAGAGCAAAAGTATGAAAATACGTTGTACATGTGTTCAAACATAGTTCAATATTTGTAACAAAAGAAAAAACTCATGAAGATATATGAAGTGGAATGAAACCTAGAGTTTATTACTTTAGGATTTTTAGTTGCATCACTCATCTCCATGTTCCATAGGAGAGAAGCATAAAGCTTGATGAAAAAAAAATATATTTCCTAATCTAAGTAAGCAACAAATCTAAAGGCTATCATTTATACACCCCAATAACAAAAAAGGTCATTACAAGCAGGGATGTGTTTTTCGAAGAAAAACAAAGCTGGGATTATAGATGTAAAACAAAAAAATTAGAGGTTGAGTAATTAATTTGGGAGGATAGATAAACCACAACTAAGGAGAATAATGAAGAAATAGCTCATGAGCTTGAAACAGAGCAAATAAATGAACAAAAAAAGTTCTGACTCCAGCACAATCGCCTAGGCATTAGAGAATTAGAAGAAAACCAGCATGTTCTTTGGACTATGAGACCGAAATGGAGGAAGAATAATAATTTTTGGATCTCGTAATGTTTATGCCAATCAATGATCTTGTAACATTCAATGAAGCTTATGAAGAATAAAAATGGGTAAATTCCATGAAAATAGAATTAGAGTCAATAGAATAGAATAAAACTCGGTTTCTCACAGATCTTCCAAGTGGAGCAAATGGTATTGGTGTTAAATAGATTTATAAAACCAAGTTCGACGAGAAAGGTGAGGTTGACAAATACAAAAGTCGAAGTCAAACGTTATACGCAAGAATAAGAAGTAGACTCCAATGAAGTTTTTACTCTTGTGTCGTGTTGGCATATTGTTCGTATAATAATACATATGAAAGCTCATAAGTATTTGCATGTTTATCAACTAGATGTAAAGAGTGCATTCATTTACAAAAATCTAACGGAATATATGCTTGTAGATCAATCTCAAAGATATATAAAAGAATGAGAATATCACAAGGTTTACAAGTTGGTGACGGATCAGCGCACTGCAGATATAAGACTTTAATACGAAGAGTCCTTCTTGATGGGTACCATTGGTCAACACTCTCCTCTTACGCTAAAGAACTTGTCAGAAAGTGTGATACTTTCCAGATATTCGCCAACGTAATACGAGCACCAGGGGTGCCTCTTGAGTGAATATCTGAGTCGATTCCTTTTGATCAATGATGGATTGATTTGGTGGGACATTTACCGATGGCGACAGGAGGAAGGCAGGAACTAAAGCTAAGTAGAGGCTGAACCATTGAGTGGATATCTGAGTGGATGTCTGAGTCGATTCCTTTTGTGGACTATTTTTCAAAATGGGTAGAGGTTGAACCATTGGCAGGAACTAAAGCTATGTATGTCATCAAATTTATTCTCTCTAGCATTTGATACCGATTCATAATTACGAGGAAGTTAACAATGGACAATGGTCCACAGTTCGACAATAAGGAAATGAAAGCCTTCTGCGCGGACAAGGAAATTCAACAGTGTTTCTCAGCACCATTCCATCCTCAAGCAAACGACCAAGTGGGCATCACAAACCGAACGCTGTTGGATGGGCTACGAAATAATTTAGAGGGGAAAACTGGAAAGTGGCCAAATTATCTACAAGAGGTTCTTTGGGCTTACAGAACTACTCTGCGGACATCCACACAAGAATCGCTTTTTGCACTAGTTCATGGGATGGACGTAGTAGTGCCTTCGGAAACAATGTTCCTTTCATTCAGACTCAGTAATTATTCAGAAGAGGTTAATGAAAAAGGAAATCGAACGGATCTGGATTTGATTGAGGGAAAAAAACTCAATTAAATTATTTACATTATCAAATTTTAATGAGGAGTCGTTATGCCTCAAACGTACGAAAAAGAAAATTCGAGGAGGGGGATTGAAGTGAATGGATTTGATTTGAACATATGTTTGATCCTCCAAAGCTCTTTGGAGGGCAAAGTGTTCATTATTTTGAACCTATGTTTGATCCTCCAAAGTTCTTTAGAGGGCGAAGTGTTTATTATTTTGAACATATGATTAAACTTGCAAAGTTATTTGGAGGATAAAGTATTCATTATTTTGAATTTATGGTTGACCCTCCAAATAACTCTGGGGGCAGAGTATTAACTATCTTTAATTTATAGCTAGTCTTTCAAAAATCTGTGAAAAGCAGTTATCAGATAAAAACTATAAAAACCAAAGATTATCCATAATAATAACAAAAGCGTCATTGGGATGCAAATCCACATATCTTGTACAAAAATAAGTTTAGGAAAGAAAGAAAAAAAAGTTAGTCAGAGGCATGATGGTCTTTGCTGCCACCCGAAGAGCTGGACTCTAAGGAAGAACTCTCTTAATCACTACTGCTGACAATGTCTTTCTCAGAAAGGCATGCTGGTTGATGTCTCTCAGTCACTCACTGCCAGAGACTCCCAAGTTTCAGATCAGGAAAACGTTCATGAATCTCTAACATTAAATAGGATTTTAGATTAGAATCCCTATCATTAAGACCAACAATAACCTCAGCAGCATAAGAGTTCAAGCTCTTTTGTTTCTCAGCTTCGAATTTTTTCTAAAGGGATTCAATCTTCTTTTCAAACTTTTCGAGATCTTCAATAACTCTCTCAAAGTAGACCTTCATTTTACAAAAGGAGTCAGCAAGCCCAAAGATAGTAGTATCTCTGTTAAGATCTTTGGAAATCTATTTTCCCCTTTCATCACCATACAATGTTTTATCCTCTGAAAGCTGAGTCTCCAAATAATAGATTCTTTTACTGTATTCTCCGGTTTTCTTCTTTTCCTCGGTGAATTCTCCTTTGACTCCTTGCAATTCGGTCAGCTCTGAAAGTTGAGTTCCCAAATAAGAAATTTTCTTAGTGTATTCATCGGACTTCTTTTTCTCCTCGTCAAGTTCCCTTTTGACGCCTTGTAATTCAGTTAATTCTATTTTCAAGCCTTCAACAACAACTTGTAACTTGGTTACCTTGTTGGAAGAAGTGGTAGCTTCGTGTTTAACCTTGTTGAACTCGGAGTTCAAATTCACACCAATACTTTATAAGTTGGCTACCTCACCTTTGAGTTTGGTAATTTCTCTAGCAAAACTCCTTGCATCAGCTCTCCTCTGAAGAACCTCATTCTTGTACCGATCTTTACAATTGGATTTTCTTTCAAGCAGAGCTGTAGCAGTTATCAACTTTTTTAATTCGATGGCCAAGTAATCATTTTCGTAAATATCAAAATAAGCCGACATAGGAGAAACAACTTCTTTTGGGGCCTCTTCTTGGGGCGCTTGACTAGTGTTTCCCTTTTTGCGGGAAAATAACTCACCACCAGAATCAGAGTCAACTATGACTACCTTCTTGACCGGAGGGGGACTAGGACAAATAGTGTTGTCACTTTATTCTTTGCTTACAACTTGTTTCCTCTTTCTGGCATAGGAAACCGATTTGTGGGGCTGAACAATATCCCTTTTACTGGGTGGGTTTACATCAGCTGGGGTGTCATCCTCAGCTATAACATTCTGCAAATCAGGAGCTTCTTGAGGAGATGTGTCTTGAGTAGCATCAATGGGCTCCTCTGGAATGGTGTCAACTTGCAGGTTATCCTCAACCTCTAGGACTTGGTCCTTTGAACCTCGGGAAACCTTTCCTCGGGAATAATTCTTTCATTTTCCCCCTGAGTATTAGCCCTAGGATCGCACCGGATGCCATAATATGAGCCACTGTCAGTTTTATACTCTTCTCCATCTCCCTCTTTCTCCTCGTCCCCCTCCCCGACTCTTCAACTTTCTCCTCAGATTTTTCTGCATCCAAATGGCTAGGGGCTCGAACGCGAGTGGGAAAGAAAACCATGTTATCCAGACCACGTGTACGTTGAAGAACAGACACATCCGAAGGATGATCCATGAGTTATTTCCAGAACTTTTTCTGCCCTGGATCATGTCACCACAATTGACTCTTGGTCAAAAAAATGTCGGAGTAAAACATCTATGGAACTTATAGCTTCAATTCTCTCCCGCTCAGAGGCTTAACTTGTTAAACACCAATTTAGCAGAGGCAACGTAATCTTTGAAGGGTTTTGCAACCCCTTTCATGGCTATCAATAAAGAAAAATCATCAATTAATTAAAGGCAATTGAGCAAATAAAACATGAATTTTAGAACAAACAAAGCAAATATCTCTTCCAGACCACCGAAGGGTAAGACGATGAGGAAGATTGGGAGAATTCTCAAAGCCAGTCTCCCACAGTCCGGAGATAAATAGGAGTTGTTGCTTCCAATTCCGATCACCCTCTAGAAAGTATTTAACTACTTTGTATTTCCTAGACAGGCCCAGAGAGTAGAAGGGATAATGAGAATTTTTTGTAACTCTTGAAACCGATGCAAACTGTTCCATAGACAGTTCGTTCTTGGATAATCTACAAGCCATCAGGGTATACTACATATTAGGACCGACTTGTGAAGGACACAGTTGAATAAGGTGGAAATATTCAACCAATGTTGGGTCTAATGGTAGACGCAGACCCCAATTCATCAGGTCTGTGTATAGAACTAGCTCATGGTTCCGAACTGATAGATGGGTCTCCCCAACAGTAGGAAAGCGAATCTTTACAACATTTGGAATGCTCCATCAATCCCTGAGCTTTACCTCCTCGGAAGGGTGAAGGTATTTATATTTTATTTTGTCGATGGCCAGCAAATGTTTAGGTTCAATCCGGCGAAGGTTATCTCCGAGGATATCTTCTAGTTTTGAGGGAAGGTTTGCACTCCCTTTTTTCTTATTTTTCCCTTTCTTAGGAGTTGAAGCAACGGCGGTCTTCGGGGGAGGTGGATGAGATAACCTGAGGGAAGCGTCAAGGATAAGGATAGCTTGAATGGGATGCGCTTCTATTACCGCCACCTCTTCGACTTCTTCACCATCGTCCGGTTCATCTATCAGTTTTTTTTCTGATAATTCGGGATGGCTATCAGTTCTGGTCGGACTCCACTTGTGGAGAAGGATTTGGAGGGCTACTTTCAGGAGTGGTTTGAGGAGACCCTTGAGGAGTAACTTTTGGGGTAAGCATAGAGGAGGAAATCTTAACCCTAACCGACTTTCTGGTGGCTTCAGGAGACCTCTTCCTTTTTGTCTGGTTTTCTTCACCCATCGTCAAAAACGGGCTGGGTTAGTAGAAGAAGGGTCAACTGTGTTTCTTACTAATCCAACTTGACCAGGGGGCAGAACCCCTTTTGTTATTTCGAACTCGTTGGCAAAAAGGAGCCCAGTTATCTAGAAAATGGGAGTTATAAATATATATATAAGAGATGGAAAATTTAACAGGTGGAGGCGAATAGTTACCAGGTTCAGAAAAGGAACTGCGATTTGTGGGTTTAAACCACCTCCATAGTTTGTATCTGTCTAGATTGATGAATTCCTCAGGCTTCAAGGGTTAAAAAGAAGAAGTGTTTATCTCTCTAAAAGGTATTTCAAAAATTCGAAAAAGTGAAAGCAAGTATCAAAGGCAGTATTTATAAAAGAAGAGTTAAAAGAAGATCAAGAGTCCGCCTAGTGGAATCCTATAACTGACACGTTACCTACCTAGGACACCAACACATTGGCTAAGAAATGCATGCCACGCCTACTAGAGAAAAGAGAACCGTGATGTCATGATTACCAGATAAGGAGATGAAAAGTTCGGGATAAACTCGGAAATATATGAGCTAAGTAGGTAAAGAAGTCAAAATAATGCAAAATAACCAGTAACATAAAGTCCAGATTTTTTCCGACAAAATTAGCCTAATTACCCAAAAATGCTTAATCTGAGGAGAAGCCTTGATTCAAGGACAGATCTTTAATCCGATAAAAGGTTATAATCCAAAAAGGGAGGAAACCGATGAGGATAGTTAGAAAAAGGTAAAAAGTTGTTAAGTCATTGTTCATAACTATTCACAAGGACTGGGGGGCTACTGATATGGGTAGAAAAATAGGAACTAATATAATACAAATAAGATAATAATAGGTGTAAATTATTATTTAATGTGTTAAGGACTAAACTAAAGTAAACATAAGAGTTGAGGGGGGTAGGATGATAGGCCCCTTAAACTTGTTTATAATTAGTAGAAACCAGGGGTGAGAAAGTTTATTCATTAATGGCAAATATGTAAATTCACCCTCTAGTCCATGTACTATATAAAGGACCCATCCTTTTTGGGAAAAGTGCCAATGATTAATGAATGATTGAGATATTTATTCTCTTTGATTACTTATCTCTCTAAAATATCCAATTCTCTCTCTAATGTTTCGCATCTATCACATTAGTTATACCAAGGTTTCGCATCTATTATATTTTACTCCAAGCCTGTTTTCGCAGATTTATATATAAGATAAGAAAGATAACATTTACTCCATATATAAAATAATAGATAACAAAAACTCATCATTCTTACCATTTTTAGCTATGGCAAATAGCAACACCCCTTTTATATTTCCCTATTAAAAAAGTTTCATCGATAAATAAAACTAGACGACAATAATTGAAACCATAAAGACAAGAACTCAATGCTACGAACTTGAAAACATTGGTATCCAAAGAATACTCCAGTATGTAATCACTGTTGCTATCAAGAATCTTCAATGTTTTAAAATAATTCTTAACTAATTTATACGAAGTAGAAATATCTCCATATACAGCCCTTTTAGCTTTCTCTAAAGCAAGCCATGAAACCCGGTAAGAAATATATAAACCGTAGTCATTTTTTAAAAATGATTTCGCGTTTGTAGTTGTAACATCAACTCTTCTTCTAATAAAATCACGTATTTCATTGGAAATCAAATCCGATAACAAATGCTTTTTATTTTCTTTACTAAAACAATCCCACATGTATGAGTTTGAACATACTTTTTAATAATAAAAAAGCTAGTAGACCTCTCTTGTTTAACATATAGTCTCCAAGGACAGCCCTTTGAATCTGTTTTCATGCAATACACAGTTACGTATTTAAAAGAAAAACCTTATTGTAAAGACAAATGACTAACATCTAGTCTTAAACCTACTGCACCCTCTTTAAAAACATGTCCAACACCACTAATTTCATTAACCCAACCAACAGTAGCAAGTGCTTTATGCTTGTGAAAAATAACATTAACACCAGAAGTTTCGCCAATTTCTCCACAAACAATATCTTTATTTGAAGCTTCAAATATACTTTGAGCAGTTTCTCTAATATTATCACCAACAACAACATCACCTTCAACTTTAATAGTAACACTCAAAATTTCCAAACTATCAAGAACTGATACCAAAGCAATTAAATCACCACCACAACCTAAGATAACGTTTTCTCGATCACCACAAGAGAATATTAATTTGAATTTACCACGAACCAACGTATCATATCTACTTAAAACAAATTTAACAATATATTCAAACTCAACAAACACACCAAGATCACAAATTTCAAGCTCCCCGTTTAGTTTAAAAATACACAATATACTACAAGACATGCATTAAACAGAAAACTAAAAAGGTTTTGAATCTATAATTAAAGTAAAAAAAAAACTTATGTTTTGCAACTATTAGTAAAAGAATACAAATATTTCGCAGCTAGCACTTAATAGTTTTAAGCATACAACTGTACAAATGAATACATGTGTTTCGCATCTATCAAGAAAGCAATACATGTTTCACATCTATTTATTCTAACGTTTCGCATCTATTTCTATTAATGTTTTGCATCTATCATAAATATGTTTTGCATCTACCATTCAAGAAACATACACGTTTCGCATATATCCTTACGTACTGGAATAAACACGTTTCGCATATATCCTTACGTACTGGAATAAACACGTTTCGCATCTCCTTCGATAAAAACAGAAACTTGTTACGCGAACTGAAATTTCCAACAACAAATAATAAAGACTAAAATCAACGAAACACTAATACAATGCGACAAATAAACTATATTAGCAAATTCGAACTCAAAAACTAACTAGAAATTTGACATTCCACATTACAAAAAGAACGAAAATAGATATACTAAAACATCTATTTCGACCTCAAAATTTGAGTTTCAAACACACACAAATCGAGTATCATCGCATAATCAAGTAAAAACAGAAATAAAAATTATAAGAAAACAAAAGAAAAACAAAAAATCGAGTAAAGAATTTATCATCACCTATAATAGTAGAGCACTGTTCTTTTCATGTAGAGAGAAACAAATTGGAGAAACAAAAGTGAGGTATGAGCTGTTAAAAGCTTTTATATTATAGAGTAGGGATATTTAGGGTATTACTGGGTCATCAATGATAAATATTTTACTAAAACGGATCTTTCTCGGAGAATAATGAAAATATGGATTTTAGGTGGATAATAGTTAGGATTTTGGGTCTTAAATGGTATTTTACCCCTAATTTATTTGATTAGTTTTCTTTTTTATTTATTCTATTATTATTAGCCATATTTTAAACCATTTTCATTACTTTAATCACTATTGTGTCTTGTTGAACTAACCTTTATCTCCCAATCTATAATCTTTTATCATTCTTGGGGCTTGTTAACAACAAGTTTGGCACCTCGACACTATTTCATATTTCATGCTCCAAAATAGTTATTACTTCATTCTTAGTAAATTTATCACTAAAATACATAAATAAATGTAGATTGAGATTTAAAAAAAGTTTTTTAAAACTTCAAAAGCTAGTTTCATGTAATTTATCAATTTTTAAAGAAATCAGAAAAACTAGTATTATTTTTAAACAAGTGTATAGAATATGCTTATAATCGATAATCATGTTAACCTATCCAAGACGACCGACATCAACTGGATGAGCTGGTAACAACCCTCCGTCTTGATAACTAATCTTTTATTTAAGGAACTACTAAAAAACCAGCTAAAATTACTTCGTGAAATGGTACTAAAAAAGGCAAAATTATTCAGTGAAATTATTATTTTACCCTCGATCTAAAAAAACCTCTTATTCCGTGAAATTATCATACTTTTTTGAAATTCTTCTTCTTTCTCTCCCTTCTCTCTATTTTCTCTCTCGAAACATAAACTTTTTTCACCTAAAATTAAAAGAATTAAACCTAAAACCAAATAAGTTAACACTAAAACTATTAATTAAAATATCACTCTTTACCTTGAAAAGCATTTAATCATATATTATAACACTTAATAAGTTATTTCCAAAAATAATATATTTACATCTTACTTATTAGAAAGGTTTCTAAAATCACAATAGGTATTTTTTTTACTATAAATTGATAGTGCCTTAGTTAGTAATTATCTTTAGTAAGTGATAACTTACTAAATAAAATTTAAAAAAAATACAAATTTAAAAGATAAATATTAACAACATAATGAAAAAAAAGATATAGGTATGTCAGCAAACGTCATGTCCTATGTCCGTGTCCTAGCGGATACAACAACCTGAGCGACAGACTATTGGCCCAGGTGGTCGTGTCCGACAGGACAGGACATGACGCCAACGCCATTGTGTCTATCATGACATGGCGCCAAAGTCACTATATCCGTCATTTTTCTCCTAAAAATGTCATTTTCTTCGCAATGATGATGGCGGCTGACACCACCTGGGCACCATCGTCGGGAGAAATCGAGTGTTTTATTATTTTTTAAAAAATCAATTTTTTGAAAAACAGAGAGATAGAAATGATACATCTTCCATGTCCCTGTTGGTCAGTAGAAAAACATGTTATGTTATCATTTTAGCCATAATTTATAAAATTTTCAAAGTTGAAAAATAGAGTTTTTTAAGTTTTGAGTTTTTATGATTTTGAGTGAGTTTTTGGAAGTAAAATGCTAGTTTAGAGTAGATTTTAAGTTTTAAAACTTCATAGAGTAAATAATAGCATATAAAGTAATTAAATAAATTTGTAAGAATTTTTGGAGGGGTTTGATGAGTGGTAATTTTGTAAATGCTGAAAAATCAACACATGCGACTTCTTTTTTTAGCAATTCCTCTTATTTAAGTGATATCTAAATATATTTATAAAAAACAAGTAATCAAAATATACTAATTCTATTTTAATAATTTTGGATGGTCGATGACATATTGTTTCTTAGGGATGAGAATAGGTGAGGATGTTTACGAATATTGTTAAACTTATAATTCATCTGTACAAACAGGGCGTGTGCCTATTGCAAGAAAGTAGAATCCATCATCGCAAATTCTTAGGAATCTAAAGAGACCTGAAAAGAAAATAACTAAAAATTCTCCAATCAACATCAGCATTGCTGACAGATTGTACTTTTTCAAAACAGAAAACAGAATATTGAAAACATTACTGGCAAAAGAAAAGGTAATAATATCCTTTTTTTTATCATATTTACTATAAGTTCCGCATCTAGCATCCATACTGTTATAGTGTGTTTCGCATCTATCATATTAAATGTATGCTTCACATCTATTATGATTACTAAAGGTTCCACATCTATCATTTAAGTCACGTTCCATATTTTAGCATATTTTTTTAAGGTTCCGCATCTATCATTTAATTAATGTTTTGCATCTAGCATTTCAATTAGGTTTCGCTTCTATTATTTTAATTGACATGATAAGGTTTCACATCTATTTAGAAGAATATTATGAAAAGGTTTGACATCTATCACGTTTAATATGTTTTATATCTATCAAATTTGTTAAGGTTACGCATCTATCAATTTATATAAAAGCTTTGCATATTTCAGTTAACTTATTATTTTTTATAGAATTAAGAGAAACTCCTCAGCCCCAACCACAGATATACCACCAGACATAGACTCAAACCCCACCCCATCCATACAACCAGCCACAGCTTTAGCCCCAACCCCACCAAAAGAACAAGCAGACCTTGTCTCCAGCCAAAGCTTTGACTTATCAACAGTTGAAAAAATAAAACAAATTGAATTAGAACATAGGAAATGTCAAGAACAAATTCAAGAATTACAAAGAGAGCTTGAGGAAAAAAGAATATCATTAAACAAATAAAAACCGGTGCAGAGATGAACATTGAGGTTGACCTACAAAACACACTTAAATTGTCTATGTTGAAACTAAAAATAGATGATAAAGTTGACAAAATAACTGAACAGCAACCAAAAACTTATGCTAGAAGGTTTCTCAAAATTCAAAACAAGTTTCACATCTAGCAAAACAAAGAAGGTTTCACATCTAGCATAACAAAGAAGGTTTCACATCTAGCAAAAGAAAGAATGTTTTGCATCTAGTAAAACAAAGAAGGTTTCTCATCTACTAAAAGAAAGAATGTTTCGCATCTAGTAAAACAAAGAAGGTTTCTCATCTAGCAAAACAAAGAAGGCACAAATAAAGTTTTGCATCTAGCAAAACAAAGAAGGTTTCGCATATTCTTCGTTTACACTATAAAATTAAAAATTTAAAAGTACGTATCTTTTATATCTAACTCGGAAAAAAATCCGAAAATATCATTGGTTTTGTTTTTTAAGACGAACAAAACTAGTACCACTATGTGATATGTTTTGAACTTTTCCTTAAAGATCTTCAAAAGAATACTAACGTTTTGCATCTATCAGAAATCAAGTTTTGCATATACCAGTCCAGAAGAATAAGCACATTTCGCAACTATCAATATGTAAATTAAAACAAGTTTCACATCTTCTTACTGCATCTTCATCCTGAACCCTTAACTCGAACATAAATTTCCAGAAACACACAAACACACTAAAATCGACAAAAACCTTAATGAACTACAACAATGACACTATATTAGCAATGTAATACAAGAAGAATAGCAAAAATCACAAAAAAACACATATCGAGTAACCTATTTCGAAATAAAAAAATCGAGTTACCTAAACACACAAATCGACTTATCTAAACATATATCCAAAATCAAACTTCGAAATCAAGTAAAAACATGATCAAAATCGTACGAAACAAAACGAAAAACAAGAAATGGAGTTAAAAATTAAATTTCACCTAAGACTATTAGAGAGAGATTAGATTAGAGGGAAAAAAAAACAGAGAAAAAAATGGTGAAGTAAAAAGACAAAAGCTTTGATATAGTTAAGTAATAGATTTTAAGGTATTATTAGGTCTTCGATGATAAATATTTAAGTGAATTAGGTCTTTGACAGACATACAAAAGTATTTGGGTCTTAAATGGATAATTAGGTATTTGACAGACATACAAGAATATTTGGTTCTTTAAATGGATAATACTAGTGTGTTTGTGTCTTTAATGGTTGGTACTTAACCTACTATTATTATATATTTGATATATTTCAAATAATATTTTAAATATTTGTTATTGACTGTCGCTTAGTTTTTGTGGTATGTTATTAAGTATTTTGACTACGTTTTTTAATTATTAATTATGTTTGAACTATTAAATGAATCTATTAAATTGTGTTTTCTATAGTTATCTTTTGTATATAAAGCTATAAATAGTTACACCCTTTCACTTGTTTATATCAATATCTTTTTAGTTTCTTTTTCTCCATTCTTTCGTAAATATTAGAGGAAAGTACCCCTAAATACCTACTCAACTATGGAATACCAAAATGGTACCCGTTTTTGGACTAGTTTCATAAAATACCTAGAGCCATATTTGGGACAATTATACCCTCTAGGGTATAAAAGAGGTTGTTTGGTTGAAACCCACTTTTTTTACACTTTCTAATCAGACTTTTAGGTTCCAATTCCCCCACTTTCTCATTTCTAAATTTGAGGAGAGAGAAAGGAAAAACACGATACAGAACCAAATCTCAAACACTAACCCTAACAGAACTCCAGCCATTAGAGAACCTTCAGAACTCCAGCGACTGAACCGTGTGTCATTAGTACTCCGGCCATCAAAACAAACGACGATAGCCAGAATTCCGGCCACCGTACCATCGGGCGCCTCCGTCACCGTCGGAAAGGTACGTTTTTGGTCTTCTTCTTCAGACTGTCTGTGTTTTTCAACGTAACTAACCAGTGACGGTTAGTGTAGATTTCGTAGATGTTGCCGGAGTTGTGAACGGTTATAGAGTTAGGTTTTGAAGAGTTGTCCTCACTGCGGCGAGATTTTATCGTCTCTTTTAAGGTAATGATTTAGTGTTAATGATTTGTGTTGAAATGTAGTTGTAGGACGTGGCTGTCGACCTTCGGTAGAACTTGTTTAGTGTGGAAGTGGTATGAACTTGTTTTGTGTAGAACTACTTTTGTGTATGAACTTGTTTTGTGTGGAACTAGTTGTAGATTTAGTGTTAATATTTCAGTAGAACTTGTTTTGTGTGGAACTTGTGAAACCTGTACGTATCTATCTCCTCGAACTGTATATTTTGCCTTATCTATCATAGTCGTTGCTGTCGACCTTCAATAGATGTTGTTTTGTGTGGTAGTGGTTTATCGTGGCCTTATCTATCATTATGAACTGTATATGTTGCCTTATCTATCGTAGTCGTGGCTGTCGACCTTGAGTAGAGGTTGTTTTGTGTGCAACTGTTATGAACTGTACGTATCTATCATTATGAACTGTATATGTTGCCTTATCTATCATAGTGGTGCGTGTTGACCTTGAGTAGAGGTTGTTTTGTGTGGAACTGCTATGAACTATACGTATCTATCACTATGAACTGTATATTTTGCCTTATCTATCATAGTCGTGGCTGTCGATCTTCAGTAGAGGTTGTTTTGTTTGGTAGTGGTATGAACTGTACGCATCTATAAATATGGAGTGTATATTGTGCCTTATCTATCAGAGTCATGACTGTCGACCTTCAGTAGAGGTTGTCTTGTGGGGTAGTAGCACCATTCATGCCTAGCAATGTAGCATGAAATCAGTGATGTGATTTAAACCGTAGATAAGACCTACTGACTTTAGTGTTAAAAACAACTACTGTGCGCTATAAACAACTCTAGCGAGGGAAACATATCTACTGTCTACTAAAAATGGATTTGTTTTTCTAAACACAAGCTAGACCGTAGGCATGAGTCTGTATTTTTGCTCAACAGTTGGTAGATTTTAGTTTCCCTTGATTTGTATGGCTGTTTAGTTATGGGTAAATATCATTTGTCGCTTGTGCTGTTTTTCAAATGTAGCTCACCTTACTTGCTTTACGTCGAAGAAGAGTCGGACTACAAGTTTACTTACCTTTCAGTAATATAAATTTATGAATAAGGTGCTGTTTACTTACCTTGTGCTCTTTTGTCCCGAAGAAGGTGCTTCAGTTCGCTGGTATTGAAGATGTCTTCACTTCTTCAAAGGGATCTACCAAAACCCTTGGAAACTTTGTCAAGGTATATAACCTACTGTTTAATTTCAATTTCATTTTATTAAGCTTTGGTTTAAATCTATCTTCCTTTTTATATCTTATAATTGTGATATTGGATGTGTTCTTGGTTGTGTACTTTTGAAGTGTTTGCTACATTATCTAACCTGGTCAGCTGGTATTTCTTTAGTCATTTGGTCTCTTTTTAGCGATATGCTTTGTATACGCTTAACCGTCTGAGAGATATTGAAGTGCGATGGTCTTATGTATTACATAGTAAAGTATGTTTCCCAAGGAGTTGTAATAAGGGTTCAATGATCATTTGATTTTCAATGGATCATTGAACTTTGGTTTTAATCTCCTTAGAAGCTAATTCATAGACCTCAATGTTATCTTCCTATTTAGGGACTGTGACTGCTTTTATATGATACAGTGTTAATCTCCTTCAAAATTGACACTATAGGTCGTAATGGTTCAATGTTCAGTTGATTGGTAATGGTTAAATGTTCACTTGATTGGTAATAGGTCAATGAACTTTGGTTTTAATCTCCTTGAAGCCAATTTATAGAGTTCAATGTTAATTGAACACTCTATTTTGAGTTTTATTTGTAATGTATTTTTTCTTTCTTATGCTAATTGTTTTAGCTTTATTGCAGGCCACCTTTGAGTGTCTGATGAAGACATATGGCTTCTTGACCCCCGAATTTTGGAGAGAAACCAGGTTCTCCAAGTCTCTAATCCAAGAGTACACCGACCTTTTGGCTAAACCAACAAAAACTCTTGTTCTTGAGGACACTGAAAGAGTTGAAGCTTAAGTGGAATAACTCTAATGCTCTCTTTGCTTCTAAAGACATCATAGATGTCAATCATTTTGTTTCTGTTTTGACTTTTCATCTTTTTTCCCTTATGGTACCGGATTGTTTTTATTGTCATTATGTTTTTTAAACTAGAGATTGATAGTTTTGTTTTGCTAAAGATTCAGTTGTTCAACTTTATATTTTAGTCATTTTTATAATATATATTTTGAATTACCTTATCAGCTGATAATTTATTTGCACTAAGAATATTATGTGTAAAGCTTGTTTGATGTGTATGATTTTTAAGTATATTAGTGTACGTAAAGCATGGAAATTAACGGCAAAAAAAAACAAATTTGTAGTACCATCCTTGCACATGTTTCGTGTCTATCAGACTATTGTTCACGTATCTAGCAATGTCAATATACCGTATCTATCAGATTTATACTCAAGTATCTATCAATGCAGATGTTTCGTGTCTATCAGACTATTGTTCACGTATATATCAATGTCAATATATCATATCTATCAGATTTATACTCAAGTATCTATCAATGCAGATGTTTCGTGTCTATCAGACTATTGTTCACGTATCTAGCAATGTCAATATATCGTATCTATCAGATTTATACTCAAGTATCTATCAATGCATATGTTTCGTGTCTATCAGACTATTGTTCACGTATCTAGCAATGTCAATATATCGTATCTATCAAATTTATACTCAAGTATCTATCAATGCAGATGTTTCGTGTCTATCAGACTATTGTTCACGTATTTAGCAATGTCAATATACCGTATCTATCAGATTTATACTCAAGTATCTATCAATGCAGATGTTTTGTGTCTATCAGATTTATACTCAAGTATCTATCAATGCATATGTTTCGTGTCTATCAGACTATTGTTCACGTATCTAGCAATGTCAATATATCGTATCTATCAGATATATACTCAAGTATCTATAAATACATATGTTTCGTGTCTATCATACTATTGTTCACGTATCTAGCAATGTCTTGCAAATAGATAACGAGTATCTAGCGTTGTAATCTCAGCGTATCTATCAATTTAGACATTATAAACGATAAGAATCATCCAATAAAATAGACATGGTACATATCAATGTTAACAGTATACAAAAATATAAGTCGAAAGATAAGGACTACTTATCAATGAAAATCAAAATGTTACTAAAAAATCGGGAACACAAGTTTAGAACGGAGCATCACATGACCTCCTATTACTAGACTAGCAATATCAATATATTAGTATGCTCCTGTTAGGGTATTAGAGACTAGCAATGTCTTCCTTCATATCTAGCAATGTCTATAACATTGTATATGTTTTGAGTTGATGCTGCATCTGTCTAGCAATGTGTCCCTTCATATCTAGCAAGGTGTTCCTTCATATCTAGCAACGTGTCCTTCATATCTATCAGAGTTAATAAAATCAACATCCTCCAAAGGTAAACTGCAGTAATGAAGTAAATGCATCATCTGCTCCATGACGATTCTCACCTGCGAGAAAATTCAAGAAAGGATAATGGTGTTAGGTTAGGTCAATAGGTTTTGTTTTTTTTCCAATACTAAGACAACACAAAGAACACGAGCATAAACACTAAGCATATCGAAATCTAGCTCAATTGGATTAGCCATCAACAATGTATAAAGAAGTGACAATCAACCAAATGATGTCAAATGCAATCGTATAATACTTGGGTTTAAACTCACTTGAGCTAAGTCAATAATGAACTCCATACAGAAACCTTACTGTCACTATAGATATAGCCTTACTGTCATCATGGATATATTCCTCTAACATAAAGACTTTTATTTTCAACCTAACATAAGGGTAGCTAGAGGGATATATTCTTTGTAAGAAGAGTAAAGTTCCTTTCCAAATTCAATCATGAACCAACAACATCAAAAATAGCAAGAAAACAAGTGGACTCAAACGAATTTGCTTTACCTTAGGAGCAACAACAGTAGCCGCTTTGACTACCAAACCAGGGCATGATAGCATATTATGCAGACACTGTGTCAATAATACCATCCATGCTCCCCAATGCAGCCTGTCCGTATAGAAGAAGCATGTTGAATTACAATTACCAGTCTTTTGAAAATTGTATACTACGAAAATAAAAATATATATAAACAAAACTAGCAACGTTGTTGGTTACCAGACAAGTTTCAAATGCATATATGAATGAATATAGTATACAAACTAACTAAGTATGATCCAGAAAAAGTTGCTGGAACTGGAATTTGGAATTTGGAAATACCTGAATTTGATCTGGTTCGCGACTAACCAAGAAAGAATCGGCACCCAGTTGCTCCATGGCTTCCTTCTTCTTCGCAGGATAAGTACTGATGACAGTGACCCTAAGACCCGTAGCTTTTGCGAATCTGACAGCAACATGTCCTAGTCCACCTAAACCAACAACACCAAGATGCAAACCGGGCTTGTCCAGCGCGTAGTATTTCAATGGACTGTACACAGTGATCCCGACATATAGTAAAGGAGCACCAGCATCTAGTGGCATGTTTTCAGGGAAACGAATAATAAAATCCTCCGCGCAGACCATAATGTTAGTAAGGGTGCCGTAGAACTACAGGTTCCTCCTTGTTGATGATCATATGCAGCAAACCACAATCAGCCCTTGATCGGACGTAAACAAGACAAGCAAAATTGTGTATTGCTTAAATTTCATGGTAAATGAACCATACAGCATATCAAAGCACATACCTGAGTTTTAGCACTGATCCATGCACGGTACATAAGAGGAAAACAATGTCACCATTATTAATCGCTAATCACTCATTCATTCATTGATAATAAATACAGTTTAAGATTAACAATCATCAATCATCAATTATCAATTATCAATTATCAAACCATTGTTGAATAAATTAACAATACCTGTAGGATTCCAATCCAATTTATTACAAGATTCGAACAGTTTATTCGCAACTACTACTTTGGAAGGACTCGCCGGTTTCGTCCTAGAATCTTCGTAACTACTTTCGTGAGATTTGGGGCTGTGATCGGTTAATCCACTAGGCGATTTCCACTTTGCCGGAGACTCCTCTTCGTTGTCGTCGCGGTAACATCGAATCTCCGGTTCAAATTCAGGTACATATGCTCCTTCCAGTTCGAGCAGAATAGCTTGTGCTTTCGATTGAAGAGAGAGGGGGGTACGAACGAGTGGTGAGCGAATTAGAGAGGGTCTCTAGTTCAAGAGAGAGGGTTAAGAGAGAGAGAGTGTGGAGGCCGGTTCAAAATTAAAAATTCAAATTGGTGGTTGAAAATACTCATTAATTCTCAAAATAAGGCTTATATACTAGTTTAAGGGTAGTTATGGTATTAAAAAAAATAAGGTATTAGAAGTGAATATCTTTAATGAAATGGGTATTAAGTGAATATCTCAAGAAATTATAAATCATGGTATAATTTATTTATTTTTTTAACTTACAAAAATGTTCCGAAAATTGTTTCGGAAATACTTAATAAAAAAAACTTAAAAAATTTCGTTGTCCGAATCAATCAAACCAAGTCTCTATTTATAGATCTCAAGAAATTATAAATCATGGTATAATTTATTTATTTTTTTAACTTACAAAAATGTTTCAAAAATCATTTTGAAAATACTAGATAAATAAAAATTTAAAAAATTTCGGTGTCGGAATGAAACAAACCAAGTCTCTACTCGTAGATATCGAAAAATTATAAATAATGATATACTTTTTTTAAATTTTTTGGCCGACCATTTCTTTTAAAAAAACCATTTTTTCTAAAAAAAAATAGGTACACTACAGCATGCCAAATGGCATGCTGCAATTGATTCTTTAAAAGATGGTTTGGGATTCATCTTTTGAACCCCAAACCATCTTTTGGGGTCCGCGTGTATCAAATACACCCTGCTGCTCAAGATGCCGCGCATATTTATGCGCTGTTGGATATAGTGTAAGTGAATTATTCTTTATAGCCCTTATCCTCATCTTTGACTTCCCTATTCCTAGCTGCGACGGCCGTGTCATGGTGGCAGTAGGAAGCAGCCGTTTCCTCTCCGTCAATCCACGGTGGTGATTCGTTTCGTACTTTATAAATTTTCTGGACAACCTTTTTTCCTTAGCATCGCCGGAGTCGGAAAAATTGCTAAGCAGCTTATCTGATGACTTTTTGGTCACATGTTGAACTTTGGAGGAATCGAGATTATCCATTTTAGAGAGGGAGAGAGAGAGAATGAGAGGTGTGTGTGAACTGTGGAGAAGACAATGTTCGAAAGTAAACATTTTTATAGTGACTTTATTATTGTCGGGAGATAGACCGTTGTGTTGTTTTATGCAATTTTATAATGATTGAAAATTATAGCCGTTACTAAAGGTGTCAAACGGGTTGAACCAGCACCAACCCGCACCGTTTAAATCAGAACCACGGGTTGCAGTCCTGCCGGGTTGCGGTCCTAGCGGGTTGCAGTCTTGTCGGGTTGCAGTCCTGTCGGGTTGCGGTTCTGGCAGGTTGCAGTCCTGCCGGGTTGCTCCTTATGCGGTCCTGGCGGGTTGCGGTCCTGCCAGGTTGCAGTCCTAATGGGCCAGTTTCACAGTTAAACCGTCAGTTCAAACCACCAGACGAACCATTTAAGCACCGTTTACCAGTTCAAACCATCAGTCAAACCATTTAACCATTTAAGAACCGTTTATCAAAATATTTTATAATGTTATTTAAAATTAATTTGTAAGTGTTTAATTGAATCTAATTTCAATAATTGAGTTAATTATTCTATTTCATGTATTTTAATTTAAATATGTTATCATTTTAATCGAAATTTTATAATCATCAATTACATTCTAAAAAAATAATTGTAATTTGATTTTGATACGTTTGAATAATATATTACTATTAAATAATATATACCTATTAGACATATAATTGTATTAAAATTTTAAATTATTAGGTGATTCTTTAGATTCTTTCAAGCTTGAAGTGTTTATGGTTATATGAATTATATAGTTTATTGTATTTTCGAACTATTCAATATTAGAAGTTGATATGCATAAACATAAATTACTTGTAAATTGTAAAGAACAAAATAAAAATTGAAAGCTAGGTAAGTGATTTAAATAACATTTAATAAAAAATAGAAGCAAAACAAACATTTTTTTTTAAAAAAAACCAAACAAGTAACATAGTTGTTCAATCAAATAAAAAAGATAAACATTACAACGATAATGAAAATCAAATGCGAAAAACTAAGGAGCTTCATCGTTGTTGTTGTTGTTAGGTGGTTGACCTTGCAAATGCATGTTCTCCATCATCTGTCGCATATACTCCGATTGTTGGGCTTGAGAGTTTGCAAATCGCTCATTCCATTGATCTTGTCCATGATGCCACTGCTCGTATTGACCATGCCACTGCTCGTATTGACCATGCCACTGCTGGAGGTGACCAAGTTGATCATTCACCCCTACTTGCCACTGCTGTATCTGGCTAAGGTGGTCATTTACCCCCCCCCCCCTGCCAATTTTGAAATTCACCTTGCCATTTTGTAAAATCATCATGCCATTCCTTTTGTTGAGTATGTGCAAACTCAGCAAATTCGCGATCGGTTCGTATTTGTTGTGGCGGTACTCCAGAAGAAGCACTAGCATTTAGATCGAAAGACGCTGCAGCCTCAACTCGATACTGAGTAGGTGGATTTGGCGGTTTTGTAAGACCGTTCGCAGTATATATCCAATTTCGAAATCAACTCTCCATCCCAAGAGTATATTTCCTGCAAACGCAAAGAGTTTCTACCTATAGCACTAGTCGGCCTCACATTCACCGGAGTGTACATACTCACATCAGCTCCTTTCGAAACAAACAATTTACTCAATATCATCCCATAAGGTAGTTTATTCGTACCACACCTCGTAACCATATTTCGAATCATCAAGCTAGGTAAATTAATTATTCCCTGATTTCGAATGATAAAAGCAGTAACAAATGTTTGAATATATGAAAGCTGCGAATCATTGTTACTAGGGGGAAGAAATATACTATTTACCAATTTCAAAGCTAATTTCCCAATACCATCCAAATTACCCCGCATGGCTCGAAATTTACCGCTAATTTTCGGAGCTTCCGCACCAGCACAAGTAAGAATCTCTACTGCTTCTTCGTAAGACAAAGGCCAATCATCACTCCAGATCGTAGGGCGATAACTAATGGTAGGTAATTTATTACCGGTATACATATCATGGGTTGGAACGGAAAAAAGATCTCCGAAATCAGTTTCAAAAAAACTATACTCTTTACCATTAATGAAACAATTCATTCCTAAACCTCTTGGATCATTTTCGATTAATCTAGCTGTGGCATAAAACCTTCGCACTAGTTCTATATACCAATCACATTTGAATGTAGCTAGTGTCATCCAACCTAGGCCATTAGTAGGTTCAATAAGTTTGAATTTTTTTTTGCATACCCTCTATTTGGATCAGTTCCTCGTAGTCCAGAAACATACCGGACCAAATTTTTGTTACACCTCGACCTCCTTGCTGATTACTACGGATGCGAATCTCCCCCTAGGGGCGATGTTCGATAGTCTCGCTCTCCGTTACCTCCCGCTCCATGGATTGAAACAACATATGTTCCACCTCTCTCAATTTGGAAGGGGTTGGTTCACTACATCCACCTTTACGAGCATTCTTTTTTCTTTTTGAAGACATTTGCGAAACCTGAAATTTAAATAGAGTTTGAAAAATATAATTTTTTTTAGAGAAGTGTAGTAGAGAGAGGGGATAGATTTGTAGTGGAGAGGGAGAGAGGGGAGAGATTTGTAGTGGAGTTGGAGTGAAAAATATAGGAGGATGTATGTAGTATTTATAGGGTTTTTTTTTTCTTCTACTAGCCGTTTGATGACGTCAGCATGACGTCATCAAGCGGACCATCCGGCCTAGCATCCGGATGGTCCGCGCCAACGGCTAGTTCAAACGAACTAGCCGTTGGTCATCCGGGGCATCCGGGCGAACCGTCCGGATGCCCCGGTTCCAACCGGACCATCCGGATCGATATCCGGATGGTCCGAACTGCCTGTCCGGGCGTCCGGGCGAAACCGTCCGGATGCCCCGGACCTTTGTCCCGGACCATCCGGACGCCCATCCGGATGGTCCGGGCGAAATTTTTTTTTTTGTTTTTTCGGTTTTTTTTTGGGTCTCCCCTATAAATAGAGGAGACCCCAACACCAATACTCACACCTCTCAAACAACTCTCTACTTCTCTTTAAATCTATCTATTTGTTCGAAAAGTTCTAGAAAACTACAATTACTTATTTTACATATTCTACTCCTACTTTCGAAATTGTTTGATTTTTGTTTTTCCGCAAATTGTTTCTTAGTTGTTATTAGTCTAAATTTAGTTGTTCTATCTTGTTATTAGTCTAAATTTAGTTGTTATATCTTGTTATTAGTCTAAATTTAGATTTTATTATTAGTATTTTATTGCATATTTAAAAAAAACTGTTATTAGTTTTAAAATGACTTCAAAACGTAGAAATACTGGGATAAACCAACCATCTAATGTGGATCTCAATACCATGGATGATTTTTCTCCAGAATTCCCTCACATTGACACACTCTCCTCCCACGAAAGTGGTGGTGGAAGTACTAGTGGGGGGAGATCTCGTAAGAAAACATCTTGGATTTGGAAACACTACCATCTATCAGAAGATGGTTTGTCTTGTATTTGTAACGTGTGCAAAAAAACTTATCTTTACGTAAGTGGATCTAGAAATATGGGCACTAGCACTATGGTAAAACATTTAATGAAACATTCAGTATATGATCCTACAAAACCTAACCCAACTAATGTTTGCACGAACCCTCAAACAGGTCTTCCTTTTGAGTTTAACCACGATACGTATAGGGAAGAAACAATGATTTATGCAGTCGGTAGTTTACAACCATTTAGTTTTGGGGATTCTTGGAGATACGAAAATTGGATGCAAGCTGGGGTAAACCCACAGGCAACACGCATTCCACGTACCTCTTTGAGATCGCTAGCCTTTAAATATTATTTACAAAGAAAAAAAGAGATTATTCAAACTATGCAGACTTTGCCATGGAATGTTTCGATTACTAGTGACATAGCTACTTTTACTGATTTAGATATGATATGTGTTACCCTCCATTGGATGGACGCCCAATGGGTCCTCCAAAGGAGAATTATATGGTTTGAATCAATTGGGAAGCATAACGTACAAATAATTAGGGAGAGTATGATTGAATGCATGAATGTTTATGGCATTAAAAACAAGATTATGTCTATTTTATTGGATAATGCATCTTCTAATATTAGTGCTATACAATTGCTTATACAAGATTGCAATCCCCCTTTTCTAAAATTGTTTCACACCAAATGTTTATGCCACGTACTTCAATTAATTGCGAAAGAAGGAATACGTATGGTTCAGGGTGATTATATTACCCCTATAAAAAATGGGATCCTATTTTGCTCGACATCCGCTGCTAAAAAAAGAGCTTTTAAAACACTTGTTACTTCAAATGGGAAAAAATATAAGAAACTTTTATTAGATGTCGAAACTAGATGGAATTCTACTTACACAATGCTTGCACGTGCGCATGTTTTTAAAGAAGAGATTACGACGCTTTATAATGCATATCGTGAAACACCAATTGAACCAGATCATTGGAAATTTTGTGCACACATGTTAAGATTTTTAAGACTTTTTAAAGAAAACACCCTAACCTTTTCTTCACAAATCAACATAATGCTCATTTGGCCCTTTTCACGATTGCTAATCTTGCCATGCATATGGATGAATTTAGATCACATTATGCATGCGTAGACATGGTGCCGGGAATGGAATATAAGTTCACAAAGTATTTTCATCCAATCCCTGATAGTTATTCATTTGCTTGCCTTTTAGATCCTTTTTCACGAAAAGAACAATTTGAATTGCTAGTTAGATGCTTTTATAAGTCTGTACGGTTTCCTACAGATAAACCACCGACCGAACCAATTGACCCTGAAGGGTATATTAGCAGTATATATGATAGTTTGTATAATATCTATGATAAGTATGCTGCAAGATATAGATCAAATACATCTACAAATGTAAGGAGTGGTAACAATAGGGGTAGAGGGAGATCTACTAACTATGTTCAATTGGCAATATTACGAAACAATGTTACAGAAACCCCTCAATCTGATAATGAGCTGTATAGATATTGGAGCACTAGGTTTGATTTTACGAATTATCCCCACCAAGGTATTGAAGATATCATAAGATGGTGGGGTACCAAAACTGAAAAGTTTCCTATTCTTTGCAGGATTGTTAAAGAGATTTATGCTATACCTATGTCTACAGTTGCAAGTGAGTGTGCTTTCAGCCAAGCGAGGTTGCAATACACGACTAAGAGAACAAGATTGACGGGAAAAGCACTTGGAGTGCTTGTGGCAGTTAAGGATTGGACAGTGGCGGATAAAAGGATGCAAGACATAGAGTTCAGAGACGAAGTGAACGTAGACGACATCTTCGAAGATTATCCGGATGATTACGAAGAGATACTTGAACAAGAAATTGCGGAAGAAAACGAAAATGACGACGAAGATTTTACTTACGAAGAAGACGAAGTTGGAGATGAATGATGTTTGTAATAGTTTTTTGCTATTTTGTATTGTAATTTGAAAACATTTGTACAACTCCTGGCCCGCACGAGTATAAACTGTGAACGGCTAAATTATCCAAAAATGACTTTACATTTTATTATAACAACAACAACTGTATTATGAAATACTTATAACTTCATAAGATCTAATTTTGGTTTAAAAAATAATAACAAACACTTGTAAAATTTATAACCAAATCACAATAGTAATCAAAATATAATATTAAAATTATAACCATAGAATTTGTAATATTTTAACATGATAAGATATAGTTTTCGTTTGTATTAGATCTAAAAACATAATAATAATATTCAAAATGTGATAATAACATAAGTAATATTTAAAATTTTGGACTATATAATAATTACAACACTTAAAAACCAAAACAAATTAATATTAACAAAAATGTAATAATAATTCTATAATAATATGCAATATCTCAATATTTTTTAAATATAACATTTTGGTTATAAAATAAATAAAATCAGCATAATATTTACCAATAAACCGCTGGTTTTTTACAAATAAACTGTGGTTTCGCAGTCCTGCCGGGTTGCAGTCCTGCCGGGTTGCAGTCCTGCCAGGTTGCGGTCCTGGCGGGTTGCTCCTTATGCGGTCCTGACGGGTTGCGGTCCTGGCGGGTTGCGGTCCTGCCAGGTTGCAGTCCTAATGGGCCAGTTTTACAGGTAAACCGCCAGTTCTTAAGCAGGTTGTCAGCTTTGAACCGTGGTTCCTGAACCATTAGACACCTCTAGCCGTTACAGCAGTGCATGTAATTCAGGACCACTATGATACAGAAAAATAATGTCTTATTTACTAAATCTATTTTCACATCATAGTTTGAAATTCGGATTCTAGAAATTCTGCACTAGTTCATATGATTTTTTAGAACGGTAAGAATATATATTTATCAATCCGGCACTGTTCGAATTTGAATTTTGTTGGATTTTCACCATTAAGTTTTTAGTTTTCAATGTTTTGGACCGACAATCGGATTGAATTTAAGATTGAGTCACTAGTATTATTATTGAATTTGTTTTGAACTGGTTTTACAAATCCCGAACAATTTGACACAGAGAAGAAAGTAAAACTATTATGGTTTTGTTATTTAGGAAGCGAATTTATTACATAATGTAAATGCTCTTATTTATAGATAAAATATGCGCGAATGGGTTGGGTTTGGGCCTAATATTTCTAACACTCTCTTTCAAACTCGCAATATTTATTCTTGCATTTTGAATTTGTTACACAAAATAAATACTAAAAGTGAGTTTGTTATACAAAATAAATACCAAAACGAAACACCAAACTTTAACACCATAATCGAAAGCCAAAGTAAACGAAACGCCAAAATTAAAATTGAAACGCCAAAATCCAATCTTCAAACTACAATCTTCAAACTCCATTCTTCATTCTTCAATCTCCAAACTCCAATCTTCAAACTCAATCTCTAATTTACAAACTCCAATCTTCAAACTCTAAGTCTTAATCTCCAATCCCCAAACTCCATTATTCAAACTCTAAACTCCAATCTCCATTCTTCAAAATCCAAACTCCAATCACAAAACTCCAAACTAATCCAAACGAAATCTAAACACCAAACGAAGCCAAACGAAGCCAAACAAATCCAAACAAATCCAAACAAGTCCAAACAAGTTCAAACAAATCCAAACTAAATCTATACCAAATTCAAATCCAAACGAAGAACGAAACGAAACCAATCAAAACTAATCCAAACTAATCAAAAACGACATACGCTGATATAAGAAAACTTCAAGCATAATCAACATGTCTAACAAAATTTAAACACCAAAACGAAATCAAAATGAAAAAATTCGATCTAAGCAAAAATCAAACAAAGTTCAAACGTCAAACAAAATTTAAACACCAAATGAAATCTCAACGCTAAATATCCAAACAAATTCTGAATGCCAAACTTAAATACCAAATCCAAATCTAAAACTAAATTCAATACAATCTAAACACCAAACCAAATTCCAATCTAATTTCCTATCAAAATCAAAATCAAAATTGAATCTACGATTTTACAAACAAAATTTTGCACTATTCTAGTTGTCTTGAATCATAGCACCGAATCATAATCCAACCGGTCAAATTGAAGGATTGGACACCCCAGACACGTTGTCGAAAATTCAGCAAAAACCAAAACTGTTTGGCTCCCGATCGGGACTGTTGGTTGTGGCTGCACACTACAAATCCGAAAATCATTCTTTCTTTCTCTTCTTGTGACGACCAAGAAAGCGGAAGATAATCAATTATTTCCTTTCTTTCTTCGCACAGACAGCTAAAATAAATGCCCGCCGCACAGCGAAAAACACGAAAACTTCAAGATTTAAACCTACGCTCTGATACCATGTTGAAAAAGGTAAAACAAAAAGAAAGTAAAACGGCTAGAGTTTTGTTTTTTAGAAAGCGTATCTATTACATAGAGTAAATGCTCTTATTTATAGACAAAACACCAACTAATGGATTGGGTTTGGACCTAATATCTCTAACAGTTTTATGGCAATTGAAAATTTGAAAGTAAATTGTGTAATGCTAAAAAAACTTAAAAGAGTAAAGAAGTACATCAACCCTAGGCCAGCACTGCAATACAGTATAATATTTCCATTAACATTTTCTACAATGTCAACAAGTATAATAACACTCATTTCAGTCCATAAATTTTCCTCCAACTCACTCCAAGGTAATACAACCCTAGGTTTAAAACCAAGGAATGACCTACATGGTATCACATTCCATATATTTCAAGTTAATGCACCTACTAGTTATAGTTGCTACATTTCAAAGAAATGGAAAAAAGGAAAAGAGCGACATAATAAGGTCGTGTTTAGTTCCGACAAAATTATACTACTAAAAAGAAAACAGTTTTAAAAAAATGTAGTTCCCAAAAAATGATTTTTTTCACGAATCAATCTTGTACAAATAAGTCGCCAACACCAGTTTCTTTCCAAGCACAACAACAACCATACCTACGTCGTCAAATCAAAAGTAACATCCAAACAAAAAAATATTGGGAGCTCCAATAAAAAGTTAAATAAAAGAAACATTTCAAACTCGTACAAAAGATTGAATTCTAAATAAATCAACAAAATAATAGTGTTACAGTCTAAAAATAACACAAACTGTATAAGAGAGTTTTGTTAAAATAAATTAGATTTCTAGTTCAATTCATGGTATCTATGAGTTTAATTCATCATATAACAATGCGGAAAAAAGACTTATAGTATGTAGTTATTTTTTAAATTGATTTCAAAGGAATAATCAATGTATTTTTCTTGAATGCGTAAAAATGTTTGTATTTGAGACCGTTTCACAAATATGAGAAATTGTATTTTGTATCAAAAAACCTGGAACGTTTTTCATTTATAAGTGTACGTAAAACTCATCGTAATACTATAAGCTTTAGATTTAATTTCAAATTAAAATTCAAACCTTTAGACTAAGTAAAGTCCACACCTTATTAAATCTTCAGTCTTAAAACTTTACGTTTTGTTTAAGTTGTTTATTTATGAATCATTGACAGTATTCATAATTAAACCTAGTCTTTATACAATTACTTCCATGTTACATGTACAATTACCTTCATGATACATGTTTTATCTACTAGCCCGTTACTTTCTTTATGATTAGTTTTATTAAACTAATATTAACGATAGTCCGATACATCCATATAACATGTGACGATCCAGCTCAATGGAGAAATTCCAATAATCTTTCAGTTGGATCATTATATACTACTATAAATTGTATCCAGTTAATGCACGTTCTTAAATTCATCGTAAATGACCATTAACGATAAAAAAACTAAAGTCATCGTCAATGCATTAAAAGCCTCAAACATATGCATCAGTAATCACAAGAGTCAATTATATAGATCTATCATGATGCGTATCATAAGAATAATATTAAATCTAATCTTACATATCTATTCTTAATTGATCCTACTTAATTGGAGGTCTGAAAGATAAGAGCGCACTAAATACTTATATATAAATATATTTGTATTAATGATCTTAAGTTTGTGATTATCATAATAAAAACATATTCAATAACCTAATACAAACTCCTACTAAAACTAACAATCCTCTAAGTACACAACACTCATGTTAATGGTGAGAAAAAGAAAGTGTCATTTTTATTATTTAAAAGAATATATATATATTCGAGAAGAAGGAATCAAACAATATATTACTTATAAAGATCAACCAAGCAAACAAGAAAGTTACACGAAAGGGGATCAGACATATCGACGAATAAGCGAAATGGTCAAAATAACCATACCTATGATTGAAAAATAATTATGAACGAAAGTGGTCGTACTGTATACTGACTTAAAATGTCAAAATAGTGAAATGGTTTATAAGCCAAACCTATGGTTGAAAATCTATTAGGAATGCGATGACGCGACGGAAATATAAGAAGAAACAACGATAGATGAAACCCTAATTCAAGGGTAACATAATAAAACCCTAATCTAAGGGTAACAAAAATTGAAATTTTCAGAGATAAAAATATATTATTCCAAAAACTTAAAATACTTTAAGGCATATGAGGCTTTATATAAGAGCTTCTCAAAACCCTAAATTATAATATAAGGAAATAAAATAAATTTTTTAAAATAAAATAAAATAAAATCTTAATATAATTAGATTTGATTTAAATACATAAGATATTTGAATAAAATAAAATAAAATTAAAAAGGATTTTGTTTGGACTTTCTGGGCTACATCAAGAACCCAAAACATTTATTTTATTTTATTCAATCGTTACATTGGGAATTATAATTGTTGACCTTATCAAAATAAGATAAATTCTTCTCGAGTGTTCCTTATTCGAAGTCAAATTGAAGCCATCCAGTTGAAGGAAAAAAATAGTTTTGAAATACTTTTCATAGCCTGAAGACAACATCCCCATGTCCAGATGATAAAAAAATGGTTTTGAAAACCTCTTCATAGCCTAAGACAACATCTCGATAAGCAATTTTACCTTGATTCGACGATTGGTAGCCAATTTAAACTCCTTCAGTAACCGGCCAATACGATTGTCATTGAAACGGTTGGTATGCCCCCTCACACTCAAACAATCTTTCCGATCTTCATGACCATGTGTGCTGTTCTCTTCTTTAAACCTTGAATCAGAATAGTCAGGCTTTAGAAACATGCTTCCCCATAGTAGGAACTGAGGCTCTGATACCAAACTGATTACGCAGCGGAAATAGAAGAAGAAACAACGATAGATGAAATCCTAATTCAAGGGTAACATGATGAACTCTAATCTAAGGGTAACAAAAATTGAAATTTTCAGAGATAAAAATATATTATTCGAAAAGTTTAAAATAATTTAAGGCATATGAGGCTTTATATAAGAGCTTCTCAAAACCTTGAATTATAATACAAAGAAATAAAATAAATATTTTAAAATAAAATCAAGTAAACTCAAATCTTAATATAATTAGATTTGATTTAAATACATAAGATATTTGAATAAAATAAAATAAAATTAAAAGGATTTTGTTTGGACTTTTTGGGCTACATCAGAATGCAAGTAGTCGCATTGTGGTCTCGCTTAAAATGTCAAGTTAGAGAAACTAGTTTTCAAAAGAGAAAGTAAGCCTAAGATTGAAAAATAATTAGAAACGCAAGTGACCTTACCGTGCATTTGACTTAAAATGTCAAAATAGAAATATTAGCTAGTAAGCCGAGCCTAAGACTAAGAAGTCTTTAGGAAACGAAAGTGACCATACTCTCCCATGATCCAAAAAGTCAAACATGCATACTGATCCCCGTAATAAATTAAAAATAAGAAGTATGTAACAGAAGTAAAAGGAATAAGAGGTTAAAACACAAATAAATTACAATCAAATAAGAGAATAAAAGCATGTAAGATTCTCAAACAATACATTAGATAAAACATAAGTTTCGAGAATAACATGGTTATTTAAGAAAAAACTAGCAAGGACAATTTCCTTCAGGAAGGTTGGCACGAGGAATGCTCGTGTTAATAGGGGTGTTTTCATTTTCAGCAGAGACAAGAGGGTAGGCAACAATAGAAATCTCATCATCAACTGAACTTTAACAATATCATCTTCATCAAATGATTTAGAACGTTCATCTTCAGGTATGTATGTATAAGATCAATCAAGAACATATTAGGATTTATCTGCCAAAGTGTTAAAATAATGTCTCTCTGGATTCCTATCAACATATTCTAAGCAACAGCCAAAATTGTTTTTTCCTTTTCTGTGTTAGCTTTGGTAGCTTCTTCATGAATTTTCTTTTTAATATTTTCTCAATATCTTCTAGAGTGTTTTCAATTTATTCAACCTTTTTCACTTCAAAACTAGTTAGTTTATCGTGGAGTACCTTAACATCAGAATTTAAAATGAAAATTTCAGATTTTAGGTTAGTATTTTCGTTAATCAAAGTATTGACTTTTAACGGTCATAGTTTCAACATGATTTGGTAAAACATTGCTTGTTTTACTTAAATCAATTATGTCCTTTGAGAAATTAGCTCAATAGTTTTCTTCTTCAAAATATCATTTTCAACAGTTAAGACAACATTTATATTATCTTTATTTATTTATTATTTGGTTAGCTTATCATATCGTTGCCTCAAAGCAAAGTAGCCGCTTTGAAATTTGTCCAAGTATTTAGTAATATATTTGATTAATCCAAATATCATATATATATATTTATAATTATGTATCTTCTCGATATCTATTGCAGTCATTGACTGATATGCAAGAATGATTAAGTTGTTATAACTCTAAAAAAATAGAACAGAAAAGACTAATGAGAAAAATAGTTTTGAATAATAATTAGATAAAGAAAATAAAATGTGTAAAACTAACCTATGTGAAGTTTGAGTTGTCTTTTTAGGATGTAATCCATGCTCATGCCATTATAATGTGCTAGATTATGGCAGTATTTGAGTTGTTCAGCCATTAGTATTACTGGACAAGGAATAGTTATTTTGCTAAGAAGTTGATCAGGGCTTGTAGTACGCATTATTTGTTTATCCAAGGGATTTAAAGTTGGAGTACTTGAGAGAAATATGAGGATTAACATTTTCATTTGAGGCACCCGAGGAACCTCCACCTTTCTCTTTGTGATGAGGAAAGTTCAAGTTAGTGGGTATGCTTGGTACAATAGATTTGTCTTTCTTTTGTGTTGGCTAAAATGCACTTAGGTATCATTAGTTTTGATTTTATGTTGTTAAAGATCAGAGGGTGTATCAGAAGATCATTTTTTAGTAATATTTATTTGGAAATGTTTTTTTGTTTGTTCTTGACAACAAAGTCTCAAGCAATAGCAGTAGGGTTTTGTTTATCATGAAATGTGGAAATTTTCTTTTTCCCAACAGGTATATAGGTAACAAATGAGTTATTCAGGAAAAGTTGTCAAGTGTGGAGTTTTTCTTTTCTGAAGTAGTAATTTTTTTACCGCAAGCTGTTAATTTATTTAGTTTGACGGGAACCACGCTTTTTCTGACCAATGGTTTTTTTCTTAGGACGTTCTTCAGTTGAGTTGTTGTCATGTTGAACACCAGATGGGTTATCATTTTGATGAATAACAAGTGAATTATCAGTCTCGTGAGTAAACCAATTGTATTTCTATTTTTTTAGTACAAGGGCATCTTTGGAATTGAGAAGATCGTCATATGTTAAAGAATCGTTAACATCAAGATTGGTTTGCAAAGATCTCATACCAGTCTCGTCTCAATTTTCCTCAGAGATCTGTTTAAAAAGAGAGACACCATTAATATCTTTCACAATTTTTTTCTCCGGAACTTTTAAACCAATACTAATTTTTCCGCGATTATACACGTTGAAGAAGTACACTTTAAATTGTATCAGGCGTAGGTTCCTCTCCGGTTTTAGTTACATTAAGCTTTCATTGTTTTATTATTGTGAGCTCGCAGATATGCTAAAGACCACCTAGGAGAATGTTCTTAATCTTAAAAATATAGTGGAAATCCTGAAACCAAACCGAGTATACAACAATGGGTAAACCTGGGAAGGGATTTATATTGTTTTCATCATAAACTCTCCGAAGTACTTATTGATACTGATTTGAATATGCTAAAAATAATATTTCTACAAGAAAAAAACGAGATAAAAAAGAACATAAATATTAAAGTAAGAATTGGAAAGGTCATATTTTATGTGTAGTCATCTAATGTCTTTCAATTTGGCCATATTCTAAATTGGAATTTCAAAATTACTAGTTTTCATAAACAAATATAATAGATAGTTCCCAATCATATTCAGATGTTGGAAAATTGATAATTTTAAATCTGTTTTTAGTACCGATAAAGTATAATGGATTATTGGTGTATGTTAGGATGTCAATATTGGTTAGAAAAGATAAAAGGTGATAGGTCATTTTAGTATCCTTGAACTAAGAAGAATGTTAAGCAAAGTACACCCTCCATTAACAACCAGCTTAGAAGGGAAAATGCGGATATATTTGAATAAATCATGGATAAACTAAGGAAGGGAAATTCGAAGTCCCCAATGGAAAACAGAAATGAAGAAACATGTTTCATTTGGTTCACCTTGATGAGGAAGTTAACCATGAAGAGGGAGCCGAGTGGTAGCATTGTCGAGAAAGCTATAAAAGTTACTAAAATTTTAATGTTCTTTGTCATAAATTCTTTTATAGAGGATTGGTTCAAATTATTTATTTAAATATTCAAGTTTTCAGGAACATATTCAAAAGGAAGGTGCGGAATTTCATCTGTAGCTACTACTTGTGAATATATTTTTTGTTTTCGAGCCATTTCTGGGAAAAAAGTGTCATCAGTAGGGTTTTCTAATTCAAGTATCATGTTGTTAACTGGAGAAGTAAAACCACTATACTAAACTCAACAACTACGAAATTATATTTTTTTCTTCTATTAATTTAGGTTTCAAATTGGGAATCACCTAATGCAGTTTATCTAGTTTATTTTTATTAACTAAGGATGGAGTACATCAATAAAAAATAAAAGCAAGCACGGGAAGTACGTAGGTGAAAGAAATGAAGGAAATAATATTGAAGCTTCAATATAGAAAATGTAGGAGAAAATTTGAGTAAAGAAAGTGATGTTTAAATGAAACAAATTTTCAATTTAAATATGAGAAGTAAAGAAAAATGTCAGTCGCATGATCATATAATAAATCAATGGTCAAAGCTAAGGTTTTGAAAGTAGATATATATAATAAATAATAATAATAATAGTAAATGATTGTATTATAGATTAATAAGAATTTTAGAAAACATATCTAAAGTCAGAGGTTTTATGATTAAAATGAGTCTACATGGCAAAATAAGTCTGAAAAGTTAAAGAATCACCAAACATAGCAAAATGTTTTAGTTTAAAAAGAAGTATAAAATAAAGTGAAAGAGCGAGAAATGTTGTTCAAAGATAGGCAAAGGACATAAAAAAACATGATCATTGACTACAGGTAGACAAGAGACATCTAAAAATACTTTATTCGAAGATAATCTGGAAGATATAAAGCAAAGTGAAAGAGCGAGAAAAGTTGTTCAAGCAATTACAACTAAAAGACACGTATCGTTATTTAATATGTTAACAAGATAGGTTGTTAATCTGTTATAATACATGTAATATGATGACTGGAGGAGAGTAAATTGTAAATTTTATAAGTAAGAGACTTGAATCTCCACTTGGGGATTACACACTAAATACAGAGAAAAAGAAATTATCTTTGAGTTACTATTCTATCTAATTATAGTTCATTACGTTGGCTTAACATTTGATAAAAAAAATTCCTTATAAAAAATGGTGTGCACATATAAGCATGATATATGAAAGTATTTTTGTGTGTGCATAATATGGTCATGTATTGTGATGTTTGTATAAGATACGGCACATGAACATATTGAATAGGCTTTGTTGTAAATATAGGAGCTCATGTGCATCACGTATATGTTTGAATTCTACTTCTTTGTAGCAATACACAAAATAATATAAGATTTTGCATGTGATATATAATTATGATATATTTTTCCAAACATGTCAAAAAAAATATTCGGACTTCTTCTTAGAGTCTATTTGAACTCAAAACTGCTAGTAATTATAGTTTTCGGCAAAACCCTAAATACCATTCTCGTGTATGTTTCTGATGTATGTTTATATCTTCACTTTCACATTCACTTACTCATTACTAGGCAATATATTTTTCGAAGAATAAACAATTATAGAGTATTCTTCATGCTCAATGCATACTTTAGTATCATTAGTTGTAGTTAAATTATAGACAATACATCTTATTTTATGCACGTTTAACACATAGTCTATAGGGTTTATAAAACTTTAGTAATTTTGTGACTTTCTTAGAATAATTAAAATCTCTATTTTTCAGTTATAACAAAGTGTGAGCATCAATATTAACAAGGTGCTTGATATTTTTCAGTTTAATGATAAACCAGTTACAACTTACACGCAGTTCTAAAAAAAATATGCAAACAACCATTTGATCCCCTACTATCCTCGATGAGTAATTGCAAGGCTCAACTTCTATAAAAAAAAAATTCTAGTAATTTATGCACCAATCAACTACAAGTTTAGCACGATAGTTGTGAATTGTTTATACAGTATCTACCTGGTATATGCTATCACTCTTATCTCAAGTCACTGTCGTTTCTGAAAGTCATTCACGAAATTTATCATATTACCTAAGTCTGTATTTCTTTTTTGGTTGGCCTCATTTTTGTATGGAAAAAAAATCAGTTTGACGTTTGCTAAAATTTAGACTTAAAAAAACAAAAGATGATATGACATAATAGAACAAGTGTATGAACTATAACCTTATCAAATAAGTCAAACGATAAAAAGATCGAGCAGTGAATAAGATGCATTGCCAAAATTGGTATGTATTAATTAATATTATGCCAAAATTATGTTTGATATTTGTGTCTTTAAGTGAAAATTGGTTCATGCACCAAAAAACGTGGCCAATGAAGGGTCTCGCGCATTCAAAATACGACATGACGTCACTAGGTACAAAACTTGGCACCTCCGATTGTAGGATCCCTTGAAGGTCTCCAAATGTCATAATAAACATATTCAAGAACATCACAAGTTTTATGGTTATTGCGCATGAACTTGAACCTCTTACTTTTATCCAACACGCGATTCCCACATAAGCTTTCCTTTTGAATTTCATAAAAATCCATCAACTATTATCTTCTAAATTAATTTAAGTTTTTCTCACTAATATTCCTTAACATAAAATGTTTGAGTTTAATAGAATCACTAGTACACTCGACACCCTTCAATAACTAAAACACCATTAGTCTTATAGGCTTTCATAACAACTAATAAACATTTATGACTCATCAATCGTCAATCTCCATCCATACAGTTAAACTTGTCATCGTCTAACATTCCAATAGGAAAAAAGTCACGTTTTACTTACGAAACATACATCATATCTATTATCACTCTCTTTAGTCATGCAGATAACTTGATATGAACATTCCCCATTTCATTCATAACGCATGACTCATCATTTCCTAGTACGACCTTACTACCATAAAAACGTTGCAGGTATTTAAATCAAGGTTAGATAGAAGTCATGTGGAATTAAGCTTCGGAGTCCAAAACCCACTTCTCAATATACATAGTAGTTTAAGCCATTAAAACATTAGTATATAATTATTTGAGACCATTGAAGTATCTTATTAATATCAAATTCATTCTTGCAGCACAAATATATTACCTCTATAACCACTCACAAATCTCGTAGATTTGAACTTGAGGGTATCATCTCATCTTGCTTGAATCTTTCATGAGCCCTTTATCTCACCCTCGGTCATATACAATTTGAGTCACTCTTTAAGATGGTCTTCCTCTAAAGATCGTTTACGTTTAGAGCATCTAAACTTCAGGAATTTTAAGGAACCTTTTTCCATAGAGCAAGAATTTGTCAATAAAGTGCCGAGATACTTTGGACAAAGAACTAAAAAGGATTATTGATGGATCTTCAACTTAAAGGTCATTTTGGGTAAATAAAAACATCAAACGTTTTGCGGTATAGATTCTTTTGGTCAGCCATATTATTCAAATATGCACATATATTTCTTACACATTGCGATAAATGCCAGAGCAATTGAAACATCTTTAGACGAATTGATATAAAAAATTATTCATGACGTGGATCATTGGACGTTTGAGGTATTGATTTCATGGGATAATTTCCATTATCATTCAATAAAAAGTATTTTATGGGACAACATGTGTAAGTTTTTTTTTGTTTTTTGTTATATTTTGTTTTTATTATAATACTAACAATTTTTGGTAAATAAATTATGTTCTTAAAGAAATTGAAAAGTTTTTTTTTGTTTTTTCTCATGATATTTGTGAATCAAACCTAATCTAATACAATAAAATTTTAACTAAAAAAACAACAAAATACTAGACTAAAATGAAACACCGTTTTGTTAAAACAAAACTCCGGTCCGATCAAAATCACATTATTTAAGTTTTTATAGAATTATAATATTTAAAAAAAATATATTTTTTAAAAAAATGGATGAGATCTTGTTTTTAACAAAATGGGATGTCATTTTAACCCAGCTCAACAACAAATTGCAAGTTAATATAATTTTAAGGACTTGAATGCTTTTTCTTTAAAACATTGTATGGAGTTTTACTCTTTATTTTTTCCACCTTATCCTATCATGACCACTTTTGTGGTCTCCATCTCCTACATCCGTTAAACCTCCATTGATTACAAAACCCGAACTTCATGACCTTAAAAAAACAAAATTTCCTCCTATTCTCTACTCTCACTCTCAGACATTTACTCAACCCAAATTTCCTAAATCTCCATCAATTTTATTGGAGAACCACAAAAAAATTAAACCCATAAAATTTATTGAATATTACACGTACCATAAAACTGAAAAAATCATTGCTCAAGATTACAGAATTGATAGAAACATTGATATTACACGCAAGCTCGAGTCCGAAAAGCATCTCAAATCAACATTTTTAAGTTTCAACCGTGGTTCAAAATTTGGATTTCGGCTTATCAGCAAAATTAAGGTAATTCTTCACCACTGGGCTTACTAAAAGAATAAAATGGATTTCATTGTGATTTGAGTATCGACAAAAATATTATTTTGAATGCCGATGATATCTCAAATATATCAAAATTATAATCATAATCATCGCCTCCTTTACCTATTGTTTTGGGGAGTCTAGGGTAAGCAATTCTTTTTATTGTCATTGTACAATTTTCTCAAATATTTTTTTTCTCGTTATTCTGAATTACAATAAAATTTATGACTTTTGTACTATTCCAACTATATCTCCTCCTCCAGATCTTTATTATAAAAGATTTAAAATCATTATTATTCTATATCGAGTAACTTTAACAATGAAACGTTTTTTCTTTTGCTATCTTTTTTTTATTCGTTTTTATCAGTTAACTATATACTCATTGACATTATAACTATTAAAATTAATATAATCATCAATAAATAATACATCTAACATTTAATTATATTTGTTTTAGTGGATCTTGCTCAACTTCAAATAACTTTAAATTATAAATTGAACCCTCTCCAAAAATTAACAAATATATTGTATCGGAATCCACCTTTCCTCTGTTCAAATCATATAATATAATTTGTTTTAATAATTTAATATTAAATATATATAATATTAAAAATTGATTTTTTTTTAAAGTTAAGTCATAGATCCTCTTTTAACTCATTTGTTGAAAACCATTATTTAAAAACAAATTAATGGAATATTAATGTGATAAAGATCTTCCCCTCCACTGTTCCAAACGACCCTCGGCGAAAAGATCGCCGGTAGAAGATGGCATACGTGTGAAATTTAATAAAGGGAAATTGCACCTAAAGTACCCACTCAACTATTTAATTGTCATCTAAGTATCTAAGGTTTGATCAATTGTTACTTAATACCCAACTCAACTACCTAATTGTCACTTACTATCTAATATTATTTTAATACCATAACTACCCTTAATCCACTATATAAGCATAAGTTTCTATTTTCTTTCTATTTTTCTAGCTTTTTGAAGATTTGAATTTGTTAGCCGCTCTAACCACCTAACCCTACGAACCACCATGAAGCACGGTTGAAAGCAGAATTCCGGTGATCGGAAGCTGTTGAAGGTTTGTTTATTTATGTAGTTTGTGGTGTCAGACCTGTCTAACCATTGTTTTCTACGTACAGGAGCTGATCGTGGTTTTTTGGAATCTGTTGGCTTACAAGTAATCGTGTTGCTTGCTTTCAAGTAATTACCTACCGATTTCGAAGTTATTTGTTGGTTTTCTCTGTTAGAATAGGTTCTATTCTACTATTTTTAGATGTCATAGCCTGATTTCGAGCTTTTCTATGTTTTTTTGTTCCAGTGATCTGTGCTTGTGGTGTTGATATATTGTTGTTATATACTCATGTCCTTGTTTTCTGATGTTATATACTAATTTTATAGTGTATTAGATTTTTATTTCGGACGTTAAAGATGTGTAGACTACGAGTTTTAGTTGTCCAGCCGTTCCACGCAAGATGCGAATTGTTTGATGTATTCAATGAGGAAGATGCTAATTGTGTACCAATTCACATGATCACGTGCGAATTGCATGCTGCGAACTGTGTATAACTCGAAAGTATTGCATTTTCAAACAAATATCAGGGCTTTTTTAGTCACTGTTACGTGTCGCATGATACTATGCGAACTATGTGAAACTATAAAGTATTGCATATTCAAACTAATACCAGGACTTTCTTAGTTACTCATACGATTCACATGATAGGATGCGAATTGTGTAATCTTATAATGTATTGTATTTCAAAACAAATATCAGGACCTTTTTAGTTACCTTTTACGATTTGCATGATAGGATGTGAACCGTGTAATCCTATAATGTGTTGTATTTCAAAACAAATATCAGGACCTTTTTAGTGGCGTTTTACGATTCGCATGATAGGATGCGAACTATGTAGAACTTTTGAGTATTGTATTTCAAAACAAATATCAGCACTTGTTTTAGTTGATTTACAAAAAACTACCAGGAGAGGATGCGAATTGTTCATAGTTCGCAGCTTGTAGATATACACAAATCGCAATATAGGATGCGATATGTTTGATGCTGTAATAAATAATTTGCATTTTATTTTTGGGATTAATATCTAATAACTTGTTCGGTGCAGGGTAAGGTAAGGTATGTCCAAATCACGAGTTTGTATTTTTAAATATGGTCACCAAACCGCAATTGTGCCTTTTACGGAGTTTGAAAGCTTTCAAAGTATCCAAGCTTATGTGGAGAACACATGTGAGGAACTTGTCACAGGTGACTACCTAATTACCTACTCCTGCGGTGATCACAATAATTGTTTCTTAAATAACCAGAAGGATTTTGTTGGGTTGATGTTATATCTTGATTTGGAGCATTTAAAACGGGTTAGTTTTCTCATAGAACAACATGTCTACGATAAGGGTTCTGGTGATAAGTATTCTAGTGAAAACGGTTCTGGTGATAAGAGCTCTGGGGCGAAGAATTGTGGTGTAAAGCGTAAAGAGCGTAGCTTGAGTTTGGGAGAACCATCTCCTGCTCAACTAGTTAGCGGGGAGAGTAGTAACGGTTTAGTTAATTCTGATCAGAGAAAAAAACAACTTGCTACTGCTCGTTGGGCTGATGCTATTACAGGAGTGGGTCAAGCTTTTGAAGAAGGTGCTGCAGGTCTCAGGTTATCTTTGTACAAGTTTGCTTTAGAGCATGGTTTTGCTTTCAAATACCTGCACAACACAACAACCAAAATCACTGCTTATTTTGAAAATAAGTTCACAACCGGATGCAAATGGAGGCTTTATGCATCCATTGATGCAAGCATCAGCTTGATAACGATCAAGAAGTACGTTCCGCACCATACTTGCAGTCCTGTTTTCTCCCAGAAGCATAAGCAGCACATGCATTTGACATCAGATTTGATTGCAGATGAAATTCAGGATTCTCGCCGGACCTGCCATTCGTTGACAGCAAAACCATACAATCGACTGTCAAACAAAATTACGGTCTTGACATCTCTTACCGTTTGTCATAGAATACTTTAGAGAAGGCAAGAAGGGGAGTTTTTGGAGACAGTTCAAGTTCTTTTAGTTTACTCAGCGGATACTTCAAACGATTGAAGAGCCGGGATATTACTTCAGACTACCTGTTGGAGTTATCAGCTGAAAACCGATTCAAGCGTTGTTTTGTAGCATTTGGTTCGTCCCTTCAGGGTTTTCATTCATGCCGTCCAATATTGTTTATTCATGGAACCCACTTATATGGCAAGTATAAGGGGACCTTGCTTACTGCTGTAGCAAAGGACGGCAACAACGGTTAGTTTCATTTAACTATTTAATCTGAATGATTTTTATGTTTTTGTTTGAAATTTTGGGCAACAGTTCGCATCCTATATTTTTTGCACTCTATTATCATGGAATCCTGATATTTGAGAGCGTTTCGCACCGGAGGCTGCGATTTAGGCAGTGTTGTTTATGTGATGACATTTCGCAATAGAGGATGCGAATTAGGCAATAAACGTTTGGGCACCAGTTCGCATCCTATATATGCACACCATTTGTTTTTGAAATCCTGATATTGCAGAATGATTCGCATTCTAGGATGCGAATTAATCATTGTTTAAAAAATGTGATTAATTCGCAGCTTATTCTTTGTATACAGTTCGCAACGTCCATTTTGAGAACAAATCTCAAGACATCATGCAAACTGTTTGCATTTTATAAATGTTTGAGTACTGCTATATTGTTCATTTGATCTGCTTTTTTCCAGGACTATTCTCTAGTTCTCTTTGTATAGTTAGCATTGAAGATTGTGACAATTGGATGTGGTTTTTGGGGTGTTTGAAACCACATTTTTTGGATCGCCAGATCATATTTATTTCAGACCGTCATTCTGGTATCGTTAATGCTGTTTTTGTCTTGTATCCAAACTGCTATCATGCGTACTGTTATTTCCATCTCATGCAGAATTTGAAAGCAAAACTTGAACATACTAACAGAGACTATAAAAAAAGGATGTTGAGTTTCTTCCATCGTCTTGCTTATGCCCCCCGTCGAGAGCTTTTTAAAAATATACTAACAGTTTTTCTATGTGAAAGTGGTGACAGAATGAGTGATTTTCTTGCAAATTTAACCCCGAAAAAGTATGCGCAGGCTTACATATAAGGGAAACAATACGGCTCTATGGCTTCTACTGCAGCAGAATCGTTTAACAATCAGATCAAAAAATATTGCGGCCTACCGATTGTTGAGTTTATTGACTGGATTAGAGTCTTGCTTATGACTCAATTTTCACGAAGATACGAAGAGGGTCTCAGCTGGAGTACTAATTTGGTCCCCGAGTATGAGAAAAAGCTAAAGCAGAATGTTGACACGTGCCGAACATGGGTAGTAAGAAAGTCGTCATCCGCCATGTTCGAAGTCTTTTCAAATCCTGTTGCTGTTATTAATCTGTTGGATTTCAAATGTTCTTGCGGATCATGGCAACAAGAGTGTTTCCCATGTCCTCACTCTTTAGCTGCAATACAGTATACCGACCAAGATCCCTTAACCGTAATAGAGCCCTTCTTTACGGTTAAGAATTACAGGGAAAGTTACTCTTTCAGCATACCAGCTATAACAGATTTCGGGGAAGGTTCCAGCGCTAACGATCCTTAGTTTGTTGAAGTTCTACCTCTGAACATTAAGAGACGCTCCGGAAGGTCTAAGAAAATGTGAATCCCATCTAGAGGTGAAACCTCAACCAAGCAGCTGAGGTGTGGCCGTTGTTCGAAATCAGGCCATAACAGAAGGACTTGTGATATTCCAGTTTACGCACAGTTTAAGCACAATTTTTTTACATTTGGTTGTGAAATTTGCATCCAGTATTGCGAATTGTGTACAATATGTTGATATCATGTTGCAAACATCTATCAGGTTTCCATGTGATTTGTATGAAATTTCACCAGGATGTGTATCGTTAGTAAATCATCTCAAACAACTATCAGTATATCTGCTGCGAATTGTGTTTAGCTATAACGTAATGCCTTTTCAGACAAATATCAGGACTCTTATTTTGCTTACGATTCGCATGCTATGCTGCGAATTATGACCATAACAGATATCGAGACTTCTAGCTGCTTGTGTGTAGAGATATGATATGAATGGAGAACAACCAGAAGTCCTGATTTTTGCTCACATTCTAAGCTGCAAAGCGTGCTTTCATAAAAATACCAGGACTTTTTCAGTGGGTTGCAAATCGCATGATATGCTGCGAATTGCATGGCAATCAGTAATATTGATAAACAAGTAATATATCAGGTTAAGATGCGAATTATTTGCAAGTCGTAATTGGATGCGAATCGTATATATGATTAAAAGTCTGTAAAAAAATTGTATTACAAAAAAGAAGATTATAGTCTTTCATGCACTAACAAATGTTCACACAAATCACTACAACCTATTAGTGTTTGTTAGTTGCATTATAAAAAAGCAAAGAACAAAAGCCAACTCTCTCAGTCATCAGTAGAGGATTCTTCACTATCTTTCTCCTCTGCGTGTTGATCATCAGCCTTTTCCTCTTCTTCTCCGTTATCTACGTCCATCATGCATAAATATTTTGTCCTTGATGGACTGGCTTCGTCGTCCCTCTTCTTTTTGTTGTTTGGAACCCCTGTCATCTGCGGTGGAACCTCTGTTGGCTGAGGTACATCAACAACCATTGGAACCTCTTATGGCTGAGGTTCAACAACAACCATTGAAACAACTTCCACTGGTTGAGAGTCAGCAGAGAAGTAGTCATCATCTATGTTTATATCAAGGACAGAGACTGGGCTATTTGGTGGTGCTGCTGGCATGATCAAGTCATCGCTCGAGTTATTGGTTAAGGATGACCATGAGTCACCCAGAGAACCAAGTGAACCAGAGTATGAGTATGTGGTGGTGGAAAATGACATAACTGTTTGAATTTGAAGAGAACATGAGGTGTTTTTTATGAAATATAAAGTTGGCTGCAAAATTAGCCTCTAGTTACTAGTGTTATTTATGGGGAAATGAGAGAGTCTGAACTTCTGAGGTGGTGTGGCTATATTAATCATTATATAGCCTCCATGTCCAATCAGCAATTAATGGGCTCTGGACCTGTGGTGATTAGATTGTTATTTGCATGCTCAATGCAGCTAACGTTTACCAAGGCATACGCCATAGTCTCTTCGTATTCTTGAACGATAGATTCTGAATTATTTATTTTATACCAGGAGTCGATGCGAACTGTTTGTTAATGTGATATACCAGGAGTAGTTGCAAAATGTTTGGAGATAACTAAGCATTTATGAGGTTATGATGCAGATTGTTTGGGGAGGATCATTTTTTAAGATATACCAGGGAGTCCCGGCCCGTCCGCGGACATGATTTTAAAAACCCGAACCCGGCCCGTTACTAGTTCGGGCCGGATAAAACCCGGTCGGGCCAGGTCGGGTCGGGCCGGACATGACTAAAATTTCCACCCCTGGCAGGGACTGGATGTGAATTGTTCAAGTTCTAACTAACCCTTATATATCAGGCTATCATGCGAAAAATGACAATGAAGCGTCTATCAAGTTATGATGTGAATTATTCGACTACTAACTAACCCTATATAAATCTGGGAATTGCACATTTCTAAAATTTAAAAAAATCCAAGCACAGCAAAAAATACTATTAATGTATGTACACCCAAAAATTACAATTAATGTATGTACACCTATATATGATCAAAAAAAATCAGAAGAACAAAATATTTATCGACATTTGTATAAAATTAAGAGTTTTTAACAGTTACGATCGCAAAAAAATATTATATATGTATAAAACATATATAGAGAGAGATGCATTGTGAAGAAAAGGTGCAAGCTTGAAAATTCAAGCTAGTCGACAATTGTGGCTAGTGAGTACTGAAGTGGTGAAGCTGTGTGAAAGAGGAATGGTTCTAGGGATTTCAGACAGTGCTTTACCCCTTCTCTAAACGATTGTGTTTTGCAATCGGGTTTGTGTGGTCGAGAGATTGAGTCCATAAAGTTAGCCCAAGTTCAAACAATTCATATCACACGTCATAATGTTACAATGGTCTAGTGTTACATTTGTATATATATGAAATAACTAAGTGTAACTATAGTGTAACTGAATGTGCTAGGTGGCAAAACTGCCTAACAATATTAGTTCACTAACAACCTATAAAGGCTACTCAATCATTGTATCAAATGTAACCTTTGAGTAATTAAAATTTGGTTACACAACATCTCTCTCTCTTACCAGTTTCAACTTGGTATCAGAGCAGACTCAAGCCTTCAATGTCGAATCCTGAATCACCTACTCAAACTAGTGAGTCATTAGGCTCAGTCCTTCCTGGCAGCTTTCCCAGTGCTGCTAAAGGTATGCACCTGCAAACGATCAATAACAATAATAGCAGTAAGATTAGGCTTGATAGGAATAACTATTTACTTTGGAGAACTATGGTTCGACCAATGGTTAAAGGAAATAAACTAGGAGGATATATCACAGGGACAAGCCTTGGCCTCCTAAGTTTATCATTGATTCAGAAGGCAACACTACATAGAATCCATATCATGAAGATTGGATTGCGAAGGATCAACTCCTTCTTGGTTGGCTATACTGTACAATGGGTTCTGAGATTGCTGCTCAGTTAATGGAAGAAAGCACCTCTAACAAACTATGGGATGCAGCTAGTAAGCTATTAGGCTCACATACAAGAGCCAGAACTACCTACTATAAGTCTGAATTTCAGAGGACACGCAAAGATACCTCTATTATGACTGAGTACTTATGAAAAATGAAAAATATAGTTGATAATCTAGTGCTAGCTGGTAGTAGGGTGTCTATGGATGATTTGGTGACTCATGTCCTTGTTGGTTTGGACTCAGAGTACACTCCAATTGTTGTTAGCCTAGCTGATAAAGATTTCATGGGATGGTTAGATCTTCAGACTAGTCTTCTCGCCTTTGAAAGCAGACTAGATCAGTTGATGAATCTGCAAAGTAGTATGCCTAACCTAAATGTATCCTCTGCTAACTTCACTCAAAAATCAGACTACAAGTCACAAAATAATACCACTGGTCAGAAAGCTTTCTATGGACTGTACAGAGGAGGTTAGAGAAACAACAGAGGCATGAATAGTTTCTCTAACAACAACACACGCATGAACAATTACTATAGAGGAAGAGGAGGACAATTTTCTTAAAATAAACCTACCTGTCAAATATGTAACAGGTATGGACATACTGATCATGCTTATTATTACAGGGATGATCCCTCAGTTATGGGGTCAACTTCTTCAGAATAGCCTAAAGGAGAGGGAGAGCAGTCAGCCAATCTAACAACTCAAGAATTACTAGGAGATAATGTTTGGTATGCTGACAGTGGTGCTAGTCACCATCTCACAGAAAATTCTAACTTGTTGACTCAGAAGAGTGAGTATACAGGTAACAAGGGTATTATAGTTGGTAATGGTCAAAGGCTAAAAATTAAACATATTTGGAATTCTAGTCTGCATTCACCCATCACTAAACCTATTTCACTAAAAAATGTTCTACATATACCCATAATAAATAAAAATCTTCTTTTTGTTTTACAGCTCACTAATCATAATAATCTCTTTATTGACTTTCACAAGGGGTGTGTTCTTGTGAAGGACAAAGAGTCGGGGATAGTGCTTCTCAGAGGGACTACTGAAAGTGGGTTGTACAAGTAGGAAAGTCTTCCTAAGTCACAAGCTAAAAAGGTATCTTGTGTCACTGCTACAACAAATTCTTCAGCTTTTAATTCAGTCATTCCTAATGTGTTTTCTAGTTGGTCTTTCTAGTTCCCTAATATATGGATGGCATAGAAAGCTTGGTCATCCATCTCATAATGTTCTTAACACAGTTCTAAAAGCTTGTAAACTTAATTTTGTTAAAATTAGTGATTCTGGTTTCTGTCAAGCTTGTCAGTTTGGGAAGTCTCACAATTTTCCCTATTCTAATTATAGTTCATATGCTAGTAATGTACTAGATCTTATTCATACAGATGTGTGGGGGCCTTCCCCTATCATTTCTACTGAAGGTCACAGGTATCATGTGATCTTATTGATGATCACACTAGATTTACGTGGTTCTATCTTATTAAAGACAAAAGCCAAGTGTTTAATACCTTCAAAAACTTCAAATGCCTTGTTGAAAAACAGTTTGAAAGGTCCATTAAATTGGTTCAATATGATTGAGGGAGAATACAGACCTTTATCTACTATGGAACAAGGACAAGGGTTCATTTTGAGGAGGTCTTGTCCTCAGCCCAAAATGGGAGGGCTGAGAAAAAACACACGCACCTTGTAGAAATATGCTTAACTCTTCTAGCCCAAGCCAGTCTGCCCTACAAGTATTGGGTACAAGCCTTTGAAACTGCTGTATATCTCATCAATAAATCTCTATTTGAGCTTCTGTTTCACAAAAAACCTAACTATCTAGTCTTAAAAACATTTGGGTGTGCTTGCTTTCCCTGCCTAAGGTCTTATCAAACTCATAAGTTCCAATTTCATTCTACAAAATGTGTATTCTTGGGTTATAGGCAGTTTCATAAAGGGTATGTCTGTCTTAGTTCTAATGGGAGAAACTATATTTCTCGAAATGTTGTGTTTTAATGAGGGAGATTTTCCTTTTCAAATAGGGTTCTTAAACAGTCAATATTCCGAGTCAGCTAAATACTGTCTTTTAAAGTTATCGCTTCCTAATCTGCCTACAGGTCTTGTGACTAGTGGATATTCTTCAACTTCAACTACTCCCTTCAGTGGCTCATCTAAAGAAGCTAGTGCCTTGCAACCTATGTCATCACAAGGTAACATTTCTCCCTCTTCTGGTCCTATTGTTACTAAACTTGTTGATTATATAGCTCAAACTAGTCCTTCTTTATCACACACTCAGAACCATTCTCGTTTTAATGACACTACACCTAATATTAATCCTAATTCTCTCTCTCAAACTGTCACAAACACCTCACAAAACTCCAATCCTACTTCTCAACCTAAAATTACTATATGTCTTCCTTTAACACATCATGTTCTTCCACCTAAACACCCATCTCATACCAACATCCACCCTATGCTGACTAAAACTCGAGATGGAACTCTTAAACCTAAGGTTCCCTATATTGGCTCTATGACTGCTACCTACTCTAAATCTGTTCTAAGTCCTCAATGGGTTACTGATATGGAGGCTGAATACAAATCCCTTATTGCTAATAATACTTAGACTCTTGTTCCCCGGTCTCCTACTCAGAATGTTGTTGGGTGAAATAGGTGTATAAATAAACATCAAATTGATGGCTCAATCCAGAGGTTTAGGCAAGGATAGTGGCCAAGGGGTTTCATGAAACCCATAGCATTGACTACTCAGAAATTTTTAGTCCTATTATTAAACCATCTACTGTCACTGTGGTTGTCTCTAAAGAGTGGGAAGTGAGACAACTTGACATAAACGATGATTTTTTGAATGGGTATATTTCTGAGGATGTTTATATGACTCAACCAGAAGGTTTTCAAGATATTAAGAAACCTACACATGTGTGCAAGCTTCACAAAGCCTTATATAGTCTTAAGCAGGCTCCAAGGGTCTGGTATCCTAGACTGAGGGACACTCTACTTCAGCGGGGTTCAAGAACTCGAGAGTAGATTTCTCTCTATATATAGTTACTACATTTCAAAGAAAAGGAAAATGGAAAAAACCTAGAAAATAAATAAGGCGGTGTTTGGTTCAGAAATATTTATACTACTGAAGAGAAAACAGATTTCTAAAAGAAGCTTAGGCTTCCACAAACCAAAATCAACCTAAGAGTATCAAACTCGATTTGAGTGGCAACTCTATCTTAGGTGGAGGACCAGCTTTGAGTTCTTCTTGAACGAAGAAGTCACCACTACCACTTTCCTTTCCAAGCACAACAACAACCATACCTACATCATGAAGTAAATATTCACATCCAAACAAAAAATTGATTCAAACCTGCAATCTACAACAAGTTGAATACAAACATGTCCAAACCGTTACATATGCCGACACCGAGAACCCATAATTCAAAAAAATTATTACTTTTGATTACACCCAAACTCCAAAAGCAAAAAAACTTAGATTAGAGATTCATAAGCAAGATAAATGAACTTGGTATATGGGGTTTCCAATTAACAAGAGAATAAAGCAAAAGTAGAATTAAATATGATCTGACTATAATGTTGACCTATGTGCATCTCATTTTGGACCGGTTACTTTGCTCATCTCTCCAAAAAGTATCTATTAAATATTTAATAGATAAACAATATGAAAGAAACAAATACAACAAAAAAATATCGAAAGAATAATTTTATATGAATTCATGATAGAACAAATCTATCTATAAATAAGTTGCTTGCTTTCTCTCGAACACCTTTGGGTGTCATCCATTTCCATAGATTATATGGCTGGATAACAAAACTAGCACAGTGTGAAATCTTTTGTAGAAAATATGGATACCGCACATTCTGTCTATGTATATAAATAAGAATAATTGATCTATATATTAGTATGATATTATCCACATTAGTGTGACTAGTATGATGCTTGTACTTATATATAATTGATCGTTCTCATGTTTAACCGATGTGGGATGTGAAACTTTAGTCGTCACCCTAAAAAATCCTCATCTCGAACAAAATACCACTTTTAGCCTCCTCTCACTTGACTTTCATCCGCCCACTCTAATCAGGTTGCTGATCACCTGAATCATAGAGGCACTATAATTCACTACGGATGGTGTTACTCAACTCCTATTAAACCACTTTGTCTTGTTCTTTAGCGTCACTCCCCACTCTAATCAAGTACCACCGTTTGATGAGCCACAAACGCTCCGAACTATGATCTCTAGAGCAGACCATTCACATTGAGCACGACTGCTGGTTCAACATGTTCGACCTCCGAGAATTTTATCCACATGGTGTTTTGTCTGGGTTTGGAGCTCTAATACCATTTGTTGGGAATATGTATATAAGTATGAATAATCTAATCTTCATACTAGTGGGATATTGTTCGTTTTGTGCCCACTGGCCCATATGACTTTGCTTTTGGTCCACTTCCAAAAGTCTTCATACTAGTTGAGATATGTTCTTACTTATATACCGTTGATCATTCTCATGTTAAACCAATGCGGGATGTGGGACTTTGGTTGACATCGTAACAAATCCTTCTCTCGAATAAAGTACCACATTAATTCCTCTCAATGCACTTCCACATGCTAACTCTAATCAGGTTGGGGCCACCTGACCTATCAAGCCTTTATAGAGGATTTATCTGCTTACTCGACCACCCTGCATCTTTTCTAGCTCCATTTCATAAGCATTCGGAACTAGGTATTACCATTGATCACACCGCATGTTCCTTAGATCCACTCAATTAAATTATGCCTCGTCTTGATCCAAGGAATCACGGGCACTGTGAACTAGGTTGTATAGAGCAAATCATTCACCTTGAGTATGGTTGTTGGTTTTTTTATGTTCGGCCTCCGAGATTTTCACCACCATCGTTTTATGTCTGGGCCTGGAGCTCTGATACCATTTGTTGGGAATATGGGTACCGCATATTCCGTCTACATATATAAGAAAGAACAATCTGATCTCCACACTAGTATGATATTATCCGCTTTGGGCCCGTAGGGTCGCACGGCTTTGCTTTTGGTCCACTTCCAAAAGCCCTCATACTAATGGAGATATATTCTTAACTTATATACTTATCTTCTCTTTTAGGCGAATATTAATTTTTCACTATTAACAAAGAAACTTCTCCCATAAGCCATTCACTATATAATGCGAACACCAATCCAGTTTAGGCACCATCTAAACTTTTGAACTGATACTAACTTGGTCATTATATTTGTTGGATTATCACATGTAGAAATTTTCTTCACATAAAAAAATTTCTTTGATATATATCACGAATAGAATGATACCTGACATCTGTTAAGGAACTAACAGGTTCTGCCAAAGTAAGTATACTATTTTTTAGTCAAGAAAAAGATCACTTTATTCATCAATAGGTTTTCCCTATTTATAAACTAGTGGGTAGTTACATTAGGTTACGCTTTTAGCGCCACTAGCCCACTTAAACCATTATCCTTATAACTGTGGAACAAACAACCGTTACCACTGCTATCCCTATAATTGTGGAATAACTAACACGTCTTAAACTTGTGGGTTAATCGTGTGTTTGTATTACAAATAAAGGCTCTGAGTGCAATCTATACTTCAATCCGAGCTGAACTCTTCTTTTTAAGAACACCAGAGCTGACCTAATCTGCTGAGCTCGAACTCGAGGTCGTTAATGAACGGAACCCAGTTTGATCTGTTTTGCTAAGCTTGAACTTACTGATGACGCGCTCAGGTCATTTCCTTTTACCATATTCCTCGTCTAGTCGATCAACTCTACCATGACGTCATCGAGCTCATCCTGATCTTGAATTCAGTCGATCAACTCCAGTCTGTCATCATCGAGCTCATCTTAATCTTGAGTTCACTAACACCGTGCATGATCTTAAGTTTGCTCCATTATCATGTTGTGTGCATCGTTGAGCTCAGTCTACTGACGAGCTCAGTATCCCTTTGGGATCATCCTCGTTATCTATCATTAACGTCAACCTGCTGTTGAGCTCATCCGCGTTATCTATTATTGACGTCGACCTGCTGTCGAACTCGTCCACGCCATAAAGCTCGTTATCTTCTTTACTGCTCATCATAATCCAAACTCCCAATGCTCCTTGCTTGTGTTCTTAGGAATCCCCTCTTATCAGGGCTCCCCCTAGTTTAGAGGTTTATTAAAATATTAATAAACATGTAAATTATAATTTAATTAAATACTCTACTTATAATAATAATTTGAATCGTATTGTGTATGTTTCTTTCTCACACGCGTCGTCAAGACATGTGGCGGTTTTTTGACAACGCCGTTTCCTGAAGTTACTTTTTGGCGATTTAGTTTTCTGGCACAATTTTCAAATAGACAATGACATAATAATCCACACACGCGAAAACGTTCCATTACTCAAATAACTTCTTCATTTACTTGTAAAAACCATATTTCTTCAAATCTTCTGCTTTACTCTTCCTGAAAAACTCTTTGCAACCTCATCAACAGTTCCTTTGCTTCTTTCTTCATCAACAGTTATTCTAGTAACATTCTTCCTCTTAACTAATTTGCTCATGTCAAATGGTGGAGATAATCTGAAATTCAGGGTTTAAAAACTTTACCAGTAGATGAGTCCCCAAAATCAAATCACTTGCCCCTACCATCACAATCATTCTGATTTATGTCCTTCCCTAATTGCAGTTTGTAGAAAAACCATGGCACCCAAAAAGGTAGTGAAGACTAAATCCGTCAAATTGTGGAAACTTTATACGAAGATGTGAATGACTTAGAAAAATACTTTTCTCAAATAGCTCATAGATACACTAATTTAAATGATGACGGAATCGTCGTTCTAAAGGAAAGATGCAATATTCCTAAGAACATAACCATTAGGGATCCTAGTCTAGGCGAGCATCCCTATCACACACAGGAGACAGAAACTTGCCACTTCACCACTTTTTTGACTGGGGACTTAGATTACCCCACCCTGAACTAATTTGCGATTATTTCAGTGTCCTGGGTATTTGCCCCACCCAGATATCAGCAAACGGTTGGAGGCTGTTGCTCAACATAGTTCTTAGCTCACGCGTGTTAAACACCGAGGTGTGTTTATCAGACCTCCTTTCAGGTACCACTGTAACCAAATTAGCCAAAACTCCTTTCTTCAATACCCATTTTAAAAGGATTAAGAAGATTGTCGAACTACCCAACTCTGATAGGAATTGGAAAAATTCCTTTGTCTTTGTTTCGGGTAATTGGGAACACAATACCCTTACCCTAAATCTTCAACTAGAATGCAAATATAAGAAAACTTGTAAGCCTTGTTTTTATTTTGTAATGAAATATCAATTTGTTCGAACTCTTTGATCATATCATTATGCCTTTAGGTGAACTCTCGAACCATACTTTGTGGAAAGAAGGAAGGCCAGACAATTACATAAATCCTCTGATCAGAGCTAGCAGCTTAGCCTTTGAAGCCTGGCAACAAGACCCCAAAAAACTGTTCACTCAATACAACTATCTGCAATTAGGACTGTGGCGAATACCTGAGCTCAGCATAACAAAAAAAGAAGGAGTCAGGATGGCAAACGGCTCTAAAGCTACCATGGACCGCCTCAAAATGATTTTGGAAAAGAAGCTTCGTGAGAAAAACATTCCTGGCATTTGGCTAGAAGTACCTCAGGTAACACACAAAACTGGAAAACCTGGGGATTCTGCCTCTCCTGCAGCTCTCTCAATTGATCAAGGAAATGATGGTGGCAAGGAGAAAGAGAAATTTGTCGAGAAAAATGTAAAAGAAGCACCCCTTGTGCCTACAATTGCTCAGCCAAATAACCCTTGAGCAGAAAGAGAAAACAAAGACGAAGAGATTAACTCTGGTCCTCTCGACACAAGGAGGAAAGAAAAATAAAAGGTGATTAACGTTGTTCCTCTAACCACCAGAAGATTTCAACTACGAGATGAGGAGGGTGATGGCACCGAAGCCACTTCAAATAAAGGAGCAGATCCTCTTAACCCATCAACAACAGAAGTTGGTGAAAGACAACATTCTTCTGGGCTAAAGAGATAGTCGATCTAGCAGACTCTGAGGAGAATGACCATGGAGCTGAGAAAGATATGGTGTTGCAACCCCCAACTCATGCAACATCAGCTCAACAACTGGCGTTGAACTCATCCTTGGGAACTCAAGCTCCCTCTATGGAGAATTCTGAAAGGAATAACCCTAATGATAAAGCTGCGGAGACCAGCCAACAAAGGGTACCTATAGTGGAGCACCCAAAAGTGCAAGTTCCACGTCCTTCCTCTTATATGTTCGAGCAACTACGCAGGACACCTGATATTTCCTATTATGATAAGGTGTCCAACGCAGAGCTCTTGCAGAGGCAAACAGAGCTAGCGATCGAGGTAAAACTTGTTAACCTATACATTCCAAATTGTAGACTTGATATATATATATATATATTTACCCCCATTGCTGGTTGTTTAGATGCACCATAACTCATTCATTTTGGGTTATCGGAATATGTCTCCTGCTGACGTAACTTCCATGGAGAGATGGAAGCCGGAAGCCATGTTCTTTGGTTCTTCCAAGTTCTGCAATGTTGAAGTCATCCGCTTGAGGCATGCTTATACCTCAGCCAAAGTTGTTAAACATGAAGCCTTGCATGCTAAAGCCCGGTTAGAGAAAGCGGTTGCATCTCTGCAAAAATCTGTGTTATGCAATGATCAGCGGATCACAGCTCTGTCTGAAAGACATAAGATGGTGCTAAACCAAAATGAGAACTTGCTGAAGAGGAACTGCGATTCAACAAGCACAGAATACTAAACTGCTGGACAGGGCCAACAACCAGGCGAACAGGGTGGAGGAACAAGCAGATCGGATTGCTGCTCTAACTTATGAGGTGAGCAAATTAACCAGGGAAGTCAAAGAGGGGCATGCGCAGCTCGAACGCGAACAACAATAATAACAAGAAAAGATAGACACAGCTATTTAGGAGAGGGAAACACAACTGTTCACAGCTGCAACTAACATGATTTCCACGGAGAACCAAAAAGCTGTTACAGAATTGATGGCCTTAAATCCTGGTCTGAATCTAGGCTCCCTTGCTCACCTTTCCCATCCTGCTGCCCCAACCCCGATCGTGGCCCACCAGAAGAACACAGAAACTAACATTGTCGTGGATCCTTCCAAACAATTACCCCCTAGTGGCTCTAAGTAATTTATATGCTTGTCTCATTGAACTTAATTGTTGTGTTCTCTTTTTATTTTGCCAAACTTATGGTACTGCTTTCAGTATCTGGATTACATTATTTTGAATCGATACATGTTTTTCTGTAATTATTGGTGCAAATGTATGTTGGTAAATGTAGACTCTATGTGTGCTGAGTTATCCGGAGACCTTTTATAACCCCAAGCTCAGTATGGATTATTGCGTAGCTTAGACAACATGTGCCATGATAGAATTTTTGCGGAGAGGTCCCGTGGACCCTATTGTGTAGTCTTTTCAGACTTGGTCTTTGACCAGTTCGCTAATATACACAGTACAAAGTATAGACATAGTAAGGTCATTGCGTATCTTATAGGTGTGGCAAATTAGCTCGTTTGTGTTTATAAACACTTAGTCTGGACTCAGTATGGTCCGTTGCGTAGCCAAGAATGACGTGGTCATTGACCCATTTGCTGGTTATAAAGATACAACTCACACACATTTGGCGAAAATAATAATCTATATTGAAAATATACAAAAGCTTATTCGTAGATGCCTCAGTAAAAAACCTCTTCGCGCCATCGGAGAGGAAAAAGAGCACATCTTTACATCTTATATATTTTAGCAATACAATTTTAGGTGATTAACATTCCAAGGATGCTTGAGTGCTTGACCTTCTTGATCTGCTAATTTGTACGCGCCATGGTGTCTTGCTGAAATGGCTGAGTACGGGCCTTCCCAATTTGGCCCTAACTTACCACTTGCTCCGCTACCAAAACCCTGAAACACCTTCTTCAAGACCAAGTCACCTTCCTTTAATGATCTTGGCTTCAACCGAGCATTGAAACGTCCTCTCATGAGACTTCGATAGTGCTCTGCTCGGACCCTGGCCTGGTATTGTCTTTTGTCAATTAGATCCAGAGACGTTCATCTGGCCATAAGATTTGCTTATTCCTCATAATGCTGAATCCTATGGCTTGGTACTATGACCTCCGCTGGGAGAACTGCTTCAGTCTGTACACCAAAGCAAAAGGTGTATCACCTGTTGTAGAACGCAGGGTAGTCCTATAAGCCCATGGAACCTCTGCTAACTTGTCTGGCCATTTGCCCTTAGCTCCCTCCAACTTTTTCTTTAGCCCCTCTAACAACATTCTGTTAGTCACTTCGACCTGCCCGTTTGCCTGAGGGTAATAAGGGGTGGAAAAATGCTGGAGAATCCCATACCGTTTACAGAAGTTTGTAAGGACCAAATTTTGAAATTGAGGCCCGTTGTTTGTCATTAAAATTCATGGAATCCCATACAAAGTTAGAATTTGATTATGTATGAAATCACATACCTCTTGAGCGCAGGTTTTTAAACAGAGCTTTAGTATCCATCCATTTCGAAAAATAATCGACTGCCACGATGAGAAACTGTCGCTTGCCTGTGGCCATTGGCAGAAGTCCTACCAAATATATTCCCCACTTATCAAACGGACATGGGACATGAATATTCTGCACAGGCTCGCTTGGTCTATACATCGTGTTCAAATACTTTTGACACTTGTGACAATGCAATACGAGATTCTCAACATCATTCGTTAGCTCAGGCCAGTAATATCCAGCGAGAAGGAAACGTCGAATCAACGTTTGGTGTCCATAATGAGCTCCTGCTTCTCCCGGATGTAGATCTTCCAACACATAATTAGCTTCACTTCGATCAAGAAAACGGAGCAGAGGTCTGGTTGAGGTTTTCGTGTATAAAATATCATCGAGAACACAATACTTAGCTGCTCTGATTTGCAATGCATGAGCCTCACTTTTACTCACAGGAAACACTCCTTGATTAAAGTAGTGGAGGTATCGAGTCCGCCAATCATCATCGTTAATAAATGAATTAACCGTAGCAACCGTTGAAATTATCTCTGTCGCAAGGAGTTGCTGAATCAAAATTATTAGATGCTCTTCTGCAGCTGTTGTCTTTGCCAAAATATCGACTGCCGAATAATCTCTTCGAGGGATCTGTTCATAAGAAACATTAATAAATTTGGACTCATATTCCTTGAGAATTACGACATATTCCTTGATGCCATCTTGCTTGACATCATAAAGACCCCGTGCCTGATTCACCTCCAACTGAGAATCAGATCTTATTTTGATAGCTCGAGCTCCACATACTAAAGCAAACTTCATGCCACAAAGGGCAGCTTCATATTCCGCAACATTATATGTAACTGGAAAATTAAAGTGCATTGCATGCTTGATATTCTCTCCTGTTGGAGTTCTGATTACAATATCTGCACCTCCTCCGGTTGTCGAAGATGCACCATCCACTATAATAATCCACTGATCGAGCTCGACCGTTTGTTCATCGTCTATCTCATCATGCTCTTCTCTTGACGAGCTGAACTCAACTAAAAAGTCCTCAATTACTTATCCTTTTATAGCTACACGTGGCTCAAAATAAATTTCATATTCCCCAAACTCGATGCTCCATTTAGTTAACCTGCCAGAAATATCGGGTTTTTGCAACACTATTCGCAAAGGATATGTTGTCCGCACCGTGATAACATGCCCTTGAAAATATGGTATCATTCTCGTAGCTGCAACAACCAAGCTTAAGGCTAATTTTTCAAGTTTTAAATACCTTGTCTCTGCATCTGTCAACGTTTTACTTGTGTAATACATTGGCCACTGTTTCCCCTTTTGATCACGCACAAGAACCGAACTTACAGAAAAATGTGATACTACTAAGTACATAAATGACTGTTCTTCTGGTGTAGGAGCAGACAAAATCTCAGGAGATGTAAGATATTTTTTCAGGTCATCAAAAGCCTTGTCGCACTCTTCTGTCCATGTGAATTTCTTAGCACCCCGCAACACTTCAAAAAATGGATGACTTTTATCTGAAGCTCGTGAGATGAACCTTGAAAGAGTTGTTAACCGCCCTGTAAGACATTGGATTTCCTTGACATTCTTTGATGGTTCCATCTGCAAAATTGCACTTAATTGAACTGGATCTTCCTCAATACCATGTTGACTTACCACGTAGCCTAGGAATTTTCCCTTGGCCACACCAAAATAACATTTTTCCGGGTTAAGCTTAAGATTATACTTACATAATAAATAAAAAACAATCGATAAAGTACTAAGGTGTTGCTCATCTTCATGTGTTTTAATAATCATGTCATCAATGTACGCTTCCAAATGTTGCCCCAAATAATCTTGAAAAATATGATTAACTAGCCTTTGGTAAGTTGACCTCGCATTCTTCAGTCCAAAGGGCATGACCGTATAAAAATAGAGGCCCCACTCGGTTTGAAAAGTTGTGTGCTCCTGATCAGACGGGTGCATGTGAATCTGATTATATCCTGAATATGCATCCATAAAATAAAAAAAATTGCAACCTGAAGCTGAATCAACAAGATGATCTATCCTTGGAAATGGGAAAACATCTTTAAGACATGCTTGGTTCAAATCAGTAAAATCTACACACATTCTCCATTGCCTGATCTTCTTTTTAACTAAAACCGAATTAGCTATCCAAACCGGATACCTTACTTTTCGAATGTGCCCCAACCGAGTGAGCTTGGTGACCTCGGCTAATATAGCGGCCTGCTTCTCAGCCAAAAATGATCTACGTTTCTGCCGTACTATTTAGTACAAGGATTGATAGGCAATTCATGGCTTATAATTGTAGGACTTACTCCTGAAACAGCAGTTGACTCCTAAGCAAATACATCTAAATTCTTTGCTAATAAATCCATAAATCGTACCTTTAAATTTGAAGTCGGTTCATTCTCAGTCGAAGCACTCTATTTGCAGCTATGACCGTGTTCACTGTCGTAACATCTGTTGTGGGTGAATCCTCATTTTCTCGTGGATCATCCACTGGTTCTGGCGAGGTAAGACCTATCGTTGCTGGAACAATGTCCTCTCGTCATTTAATTCTATTGGATAGGTTTTGAGGCATCCTACGCGACTGCATAACAAGTTTGCGCGGTCCTCTGGTTGCCTCGAATTATACATGCCGAACTACCCACTGGATACGTCATGCATTGTCGATACGTGCATGGTGTTGCTTCCATCCTATGCACCCATGATCGACCAATGATCGCATGATAAGGACTCGACGCATCAGAGATAAAAAATAAAGTCTTCAATTTCTTCTTTGTAGCTCCATGACCGACTTTAACCACCAGTTCTACCTCCCTAACACACTATGAAGATTTTCCTTCGTATCCTACCAATGTTCGCTGAGTAGGTCGATATGGTGGGACATTCTGATGCGATCAAAACTTTCTTTGAAGATGATATTCGACGAGCTTCCTCCATCGACCAATACTCTTGTTACCATTACTCCTCCAATGTCCAAATGAACAGTTAACGCATCTTCATGGGGAAAACTTACACCTCTGAGATCATCATCATTGAAAGTGACTGGCGAGCGGGTCTCTGTAGTTTCGATAGGAATTTTCATCTATCTCGTAAACATCGAACTCATTTTTAGCTCGTTTATTCTGGGTAGACCCTTGTCCCATAGCCAGACTTCCCCATGATATGGTCAGTAACCACTGTTACTTGTTAGCTTCCGACCCTTCTCCAATCGCTGGTTTTTTAGTATTTGGAGGGTGATCTTTCTCATGTTGATCTGGTTGAGTTCGTTTGATATATTGAATCAACTCACCATTGTCTATCAAACGCTGTATTTCATCCTTTAGCTGCCAGCATTCATTAGTCGAGTGCCCATGGTCATGATGATACGCAGAATAATACCTATTATATCGCTTAAACCCAGGCGCACTCATTTTTTGCGGAGCTTGGCACCTCGACGCCCCTTTGTTCAATCATAGATTACTAAAATAGCCTATGTTAATGGAGTGAAATGTCTGTTTGGTTGATCAAGCTGCTGAGGTTTTTTATTGTAGTCCCTCCTCGGTTGGTCTTCAAACTTTTTCCGTTCTAATCCACCATCTTTGACCTCTGGCTCACGCCGATCAGGTGACGTTCCTCTTCTAGCATCCTCAACTTTGATAAAAGTATCCGTTCTTGCAAGCAGATCTTTCATGTTTTCAGTTGGGAACCTGATGAGATCCGTACATAGTTCCCCTCTCCTATCGAGCCCTCGTTCCAAAAAAGACACCACCATATTCTCGGCTAGATCTGGTAAAGCATTCATGGCATCAACAAATCGTCTAACATAACTTTTGAGAGACTCACCTCGACGCTGATAAAGATCCATGATCGAATCCCGCTCGCGCTTGAGTTCCTTGTTTCCCACGAACCTCTCTCTGAATGCTTTCCATAGTCCAGCAAAATCATAGATAGAACCTTTCGGAAGGCTACTGAACCAATCCATAGCGTTACCCTTAAGGGTCATAGATGGTGCTCGGTAAAGCATTGCATCGTCAAGATTGAAAGCCATCATCATGTTTTTGAACTACTTTAAGTGCCTCTATGGATCCATTGTTCCATCATAAGCTTCCATCCTGAATGGATCGAATTTCCTCGGGAGTTGGACCTCCAAGATTTTCTCTGAAAACGGCGATTCCTTCAATATGTAGGTTGATAACTTCGGGCGGATCTGATTGTAACGAAGGTCCTAGTCCTCTCGGGCTCGTTTGGTAGACGTCTGTTTGACCTCATCACGTGGTCCTCTATTACGATTTTTCCCCCGCTCTCACCTTCACCTTTTTGTTCGTCGTCTCTTTTGGAAGAATGATCAGTCCTGTTGGCCTTGCTCGCCTCTAGTCCTGATGGTTGATGAGTCTTGCTCGCACCTTTGATTCTTGTAGTTAGAGCATGAATAACGGCATTCATACCTGCCATGGTAGCGTGCATAGCTTTCTCTCTAACGTTGCGTTTAAATGTTATTCTCAGCTACTCTTCTTGCAGATTCTGGAGTCGGTGTTCCACTTGGAGAACCGCTGAGTCATTCACCGGTATAGTTTCTGCAGCTCTGTGAGCCCCTAGTGCATTGTCGGTTTGATGAGGATGCGTCTCTTCCCTAGGAGCAACGCCTGTCTGGACCAGATGTCCCTCTGTCACCACCGTTGATTGGGTTATGAAACGATTGACCTCTTGAGGAATCGTGGGATCGAGACGACTTACAGTTCTCCTCCGATGAGTTGTTGTTTCGCTAGTTTCCTGATTATCTCTCTCAATTCCTGACCTAGTGACCACCATGGTGATTGGTTAAAGAGTTCCCACAGACAACGCCAAATTTGTTAAGGAACTAACAAGTTCTGCCAAAGTAAGTCTACTATTTTTTAGTCAAGAAAAATATCACTTTATTCATAAATAGGTTTTCCCTATTTATAAACTAGTGGGCAGTTACATTAGGTTACGCTTTTAGCGCCACTAGCCCACTTAAACCATTACCCATATAACTGTGGAACAAACAACTGTTACCACTGTTATCCCTATAATTGTGGAATAACTAACACGTCTTAAACTTGTGGGTTAATCGTGTGTTTGTATTACAAATAAAGGCTCTGAGTGCAATCTATACTTCAATCTGAGCTGCACTCTTCTTTTTAAAAACACCAGAGCTGACCTAATATGCTGAGCTCAAACTCGAGCTCGTTAATGAACAGAACCCAGTTTGATCTGTTTTGCTAAGCTCGAACTTACTGATGACGCACTCAGGTCCTTTCCTTTTACCACATTCCTCGTCTAGTCGATCAACTTTACTATGATGTCATCGAGCTCATCCTGATCTTGAATTCAGTCGATCAACTCCACTCTGTCATCATCGAGCTCATCCTGATCTTGAATTCACCAACAACGTGCATGCTCTTAAGTTTGCTCCATTATCATGTTGTGTGCATCGTTGAGATCAGTCTACTAACGAGCTCAGTATCCCTTTGAGATCATCCTCGTTATCTATCATTAAAGTCGACCTGCTGTTGAGCTCATCCGCGTTATCTATTATTGACGTCGACCTGCTGTTGAGCTCGTCCATGCCATAGAGCTCGTTCTCTTCTTTACTGCTCATCATAATCCAAACTCTCAGTGCTCCTTGCTCGTGTTCTCGGGAATCCCCCCCTTATCAACATCTATTTTCTTTGTACGTTCGTGGTACGTTTGGTTTCATATAAGTTGTATGGCGCTTTGACTGTCACAAAACACTTTGTAGTAGTCATATCCAAGCCTAAATCTTCAACCAAACCTTGCACCCATATTTCATCTTTAATTGATTCTTTTTACCTTCATGCACTCTGCCTCTATTGTAAACAAAGCTACAGTAGCTTGCAACTGTGCTTTCCAACGGATCGCACTCCCAACTAGAGTAAATACATATCTTGTCAGAGATCTCATTTTATACATATCACCTACAATATCAGAATCAACAAAACCAACCATTGATCCTGCAATATCATGCAGCGATCCACCAATATCGGTCTTGTTAAAAGTTAAGCCAATATTCGCAATATTCTTAAGATACTGAAGTATTCATTTGATTATCTCCTAGTGTTTTTCCGAGGACATCCCATTTGAAATATCAGGACATGTGCAAACCGTAGCATACATGATACTACCAACTGCACTTGAATATGTAACCTTCGATATTTGTTCCAACTCATCATCGTCATTGGTCGCTCATAATGCATACAACTTGAAATGAGTAGCAAACGAGATGCTAACTGCCTTAGCATCAAACATGTTGAATCTTTGTAGCACTTTCTAAATATAGCTTCGTTGAGACAAGTGTAATGATCCTACACTTCTGTTTCTGATCATCTTCATACCAACAATCTTTTTTGCTCTACCCAGATCCTTCATCTAAGCTGTTTCTTTAAGTATAACCGGTTCACCACTGATTTCTCCAATTAAAGTTCTCCTAACTTCTTCCATCCGCAGGTAGCAGTCTTTTCACCACTAATCTCGCGAAGAATATTGTCTTTTACACTCATTAAAATCCAGCACAAAGCCCTTTCTTGAAGATCTTGCTTCTCTTCTTCTTTCATCTCTTCTGGTAACTTATTCTCCACAGTCTTCCATAGTCCTTACAGTACCAATGAGGATGTTAGTTTAATCTTTCATAATGCAAAGCTGGATCCCATCAAATTTTTCAATATTGTATTTTTTTGTTGTAGATGCCATTATGAAACCCTAATTGCAAAACCTAATTTTACAACCAAAGCTCTGATACCAAATTTGTTATAAATCACTATGCAATTTATCACAAATGGCTCAAACACGGAACACGAATAAGGAACATAACACGAATAAAGGACATAAAAGAAAAGAACACAGGATTTAACGTGGTTTGACAATTATCTTCGTCCACGAGCACCGCTAGAAAAAAGTGTTTCACTATTATAGAAAATGGTTACCGATTTGAAATTGTGTTTTGTGTAGCTTTATTACTCTATTTATATGGAATAAATAGAACTTAGTTCTAATATGCATAGTGAGCTCATATACACAAGACTAAAGATAAAATTATTAATAACACAAAATTGTACCGCCAAACATGATACATTGTCAAGACATTATTTGACTCATTCTCAACAGCTTTGCTAGTTTTATAAATATAACAAATCGTCATTCCTTATATATCCTAAGGTAGGATAGTTAGGACGGGGATGTAGCTTAAATAGTAAATCGCTCGGTTTACATACGAAAATACGAATTTATTCTTACAAAAATATTTATAAGAGAATATGTGGAAATTTCAACAAATTTAATTCTCTTATTATTAATATTTTTTCATAGGTTTAAGATTAAATTATAATTGAAATGAAATATGATTATTAAAATATTTTTAAAAGTAAAAAATTTAAATTATAAGTAAACTGAAATTTAATTTTATTATTATATAAATGTTGCATGCAATTCAAAATTTATTTTATTAACTCAATTACAATATATTCATAAATGACTATACCGTTTAAATGTAATTAAAATAATTTTTTAATTTTTATTTTAAAACTAATATTAATTATGGAATATAAGGGTTTTGGATTCCATGGGTTATCGTTTAAAATTCCCCACGCATATGTTGTGGGTTTGAAAATTTAGTAGGGTTTGAGATGAATTATGGGTTTAATAATTTTATGGCGGATACTGACCTGAACTTGACCCCTGACCCACCAATATTATTCCATAGGTATCTCTTAAATTAATATTATATAAAATAATATATTATTTTATATTATTTATCACACTTTAAAATAAAATTATCAAATATTACTATCTCTATTTTATAATATCAAAACTATATATTATTTGCTAATATATACAATATATTTTGAAAAAACAGTATTCAATATTTAAACATTAAATTTTATTTTTCAATTTATTTTAAATTATTTGTTTTCTCATCAAAACTAATTCTATAAGTATTGGTCTAATATTATTAATTAGATTTAAAATAAAATACTAACATATAAAAAAAATATTATTATTAATAAACGTAACAAAAAAAAATATTTACTAATTATCTAAATATTTTGAAAATTATCATTTTACATTTAAACATTAAATTTGGTTTTTAAATTTTTAATTTTTTTAATACTTTTCCTTTTTCAATATAATAATAATACTAATCAAATAAATACAAATTACTATATATATTATTTATTAATAGAGAACAAAATATTTGATAACTAACATTAAGCCTACATAAAATATTTTATATTCTTTTATATTTTATAGAATTTTTATTCTTAAAAATTCTTTAATTGTTATGTTTAAAGATGGAGATAAAAATGTAATTTAGAAAAGATTATCTTTTTAGAAAGCGAAATAAAAAATAATATTTTCATAATAAAAAATAATGATCATATTTTTAAAAGTCTATATCTAGATATAATTTTTTAATAAAGTATATTAAATTAAGTAGATTTATTATTAATAGTAAAATTTTTGTTTCTAGTTAGTAATTTAGTCTTATATTTATGGGACAGAATAAAAATAAAAATTTCATTTATATGGGAATTATATATAATGTTTAAATTTATTGTGTATATCATCTCAATCTTTCTAGAAACCGATCTTAAATAAAATAATACCCTAAGAGTTAAGGATGCGGAACCAAACCCAAAGTATTACTATTTGCCTCTCCCTCGTCCTCATATAATTTTTAACTTTTTGTATATTATTTTATTTTGTGTAAGCATATTAAACTAATTTTTAAAATGATTCATGGACTAAATTAATTAACTATAAATATACTAATATACTGCTTTTAAACTAATCAATCTATCGTAGTTTTTAATGGTTTCATGTAAATTATTTTATCGCTCTATATTATAAAATCATATACGATTATAATCTTTTACTAGAATATTAAATTTATTGCTATAATAAAAATATCTTTTTATTTCTCTTTTGAAAAGGATAACTACTAAAATGATTTTCTGGATAACTATTATAAAAAAGTTATAATAATATACATAATTGCAGAAATGATATATATTTTCCACATGGACTTATTTCTATCTCGATTGGATAAATCTTAAACAAAATATAAAATAATGAACTTTAAATTATAGTTAAGATTGAATTAATATTAAAGTCAAATTTCAACTTACCTAAAATTTTATTTCTTTCACTTTTAAAAATCTATTAGATATTGTTTATAATTTCATTTTAAACCTATAAAAATAAATTAACAAATAATTAATTAATTTTTTTAAAAAAAATTAGTTAAATCTGTCGTATCTAAGTGTATAATAATATTATTTATAAAAATGTGAAAAGGTCCTTAAGAAAGAAAGGACAATGTTTTTTAAGAGAACTTTTAGTTTTTTTTCTAATTTTATTCAAATTTATAAAAAATACTCTATACATTCAGTAACCAAATTTTTTGACAATCAGCCTGATTAAATAACAGGTTGAATGGCACAATTAAAAAACAATAAAATTTTTGTTATACAATTAAATTTATTGTCTGAATTAAAAAAAACCGTACTGAAAAAACTTGGAGTTGAGTTTTTTAAGGCGCCAAGAATCTCCAAGATTCTGATCTTCGCCGGTACCCTTTCCGGCCTTGTTTTTTCCCAGTGGCTTGCCTGAATCGATCCCCTCTGTTCTTCAGAACGGTTCCTTTTGTTAGTGGCTTGGGATTTGTTCCTCTGATCTTCGCCGGATTATTGTTTCCGTTCACCTGGCCTCTGTTCTTTGAAATTTCACTTTGTTCTTCAGAGCTTCTCTGCTTGTTGGTCGATTGTGTTAAGAATCTCCAAGGCTCTGTTTTTGCTACAGAGCATTGTAGTTTCTCGTTTCATATTCTTCTCCGGACTCTGTTCTTCGAGGATTCGGTTATATTGTTGTCGGTTTCTTTTGTCGTCGGTGCTCTATGTCTTTTAACCTTAATAATGAAGAGTTCCATGCTCTTCTTTCAGATGTTAGCAAGGATGAACCCAAAAACAAGAAATCATTTGCAGAAATATTGTCCTCTGTTAAAGATCGTAATGTTTCAAAGCCAGAGTTCGTGAAACTTGTGGATGATCATAATGTTATACAGTTTGATAAAGAAACTCATCAAATGCTTCTAAAGCAGTCTTAATCTACGCTAATTGGAAAGTTCAGTCAAGGTATACCGAAACGTATAGTTTTCCAATCATTCATGGAGTCTTTTAAGTTTAAAGGTTCATACTCGTATGTAACTTTGGACTCAAGACAAATCCTGGTAGAGTTTACTCTGCTGGAAGATATGACAAAGTTTTGGTCGAATCCATTCTGGAATGTTGATGGGAAGCTTATGAGGGTTTTAAAATGGTCCCCTGACATAAACAAGAATAAAGAAAGCCCTATAGTATTGCTTTGGGTTCAGTTTGAAAACATGCCTGAGTATCTCTATAACGAGTGGATTGTTGGGGATATTGCTGCTTCTTTAGGCAAAGTTCATAAAACGTTTGTGCCTAAGTATAAATGTGCTAAAGCCAATGCTTCCTATGCTCAAGTTGAAGTAGATGTTTCAAGATTGCTTAAAAGGAAGTTGTGGATTGGGTTTGGAGAGAATGAAGGATGCTGGGTTGGTGTGAGTTATAGAAATGCCCCTGATTATTGCTATAATTGTCTTCACTTGGGGCATAAAGAAGATGATTTAAAAAAGAATGGTTCAAAAATTGAAGAAAATAAAATTGAAGAAAAGCCTAAAGAAGCCAGTCAGAATTCTGATAAGATTTCAAAGAATGATATTCAATCTGTTAACAATGATAAGTTGGATACATTCAAATCTACAAAGGAACAACCATTCATTAAAGTTTACAAGAGAATACTAAAGTCGATCATAACTGCTAAAGATAAGAGTACAGTTTCATGTCAGTCTACCAATTCATGTAGTTCTTATTTAGCTGACACTGCCTCCAATAAAGAGTTTGATATTATTGGTGCTCTTCAAGACTTGGATCAGGATATCAATTCGCAAAGCCAGAAAGCTCAACTGGATTCTCCTCATGAGAACAATATGGGTAGCTATAACCCCTCTCCAAAGGCTAGCTCTTCTGATCAGGATTTTAACACTGTCATCAATAGGAAAATCATGTCTGCAAGGAAAAACAGAAATGCCAGAATATTGTCTATTAACTCTCTTCGTAAAAGAGAGAAGTCCTTAATCAAATCTTTATCTGAATGATCAAGTTTCTTAGTTCGAATGCTCGTGGAATTCATAAAAATCCTACGTTGGCTAGGCTTAATTACATAATCAATAAAGACAATGTCAAAGTAATTGCTATCCAGGAGCCTATGGCCAGGTATGACAAGATAGATCTTATTGCTAGTAGGTTAGGCTTTCCTAATTTTGCTTCTAATATCTCTAATAAAGTGTGGATTTTTTGGCCTAATGATGTCAATATTTCTGTTATCCTTAGTCATGATCAATTTTTACATGTGGAAATTAATTACACTACTTTTTCTGGTTTATTTACCTCTGTTTATGCCAAGAATCAAAGGGTTCTGCGTAGACAGCTCTGGAGTCAAATTTGTCAGCTTTCCTGTGATGATAAGCACTGAATTGTGGCTGGCGACTTTAATACTATCACTTGTCCTGAAGATCAGCTCTGGTGTGCCTGTTTTGATGATGGAAGTGTGGATGAATTTAATGATTGCATTCGATTCTGCAATCTTGAAGACCCTGGTTGCAGTGGTTCCGGGTATACCTAGAGTAATAACAAAGTTTGGAAACGGTTAGATAGGATGTTAGTGAATCAAAATTTGATCTCCTCTTGGAATGTTCAGGTTTGTCACATGGTCAGAACGTGTTCTGACCATGCTCCTCTCTTTATCTCTATCTTTAAGATTCATAATAGGTCTTCTAACTATAATAAAGGCTACTTTAATTTTATTAACGCTTGGACTAATCACCCTGATTTCTTAAGTTGTGTTAAGCAGAATTGGGATAAGTATTGTAATGGTGATCCTAATGTTTTATTCTTGTATAAGCTTAAGCGTTTAAAGAAGTGTCTTAAAGATTGGAATCATTCTACTTTTGGTAACATTTTCAACAAGGTTAAAGAAGCTACTATTGGGGTTGACAAGTTTGAAATCATTCATCAGCAGACTAACAGCAACATTTCTAAGGCTAATCTTTCTAAAGCCAATAGTCTGCTCATTTTTGCTTTAAAAAATGAAGAGTGTTACTGGCGTCAAAAGTGCTATAATACTTGGCTTAATGATAGTGATGGTAAGACTAAGTTATATCACAGTTATGTGGCCAAGAAAAGAATCAAGAACACTATCAATGGTATCAAAGATGAGGGTTCATGGCTCACTGATAAGGATGATATTGCTAACTCAGCCGTGTCTTATTTCAAAAACATTCTCTCTAATAGCTATATTGACTCTTCTGACTACAATACTGTGAATTCTCATGATTCTATCCTAAACAATATTCCTAAGTTAATTATAGACAGGGACAATGAGGATATCCTTAAGTAAACAACTAAAGAAGAGGCGTGGTCCATTGTCAAGGAGATGAGGAATGACAGTGCCCCTGACACAGATGGGTTCAATTGTTTATTCCTTAAATCTTGTTGGGGCATCATCAGTTATGATCTTTGCAGTGCTCTGAATTCTTATCTCTTAGGTAACAGTATTCTCAATGGTTTTTTTGCCACTGGGATATGCCTTATCCCTAAAGGTCCAAATCCCATTTCTTGGAAGAACTTTAGGCCTATTAGTATGTGTACCATTTTCAACAGACTAATTTCTGGCCTCATCAATAAGAGAATCTCCTACATTCTACCTAGTATTATCTCTAGAGGTCAGAGTGCTTTTGTTAAAGACAGAATTATCCATGATAACATTATTGCTATTAAAGAAATGCTCCATAATATTAAGAGAATGTCTTCTAAAGGCAATATTATCTTACAATTAGACATGACAAAGGCATTTGACAGAATGTCTCATGCCTTTGCCATTAATACTCTTAAATGTTTTGGTTTTTCTAATGATGTTTTGGCCCTTATTAACAAGTTGATTTCTAATGTCATGGTTTCTATCTTGATTAATGGTGATTACATTGGTTATTTCCCTCAGAAGATTGGTTTAAGACAAGGAGACCCTTTGTCTCCTTGTCTTTTTATTCTTGCTGAGGAGGCTCTGTTAAGAGGGCTTTCTAACCTCTATAATAGTAACAATAGCATGAAATATTATTTAAAATCTGGTTTTATCTTACCTTGCTTGGCGTTTGCAGATGATATCATCATCATCTCTAATAGCTCTCCCTCATCCATTGCTTGTCTTAGTAACCCGCTTGACAAATACCAGAATGAGTCTGGCCAGCTGATTAATAAGGATAAGACAAAGCTTATTACCTCTTCCATTTGTTCTCAAGATAACTCTGCCAGGATCAAAACTGCAACTCGCTTCAATATTGAGCATGCTCCTTTCACCTATTTGGGCATCACGATTGCTGCAAATAACAAAGAGAAGCATTATTATCCTCTACTTGCTAAAATTCACAATAAAATCTATGATTATGATATGAAGAATCTTTCTTTTGGGGGCAGGTTGTCCCTAATAAAAAATGTCCTCTATCCTATTATTTACTTTTGGATGCAGAATAATCTAATCCCCAAAAGCATTGTTAATAAGCTTGAGCATTGCTTCAATAATTCTTTTGGAGATCAAAATATAATGAAAATGCTATACACTGGTCTACGTGAAGTAGCCTTTGTAAGCCTTTTGATGAAGGAAGGTTGAATGTCAAACTTTTGTCTGATATTCAACTCACCTTTTCTTTTAAACTTTGGTTTCTTTTCAGAAAAAGAAAATCCCTTTGGGCTGATCTCATTCATAAAACTTATTGTAGCAACACTCATTCTTTAAATACTAACTGTAAACCTACTGACTCTATCATTTGGAAATGGATTTGTTCTGTCAAGGATCAGGCTGACCAAAGTGTCAATTGGAGTCTGGGAAATGGGGACATTGATTTTTAGAGGGATTCTTGGCATGACATGCCTCCTATTGCTAATGATCATGCTCTTAACAGTTGGTTCCTCCCTGTTAAAGTCAATTCTTTTTGGAGAGAAGACAGTTGGGATGCTTCCACTCTTCTTTCCTTTCTTTCTCATGAAAGATTAAAGCACATTAGCAGTGTTAAAATCATTCATGATCAAGAAGATAAAATCGAGTGGAAGCTCTCAAAGGAAAAAAATTTAACACTAAGACTACTTGGGATCACATCAGAATTGCTCATCCTAAGCTCTCTATCTTTAAAAAGATTTGGCATCATTTTATTCCAACAAAATTTTCGTTTTTAAGTTGGAAATTATTAAAAAAATTCGCTCCCATTGATAACATTCTCTCTAAAAGGCACTTTGTGATGGTCTCTAAATGTGAGTTCTGCTGTAACTGTGAAGATAAGAATTATCTTTTCACCAGTTGCAGCTTTGTTTGGTCATTATGGAACTATTTTAGAATTCTTTTCAGAATTCCAGTGAAACGTTTTATGTCTCTTAGTCATATGATGCAATGCTGGTTCTGGTCTTCTAAGTGCAGTTTTCATATTACTCACTTAGTCCCTCAGATCATTTTCTGGGTTATCTGGGTTAATAGAAATCATTGCAAGTTTGATAAACCCTATGATAACTTCTCTAGGGCTGTTAATAGAGTTAAAAAGGTAGTTTTAGGCATTGACTCTAGGAATATGCTTAAGGCTAAGCATTGGACTGGTGTTATTGATGCAGGAGCTGCTATTGGATGCCTAACTATAGGTAAGAAGAAAGTTAAGTACCCGAAATGGCTGTCACCGGTTGCTGGGAGACTTAAAATCAATGTTGATGGTTCAAGCAGTTTCGTTGGTGAAGCATCTGGGGGTCTGATTGTTAGAAATAGCCATGGCAACATTATTGCTGGTGCTGGCTTCACTTTTGGTAAGCTGGGTCCTCTTCAAGCTGAGAGTAAAGCTTTACTCGAAGCTCTAATTCTGTGCAAGGTCAATGGATGACAGGATGTTGATTTAGAGTCGGAATGTCTTACTCTTATCAACATCATCACTAATGGTGACGACAGTAACCCTATTGCTTCCATTTGCCGTAGATTGATTCATTCGTCCATGAATCTTCGTCATATCACTCGAACGCAAAATGCCGCTGCTGATTGGATCGCAAAGTGGGTGTTGATCGAGCGATCGAACAAGTATTTATCTAACGTCGATGTTCCTACTCCATTGCTGACGATTATCACCCAGGAGAGTCTGGGTATAGGTTACATTGACCCTGGTTAATTGAGCGTTCTATTGATAGGGCTTCTTGTTGGTCTTGCGTCTTCTAAATCGGAGGTTTCTTCTCAAAGCTTCGAATTTCGATTTGATCCATTTTGCAGAAGATTTTGTTTAAACTGGTTTTCACAGCTTTCTCCTCTGTGTTTGTTCGAAGGATTGTGAAGAAGATGTGTGTTAGGGCTTCTGATTTGGGCGTTTAGGGCTTTTAGCTTTAGATTTTCAATTTCGTCCCTCATCTTTTTAATCCTTATTAAGAAGGCTTTGTAATTGTAAAACATTTCAATTTAGTATTTGAGTCCTTTTTACTAAAAAAAAAAAATTTATTGTATTATATATAATAACATATAATACCTTATAAAATAGATTATAAATTATTATTATTTTATGAATTATGATAAAATATAATACCTTATAATAAGTTAGAGATTACCTAGATTATATATATTTTAAATTATAGACTACCGGTTTTATATTTAATAGATAATAGATTTTAAATTTTGAATTATAGGTTTTAGAAATTCTAGATTATATGGATTATATGTTATATACTATATAGATTATATGTTATAGATTTTATATCTCAGTTACTTTCAACTCTCCAATATATTATAGATTTTATATATCAGTTACTTAGTTACTTAATTCAACTCTCCAACCCGACAAAAATAATTTCAATAGTACATCTCATTTCATCCTTTCAGACCCTAATTCTTACCCTAACTTATCTTACACCTCCTTCATCCACTGAAACCCTAATTCTGATCTGATCTAATTTTACACCTCCTTCATCAACTGAAACCTTCTTCATCCACTGAAACCCTAATTCTGATCTCTGACCGTTACTGAAATCCTTTACTGAGATGGAAGACAAAACATTTCAGAACTGTCCAGAAATCGTATAAAATAGTACAATGAACTCACAACCTCAAAAGTTGATCAAACAAAACGGTAAAATAGTTATATACTCATATAAATTTTAGATTGTATATAATAAAAAATAAAAATAAAAAAGATTTTAGATTAGATATTATATATTATAGGAATTATTGATCATAGAGATTATAAATTATAGATAATATACTTTATAAATTATATAGATTATAAGGGTAGCTAGGAAAAACATCCAAACATTTAGGGTTTATTATTAGAAATAATAAATTTACATTTAATCCATAAATGAAGTAGAAATTATTATGTTCCATTTAGTCCATAAATAAATAAATTATTGTCTAAATGAATTATTATTATTATTATTATTATTATTATTATTATTATTATTATTTTCCATTCCATTAGAAATTATTATTATTATTATTATTATTATTATTATTATTATTATTATTTTCCATTCCATTAAAAATTATTATGTCTTATAGGTTTCTGGTGATAGTTGGACCGAGACAGGAGAAATTGGGGGCAGTGGAACAAATCAAGACAACAAAACAAGAGAAGACTAGGTTGGCTTCTTATATGGAAAACATCATCATTAGAAATTTAAATACAATTTATTTAATTAATCAATCATAAAGAAAATTTATTTTAATAGAGATTAATTTCATTATTATTATTTAATAATTTTTATCATTAAAATGTTGTACTTGAAACCTTTACAGAATATATACAAGGATGACCCTCTTTTATTAAGTTATATATTTGGTTAATTTAGATCAAGTTATACATTTGGTTAATTTAAATCATAAACAATAAATGGAGATTGGAGATTTTTTTTTTTCTAGATAACCTTGGGTGATCTAATACTGAAGCCCATATCTCGTTTAAAGCGGGTACGGTTATCATATCTCGTACAAAAAGGTAAAGCCGGTCTGGTTATCATAATATGTACGAGTACAGAGATACTACCTTGAATGGCCCTGTTGAACAGAATGTATACAGAGATGGCCTCTAGGTACAGGGTGAGGTATCCATGTATTCAATAATTAGACGGCTACCATTACAAAACAATTTCATGATTTCCAAGATTAGATTTAGATTGATTCCAAGATTAGATTTAGATTGTTGGTCTTGAGTAAGGTCAGGCCACCCTCTAGGAAGTTCAAAACAATCTACAAGGCCAACAAACCTAACATCTTTGTTTGAATTTTCTCTTTCTCTTGAGAGATATTTCTTTTAACAATTTCAAAGCTCCTTAGAACTCTTGTTTTCCTTGCGTCTCTTTTTGTTTTGTATTTAATTTGCAATTTTTGCCAAACTATTCCTAAATTTGAAGAAAAAAAAATCATAAACAATAGAGTAGGTCTTTGTGATTTTATGTTTTTTCACTTAGAATCTAAAAGCGACTAAATGGAGAATTATCTTTCAATACGGAGAATTATCTTTCAATATAATGATTGGAGAATTATCTTTCAATATAATGATTGATTGGAGAGCGACTAAATGGAGAATTATCCAGAAAAATGTGGAGAATTATCCAGAAAAATGTCGTTTTGGATTGATAAATTTAATTGGACTTGGTGAATGAATGAAAAAAAATAGATGCATGTTATAATGTGTAATTATAAACTATCTTTTATATATACTAAAAAAAATATATAGCTTATTTTTTTTTTCAAAAAGATAAAGAAATTTAATTGGTAGTTGATTATAAATAATATATAAATTTGTATTATAAAAGTATAAAATTCCGTTGACAGTAAATCATGTCATACCAACCATTTATTTTTAAATCTTAAAATTAAAAAAAAATCAAACCATAAAAACCATAAAAGAATCACTATAAAAATATAGATTTTAAAATAATTAAAAAAATAAAATAGTTAAAATGAAAAGATAAAAAGATTATAGTTAATTTTAATATAAAAAATAAAAACTATTTATAAATAATAAAAGTAAAAAAAATACCCCAATAATTACTGCATTATCATGGAAAATTATAATTAATAAAAATAAAGCATTTTCAATTAATAAAAAGAGGAAACTACCTATAAATACTCGGTCAACTTTCAAATACCAAAATGGTACTCACTTTTAGACTAGTTCCATAAAATACCTAAAGCCATATTTTGGACAATAATACCCTCTAGGGTATAAAAGGGGTTTTTTTTGGTTAAAACCTACTTTTTCACCTTCTAATCTGACTTTTGGGTTCCAATTCCCTCCACTTTTACATTTCTAATTTTGAGGAGAGAGAAACACGTAAAATGAGAGCGAACCGAAAACACGATTTTGAACCGAAACTTGTCGGCATCAACCGTCCACGGTAACCGTTCCGGCCACCGTAACTTGTGACCCGATAACGATCATTCCATCTACTCGACCTTCGTCGACCATCTACCGGTTTCTACTCCGTCGAACAAGTACGTTCTAGTATTTCAAACCAGAGTACTGAATTTCGTCAAGTAGGTACGTTTGAGTTAGTAAGGGAACCGTAACTAGTGTGTCGTTTAGTTGTTTTGCCGCCGGAGTACTGACTGTCATTCAGTTATGGGTATAGAAAGTTTCTTCTTTTTCCGACGAGATTTTGTGGTTTGATACCGATCATTCAATCTACTCGACCTTTATCGACCATCCACCGCCTCCGTCTGCGTCGAACATGTACATTTTTGTCGCCGTCTTCCGTACTGTCTGTCTGTGTGAATGTAACGAACCAGTGAGCATTAGACCAGATTGTATCGACATCGCAGGAGTACTGACTGTCGATACAGTTATGTATTGGACAGTTCTCATTTCTCCAGTAAGATTTTGTCGTTTCGTTTACAGTACGGAGTTAGTGTTAATCCATAGTGTTGAAATTTAGTTGTACTACGTAGTGTTACTCCAGCGTAAGTAGTTAGACATGGCTCGATGGCACTGGTTAGTTGTTATTAGTGTCGATAGCGTCGTCCGACAACATCGATTGCACTCGTTAGAAGTTGTTTTGCCTGAAATCGTAATGTCTAGCATCGTCTAGCAACGTACAGAGTTGAGGTAGTTTTTTGTGATTATGCAGAGATATTGTATTGATCTAGCAATGTGGACAATATTTTTGGCCGTATCTAGCAATGTCTGCAACTAGTTTACTGTCAGCACTGCACGTCTAGCAATGCCAGTAGTAGATGAAGTTGGTCACGTCTAGCAATGTAGCAATCTCATATCCATGTATCTAACAATGTGATATAGAATTACAGTCAAACAGTTATTTCACTATATCTAGCAATGTCTCATGTTGTATCTAGCAATGCCAAAAGTCGTATCTAGCAATGAAGTAGTCTCCTAAATCGCATTATAACAAGGCATTCTTTGATTTTTCAGTTCACCTATTGCATGAAGAAAAAATATATAACTGCTGCAGAAGGTGGATACAAAATCAAGACAATGAGAGATATCCCAAACAGGAGAATGACAATCTTTACTATGGGATTTTTGTTTGTAAGTACGCAAAAGATATCATTCATAAATGGTATGTTCCTAAAGAATATAGAAAGGATATGCAAGCCAAAACAAGATTTAAGCATTTCCTCAATGATTTAAACACAAACCTACGATAGTAGTGTTGAGAGAAATGTTTTTATGTAATTCATATGTTGGGACAAGGGTTGTGTGATTCATTTAAAATTAGATACCAGAATAAGACGATTACTCGAAACTTTAGTAACAATTCCAACGTATCTGATTGTGAGAAGGATATCAAAAATGTTATGTAAATCCTTTCTACCAATGTCATTTCTACCAATTTTAGTATTACTATCAATTTTTATAGTATTTCTACCAATGTCATGTTTTTCTAAAGTTTATAGGGAGATCCTACAATTTTTATTGTCTGAATAAATTCAACATAGCTAGCAATCCTATACTACTGTATCTAGCAATGTCTTTATATTGTGTCTAGCAATGTTACACTGTTGTATCTATCAACCTCCTTATAACGTGTCTAGCAATGTCTATATAACATGTCTAGAAATGTTATGCGGATGTATCTATCAACCTCGTTACATCCCATCTACCATTGTTTTGATGTTGAGTCTATCAAAATCGTTATACTGTATCTAGCAATGTTCGCATGTTGTATCTACAAACCTCGCTACAGCCCATCTAGCAATCTTTTGATGCTGTATCTATCAAAGTCGTTATAATGTATCTAGCAATGTCTAGATGTTGTATCTAGCAATATCGTTATAAGGTATCTAACAATGATATGCGGTTGTATCTATCAACCTCGTTACAACTCATCTACCATTGTTTTGATGATGATTGAGACGTCCATGTACTTCATGTTAGTGGAATGTTCATGTCAGGAAAATGTTGTATCTAGCAACTTCATATACACGTATCTAGCAATCTCATTGTAGACTTACAATCGCAGAGGTATTACACTGTATCTAGCGATGTGGCATCAGAAACGTAATTTCAATGCATCTATCAAAGTCGTTATACTGTTTCTAGCAATGTTCAGATGTTGTATCTAGCAATATTGTTATAAGGTATCTAGCAATGTTGTGCGGCTGTATCTATCAACCTCGTTACAACCCATTTACCATTGTTTTGATGTTGAATCTATCAAAGTACTTATATTGTATCTAGCAATGTTCACATGATGTATCTAGCAACCTCGTTACAACCCATCTAGCAATTTTTTGATGTTCTCGTTACAACCCATCTACCATTTTTATGCTGATTAGGACGTCCATGTACATCATGTTTGTGGAATGTTCATGTCTGGAAAATGTTGTATCTAGCAACTTCATATACACGTATCTAGCAATCTCACTGTAGACTTACAATCGCAGAGGTATTACACTGTATCTAGCAATGTGGCATCAGAAACTTAATTTCAATGCATCTATCAAAGTCGTTATAATGTATCTAGCAATGTTCAAATATTGTATCTAGCAATATCGTTATAAGGTATCTAGCAATATTATGCGGCTGTATCTATCAACCTCGTTACAACCCATCTACCATTGTTTTGATGCTGAATCTATCAAAGTAGTTATACTGTATCTAGCAATGTTGACATGTTGTATCTAGCAACCTCGTTACAACCCATCTAGCAATCTTTTGATGTTCTCGTTACAACCCATCTACCACTTTTTATGCTGATTAGGACGTCCATGTACATCATGTTAGTTGAATGTTCATGTCTGGAAAATGCTGCATCTAGCAACTTCATATACACGTATCTAGCAATCTCATTGTAGACTTACAATCGCAGAGGTATTACACTGTATCTAGCAATGTGGCATCAGAAACTTAATTTCAATACAACTACAAAATGATATAACAAGTATCTAGCAATGTAATCATATCATATCTAGCAATGTAATCATAGCATATCTAGCAATGTAATCACAATATTACATTGTTTAAAGAGTAGTTATGAAGATAATAACATAACTATAATAACTAAAGAACTGAAAGCTTTTCCTACTGTGCGGTAAAAAAATAACGGGAGCTCGAATTTTGCTTTACTTCATTTACAAACTATGAATTAGACAGAAACAATTATCAACTTCGAAGCAGAAGTTTACAAAAAGAAGTTACACAGTCAAAAGGAACAAAGGACATCAAGTCCTGAAACTTCAATGAACAGGGAGAATTTGAGACCAAACCAGAAAGAAAAAAACAGAAGGTCAATGTACAAAGCACAACAATTTCGTTATTCTCTCACAAGAAAAAACTCCTTAAAACTCATATTTCACCCGGGCTAAAGCAAATTTCGACTCCTTTGCCACCAATTGTTGCAGTCAAACATTGGAATCCGCAAGAATCCAGCTGGGCAATTACTTTTCCAATCATTGTGGGTGATAACACTGATTACACAGTCAAGAGAACAAAAACATATGTACGATAATCGTGAACGATACATATAGCTTAAAAAGGGGTTGCAGATTCATACATGCCTGTAAATATGTTATTAGTGTTATCCTCATTAAGCCAAGTAATTTAAACCCGAACTCTTTCTGTATTTATAGAAAATTTCATATTGATTCACCCCCATCCCATAAGTCAGAAACCGTCTGGTGTGCACTGTAAGTCTCGTTCTGAACTTAAGTTGTTGGTAGAGGAGTTGCTGGAGGTGGAGATGCGACTGGAGGAGGAGTCGCTGGAGGAGGTGAGGTCGATACTGGTGGTGGAGCGGATACTGGTGGAGGAGTGGCGGCGGGAGGTGGAGATATGGTGGTCAAGGACGGTGGAGATGCAGTTGGTGTTGTTGGAGTGGGAGGAACATGAGTGGTTGTTGGAGCGACAGATGGAGCTTGACCACCGACTCCGGAGACGAGAACGAGTGGAGGCTGATTCAAAATTCAAAATTGTTGATTGGGTTCGAAGGTGGAGAGAGAGAAGAAGAGAGGGAAAAAAAGTAAGAGAAGACAGATCGAGAGTGGAGGCTGTTTTGAAATTCAAAATTCAAAATTCGAAATTGATGATTAGGTGAAAATACCCATTAATTCTCAGAATAGGGCTTATATACTAGATTAAGGGTAGTTATTGTATTAAAAAAAATAGGTCTTGAAAGTGAATTGTTTTATTGAGATGGGTATTAAGTGAGCATTAACCCATTTTTGGGTACTAGATAGTAATAGGTTTGGCCAAAAGGTATTTAGTGTGTCATTTTCCTAATAAAAATAAGTCTAAAACTAATGTGAGTTTTTTATTTAATAAATTATAAAAAAAAAATTAATAAAAAAATTAATATAACATTAGAGGGTCATTTTGAACCCTTTTTTCTAGATCTCTCTTTCTCTCTTTTGGTAGGTTTGCTTTTGATCCTTTTTTATTATCTTCAATAATTTGTGTTCTTTTCAATTGATTTTTATTATTACTAAAATAATTACAAATCATATAATTGTTTAGTTATTGGTTTTGTATTAATAGAGATCTATGTTTTTTTACATTCAAAACATTTGCGGAAAGAAAGCTTATTTTCAACTATAGGAGGTAAAAAAATTTAAATAAATATTTTTAAATATTTATTATTATTGTAATTATTGTAAAAATATTTCTAAGTATTTATTATTATGATTGTTGTAGAAATTTGTCTCATCTAAATAAATTTTATCTATCGAACGACAAACTAAAAATTAGAAATTTAAGATCAAACATCAAATTAGGCATATATGTTATTTGGTTTTTTTATTGTTTGAAGAAAATTAATTTAATTTCTTTTTTATGGTTATGTTATTTTTTTCATTAGTGATTATATATGTTTATTTTTTAGTAGAGTTATATTTAAATTGCTTTAATATTTTGTAAGCTCTTCGTTTCAAATCTACTACAATTATAATATTACAAAAATAATTTATATAATTAGTTAAATTTGTTAATTATGAGTTTTTTATATAATTAATCATGACATGGTTTATCTTTTTATTGTCGTTTATAAAAAATGATCAGTTGTTTAGCGTATATTATATATATATATAAAAGATATTGTTTTTCTATATTTGAAAAATATTATATATTTTTAAAAATAATTATTTAATATATTTAATTTTTATTTTTGTTTAAACTGTATTTTTATTAATCAAGAAAAGACAAATGTTATGTAAATTTTGGAGAAAAAATATTGAATGTGAATATTGCAGGCGGAGCCGGTGCGTCCCTGTGGAAGCCAGGAACCCACTTGATTCCTTAAAATATATGTTTAGTATTTAAACAAGTGCATCAAGTGTTAATCTAGTCGGTAAACATCAATGGCAGGAAATCCACGTATTATGGTTTCGGGTCTGGAGACTCAGCCATTCCAATTTATTCGAATATTTTCAAACAACTCTTTATATATAAAGAGCAAATACAAATGTCTCTAATTATGATTTATGCAGATCTATTTGCTCTTAAGTTGAACTCTATAGCTCTCTATCTTAAGAAAAAACATAGATCAACCAATATTATCCAAAACTGGACTTCTAAAACTAACAAGCATAGTTACATTCCAGAAAAACATAATATTAACATTTTAAATAAAACAATATCATACTCTACAAGAAAAACGAGACGAAAAAGACTAAAGGTAATACTTCAAAAAATAAAATCTAGTTAAGTTTTCGACGAACATGAAACGAAGACTCTTGTAATGAATTTTATTTTAGAGGTGGAACTCGTTAAAGTAACTAATCTTATGGAGTTTAAAATTACTAGATCAATTTTTTTAAACGGCGAGATGAAAATCCTAAACCGGAAAACTATTGTTGAACTTCACATTTTAGATCCATGTGAAAATAAGGTGAGTAATAATCCTTTCATTCAAACTTTAACATTATTTTAAATATAAAGTTTATAATAATATTCATTCGTTTAAATATTAACATTGGAGTATTTTATTATAAAATCCTCATTGATATATCCATAATATTGGATTTGCATGTCGTGCAAATATCGTCAGAATCGATATCGGAGGAGGATGGTGGTACAAATCTTGTCCAACATGTTTTAAACAAGTTAAAATATATTTAGATGTTTGTAGCTGTCCGACGCACGGGCAATTAACAAAACCTCCAAACCCTTGGTAAGTTGTATATCTTACTTATATACTTCATTATGTTCTAACTTTTATTTAAGTTTGAAATAAAAATCATCCAACTTATTGTTTTATGGATAAAAATAAATTTTAGCTAATAATAAATTATCTTATCCATTAAGTAGCTTTAGGGACAAAAATATATTTTTTCCATAATAAATTATATTATCCATTAGGGAGAGGGTCTTCGCCTATATTAAGAATTCATTTCTAGATTTAGTAATGTTTGCAATTACCCAAAATAATATTATATAAGATAAGATTTACATGTGTTTAACTATACAATTTCAACTAGATGATACTAGATAATAAATTATATTAAATATATTTTTCATAAATTACTTTGAAAAATATGTTTGATACACATGAATATTAAATAAATCATAAATAATTCTTGGTATAACTGCATTCATAGTTTATATTTTTTAGTTTTACATCTTTATTTCCTAGAATAAGAGATTTTTTTTCCATAAGTTTCTAAATAAATTTTTGAAATATTAGCTTTGTTAGTCTTATAAAATGAAACTAAATAAAAAATTACGTTTGAATGTTCAAAATGAAACTTATTGTTGAAGACAGTACATATCGGACATCTTTAATGTTTATTGGTAAAATGGTCGATAAAGTTTTAGGATTTTCTTTCCATAAATTGCCTTATGAATATGGTTATGATGATTCAAAAATCCTTCCACCAAGTTTAGCTTCTCATGAAGGTCGAGGGTATATTATTAAAATTTATTTTGGTAATGTTAGAAATGACTTTATTAATATGCATATATACGAGGAAGATGTTGTCACCACACTCAACATAGTACCATTTCTCTTTTTAGAAGAAAGAGCGAGCAAGAAAAGATTACTCGAAGCATCAAAAGAAAACGAATCAAATAAGAAATTAAAAGAACCATTAGTTTAGATATGTTTGTAAAAATACAAAAAAAATTATGGTTACTTATATTATAGGTTGTAAAACAATTTTGTATTTACTTATGTTTTAGGTTGTAAAAAAACTTTATTATTTGTATTTTATAATACGAATATTTGTACGTTTTTAGTACTTATATGACTATTATTTTAGTTATTTTTCGAGATGTATATGTTTTTAATAATTTTATATATTCAACATGCGACAACGCACGCGATACTTTTCTATTTATTTACAAAATCACCAATAATTTTTTTAAATAAATAATTTTTATTCAAAATACATCTTGAATAAATTTTTATAATCACATTTTGAATATTAACAATAAATGAATGTAATTAAATCCCTAAAAATAAAAAATGACTTCCTCAAATCGTATTTTTAGATTTTTTAATATTTATACATTAAAAAAATTAAACTATATTTATTTATTTATTTATTTATTATGCTATTATTTATTATGTGAAGTTGCATACAAAAATATTTAGTAAACCCTAACATTTTAATTCCTAAAACTAACGAAAATCATAGAAACTCAAAACCTAAACTCACTGAAACTCTCTTTTTTCCAACCTTGCAAAATTTAAAAATTATGGCCGAAATGGAAGCGAAACCGGTTCCTCTACGACCATAATGCGTATGGAAGATGTAAACACTCTTCTATCATTCTGTTGTTTCGAAAATGTGATATAAAAAAACCATAATTTGTTTGATTCCACCAAATGATGGCATCCAAGTGATGTTCATCGTCATCGTCTTGGCGGAACAAAATGATATTTTATACCATACATATGGCGGACATAGTGACTGGGACTTCATTGGTATAAGGGAAAGGTTGACTCGGGCGTCATCGACCTGACAGACAAGTTTATTTTTCCACCAGGTAATACCTCTCAAGTTACTTCGTCTCGCGTGATGTTTTTAAGTAAGAGGTTACTCAATGTGAAATAATAAATATTATGGACTATACTCACCATTTTGTTATTCACAAGAAGTATAGCTTAGAGTCGATGACCAAATGGGTCAAAGAAAATGGCATGATGCTTGGGTTCTCACTTAAGATATCATCTTGAAAACTGATAAAAAAAAGGAAGAATACCTAGAGTTGATTATAAATGTGAGTGATCCGACGTCTTTAAGTCTACAGTGAAAGAGTGTGCGTAAGCAGAAGGCATACGGTAGCATCAATTGTCTTTTTTTTTTGTTGGTAATCCGAGTAATGGTGATGATAAGTGGGCTTTAAGTGTCATTTCCGACAAACACAGTCATGATCTCATTGGGTATTTTCTAACACCGTTGAGTGGATGAAAGAGAGGTTGGCTAAAATGCAAACGATGTTCAAGGATCACGAGAAGGAGATCGCTTACGTCCTATACATATGGATTATATTATATAAAAAATTTGTTTATGCATACACTAACAAGATCATGCGTTTTGTTAATAACACGTCTAATAGGGAGAAAATCATGCGCGCTACTTTGAAGAAATATACAAGTTCAAGTCAATTTAATTTCAAAATATTATGGGAGAAAGTTCACGATTGTCTTGTGATTCAACATCCAACCATAAAATAATCTATGAAGTTGAGCAAGTGTCGATTTATTCATAAATATCAATATTTTAAACTTTTCAAATTACTACGGGGGTACGTATCACCGATTGCTTTGACGAGAGTATATGATAATTATCATGATAAGATCGTAGGTGGACAATTGACATACGATTGTAGCCATTGTATGACACAACATTTACCGTGTACCCACGAAATAGATCTCGTCCAAAGAGCAGATGGTTATGTTCCTGCCCGGATTATAGATGAGCATTGGAGAAGACTAAAGATGGTGCCCCAAATAAAATTAATCGAGGAAGAAAATGTCAAAGTTAACTTTACAAATTTAAATGCAAAACTTAGAGAGTCTGATGTTTATAAACAATGCTATTGTCTTAAAACGTTTACACAAATTTTGGATCCTTTTACTTCGCTTCTTTTGTGAACCCTTATATAAGATGAAAACTTGTGGTGGTACTCCCGGCCGTGTCCTTAGTCATGGTCGCAGTCGGGGTCATAGTAAGGGAAACAAAACTTATGTTGGTTATTCTACCAAAAATGATCCTTTTATGCATGAATATGCTGAACATGAGTGGTTAGAATCTCATTCGGATAGTGCAAAAACTCCACAGATGTGAAAATCACTCGCTAGTTTCGGAACATCGGTCGATACTTTTGGTAGCATTGTTAGATCGATCTTCAGACAAACTCGTGCTAATTCTTGAGTAAAACCTCCGACAATTAAACAAATACAAGTTACATTGACGATATAGCAACTTTGATTGCAACAAATAAATTTAATGCAGAACCGTCAATTATCGTTAAACCAATTCCAACGAGGTTTCCATATACAACGGACACGAAGTATGTATCGAGCATATCATAATTTATATGTCATTTCGTAAACAAAATTACCAATGTTTAGCCTGATAGAAATTATGGGTTTAGAGTCATCGCCATGGTTTGATCGGTGCCAAATTGGATGGAAACTTGTTAGATAATTGTTAGCACACAAACTAGAAACGCATATAGAGTTTTATTTAAGTGCTGCATATTCTCGTGAAGATGATGAAGTTGATAAATACCTACATCGGTTAAGATGCTATAAAGAGAATGCACGGTTAGAATATTGGTTGTTGTTACCAAGTTGAGCAAACTAATCGTCGCCGCTTTTAATTGTATTTTATATTTCCTAGCAGCTGGAGGTTGTACAACTTATTTACCGGTTAAAGATGCACCATCAAATGACAGCTCTAAAAAAGAGATCGGGGTAACTTTCGTGAACAAAAATCATTTTGTATTTTCTATTGCCTAGCAAACTAATCGTCACCACTTTTTATTGTATTTTCTATTGCCTAGCAGCTAGAGGTTATACAACTTATTTCCCGGTTAAAGATGCACCATCAAAGGACGGCTCTAAAAAGAGATCGATGTCGCTTTTTGTGAATAAAAATCATTTTGTTCATGTACATAAAAAAAAAATACTAAACGTAATTATTTATTAAACTTATATACTTGTCTAATATATTCATATTTGTTTTCTTTATCCTAATTTTATAGGTTGATATGGTATATATACTACATGGATGCACACCACTATAAAGATGTTAAGCATTGGTCGATATTATTACTTTCTAAAGTCGATGCTTTTTTCAACTACAACAATCCACACCAACACTATCCGGATAATGCAAGCCACTGATTATAGACTTACCAAGAGACCTTTAGGTGTATTACTTTTTAAAAGGTCCACGGAAGTATTACTAGTTGTTTTGGAAATTATGAATGTTTTTTTAGTTATGAACTTGTTTAATTATATTTTGGAACGAACGTTATTTTGGAAATCATGAATATTTATTTTTATATTAAGTATAGGTTTTTTTAAAAAATTATCTCTTATTGAATTAAACAATTATATTTTTTCCTCTACCTTCTATAAACTGGCGCAAATACCAACCTGGACGCCAACGATTGGCGTTCGGACTGGCAATAGTGCTAATGAGTGGTGCCAAACAAAAAAATGATATGTTGATATGAGCAACACGACCATGGCGAGCAAAAGGGGACAAAAATACATAAATGACCTTACAGAATTGGCATGTTACCGCCATTGTCTGACAGATAGGATCTAACATCCTCCATCCATTTGGCAATTACACTTAATTTTTTATTTAAATTTTAAAAAAAATCATACGTGAATAGTATATTTGAACAAAATGATTGTTATGATTAACAATTGTAATAACATACTAAAATATTGATAAACATCAGTACTACAAGTAATGATTAATGAAATGGACACATAGTAAGTATCGCTCAAAAGGAACCCGCCAATACCGAAATGTTATCCGCCACTAATATGTCCGCCAATTTTATTTGTCTATATAAAGCTCCCAAGTAACATAACTGTAAACACACAGTTCTAGATACTTAAATATAGTTTATAACGAAACTCATATTTCTGTTTGATATGGAATGGCCTATGAATGAAGACTTTTATCTCTTCCATGCCGCCAAGCATGTGGAGATAACAAGGTCAGATAACCCTAAGGATGAGTTTATCAATGAAATGTTATGTATACTATATTGTATGTACGGTTACATGTACGAGGATTGAGAAGGAAAACCCATGTCGTCTCCACGCAGTTGTGAAGAAGTATGTATAAGGTAAAGTTATCTTCAAAGTGCACCAATATATCGTGTGTTCGACCTTCCGTGAATAATTAGGAATGAGGTGTATAACTCGTTCCATTTGAAAGTAGCTGACTCTTTAACAAAAGATATGCTACGTTACGAAAAGGTAAAAAAGAAACATTGAAGAGTTGCACTTTTAACCAAAAATATGACTGACTAAAAAATTATTTCAACAATTTAATTAAATGTATTTGTTTTGTGTTCTTTTCAATGCTTTAAGTTATTGTATTTGTTTTAAATTTCTATCAACGCCTTAATAAAATGTATTTTTTAATGTTTTTTAGTGTTTTAAGTTATTATACTTATATATCTATCAGATTACAATTTCTTTTTTGGAATCCAAATATTCATACGATGATTAATTATACAATTAAAGAACAAATAATTTGTGATATTGATTTGGACCTACTTTGCAGTAGGGTGAAGCATCCGCATTTCTTAGAATTAAATATGTAAAAATATAAGTGTTGTAAAGTCCTAACCATAAGTGTGTTTGTATATCGTTGTTGGAGTACTTTAAAACAATTGTTCCGCAAACATTGAACTTATATATGTTGATAAAGTTTAAGTGAAAAAAAAACGACTTCTACAACAATAACAACATCTTAAACAAAAAGAACAAAATTAATAAGATAAGTAGACAATGTTTACAACAAACATAACACCTGAATGTCTAAAAATGAAAATGACACCAAAACTTATAATAACAAACATCACGCAGAATTGTCTAAAGATAAACATGACACCAAAGTGTATAACCTAATCTCCTCTCAATAGAAAAAACAACCTCATAAACCTCAGCGATCCGGTCGAAATCCCCATCATACTCTGAAACTCTAGGAAACAATGAAATCATACGCAACCTCGTCTGTATATATTGTATAACGACACCCTCAAGGTCTTCATGCATATAATCATATAATAGGTATACCGTTGTGCTAACAAGATTGTACCAACTAACCAACCGATAAGTTATAAGATACTATGTAGTACATATCAATGACGTATCGTCTCTAACCGTAGGGACCTCGACAAATTCTCTAGCATATAAGATGAACAATGCTCTTAATCGTAATCATCGAACTCATAGGAGATAAACCTGGATTTATTTTTGGCCTTGTACATTGTCATCTACAACTGATACGGTGAACAACCTTAGATGTGTCCAAACTGCTGCAAAGACCTATTAGGATAGTATGCCTACGTATGCTTCATTTGATCAGATGTTTTATAGCAATTGAAAATTTAGAAGTAAATTGTACAATCCCAAAGAACTTAAAAGAGTAAAGAATTACATCAACCCTAAAACTAGCACTGCGATACAGTATAGTATGTCCATTAGCATTTCCTACAGTGTCAAGAAGGTATGTATAGTAACACTAATTTCAGCTCGAGATCCGCCTCCAACGCACTCCAAGGTAATACAACCTCGGTTTTAAGAGCCAGGAATGACCTACCATGTTGCTATCAGATGAATTTAGTGTCGAAACTGAGGGTATGGCATTCAAGATTTTTCAAGTTAATCTGCAAGAGAAATAGACCGGATAACAAGATATGATATCAGCTAACTAGACATGCAATGCGAGGAGAGAAATGTTTACTATGTACAAGAAAATCAAAAAAAGATTACCACGACAGCAACTCCAGTTTTGTTAAATTTTGGAATGGAGATAAGTCTAACAATCTGTCCATCAGATCCTGAAATTAACAAGTTTGCAAGTTTTATAGTTTAGGCCTATATTGACACAAAACATTTAAGTTATGTAGCATATATATTTAAATACCTGTAAACAAGCGAGAATCATATTTATCTTGATTTCCCATAAAATAAACATGAGGGCAGCTCTCAATGAGAAACGGATCCCTGTCGGTGAAAGGGTAACAACCTGGAGATAAAAATCAAAACCTTATTTCGTTGATCACCCAATATTTCACTTTTGCCAATAAGGCTGTTTTTGGTACGTGGAAAATTTCACTATATAATTTTTCATTTTCACTGAAAACATAGATTCATGCTAAAATGTAAAAATGGTTGCGGAATTCGTTTTCATGAACCAAACTCAACTTAAGTGACTTTGTTGGATTCTCTCATAAAACCAATATCATCATTCCCATATGGCAAGCTTTAATATCTCAAAGACTTTAAAGTCGATAAATAGAGCTAGTGGCATCGCAATGTATTTTCTAAAAATTCGAGTTTCTCCTTTGCATCTGAGTATTTTTCAAGATCATCGATGTTCTGCCCCGATGTTCCAAGAAACCTATAATAATGGCGGGCATTACCTCGTTAGTAAGTAACCATTAATGTTAAGTCTTTTTGTCAATTCAGTGAATTGAATATCTACCTGACATTGTCTAGCTCAAAGCAATGAGGACTAGTACAAGATCTGAAAGTGTTATAAGCTGCTGATACGGGGAAAAGGCATCGGTGCAAAGGCTGAAAAGACAAGCATACTAGGATTGAATTACGATTATTATAAGTTAGAATTGGTGAGCGAGCGTGTGACAGACCTCACGGACTAGCAAGATATTGTCCGCTTTGCGCTCGTAGGCGCGCACGGGTTTGCTCTTGGGTGTACTCCCAAAAGGCCTCTTGCTAGTTGAGGTGGGCTCACACTTATATACACTCTTTTATGTTCCTTGTTAGCAACGTGGGATTGGGGGTCCTTTATGGGATGAAGTTTATTCTTCACATTCCCCCTTAAACTTTATCCCAGTAATTTGCCGGAAATTCGGCGGTTAAGCCATTTATGGCTCTGATACCAAGTTAGAATTGGTGTGCGAGCGTGTGACAGACCTCACGGGCTACCAAGATATTGTCCGCTTTGCGCTCGTGGGCGCGCACGGGTTTGCTCTTGGGTGTACTCCCAAAAGGCCTCTTGCTAGTTGAGGTGGGCTCACACTTATATACACTATTTTATGTTCCTTGTTAGCAATGTGGGATTGGGGGTCCTCTATGGGATGAAGAGTTGAAATCTTGAGAGAAGATGACTGAATCAAGAACAAGAAAGTGTAACAATTTTATTATATTCTTTCTCTAAGTTTTTGTACATATATTTGTGACATTTATAGTCACACAAATCTGTTCAATATGTAACAGAATTTGTTATAATTTGTTACACAATCTGTTACACCATTTACATTCTATTTGGACTTTAATAACTAACTCAGCCCACGCAAACTAACAAAAGGACTAAGCCTTTAGCCCAATACAAGTAGCTTAGGTCTTCAGTCCACGACCCGGTCCAAAACACAACCCAACATATAAAACACTTAAGACCAGCTTCACCCTTTCTTGTTCCTCCAAACCCTAGATCGAAACACCAACCTTCTCCTTCTCCAAGCCTGTCAAACCCTAGTTCAAACATCAGCCTCCTCCTTCTCCAAAACTTCCTCTTCTTCAACTATTCTGACTTCCCTCCTCAAACGAGGCGGAGGTATACCAAGACTCAGTTTGTCCCGAAGAAACAAGAACCGACTTTGAGACAAAGGCTTTGTGAGCAAGTCTGCAACTTGATCGTGAGAAGGTACGTATCGTATATCTAGTAAGCTTTGAGTTACCATATCTCGAATGAAATGTAAATCTAACTCGACATGCTTTGTTCTAGCATGAAATACAGGGTTTGAAGCAAGGGAGCTTGCTCCAAGGTTATCACACCAGATAACCGGAGCTCTGTGAAGATCAAGTCGAATTTCATGAAGAACTGACTGTAAGCAGATGAGTTCAGAGGCCAGATTTACAAGCGATTTGTATTCTGACTCTGTACTCGACCTGGAGACAATCCCCTGTTTCTTTGAAGACCACGAAATCAAGGAGTCACCCAGAAAAATGCAATAACCACCAACCGATCGACGGTTATCCAACGAAGCAGCCCAATCGGCACCAGTAAAGCCTGCAAGCTGATGAATGTCGCTTGGTTTGATGTGGAGTCCCATCGTCTGAGTACCAGATAAGTATCGTAGAACTCGTCTTACACATTGTAGATGAACTTTAGTAGGACTTTGTTGAAACTGACTGAGTTTGTTAATAGCAAACGCAATGTCAGGTCGAGTGTGCAGTAGGTACTGTAACGATCCTAATAAGCTTTTGTACCTTGTAGGGTTCTGAAGTAATTCGCCATCAGTTTTGGAGAGTGGTGGAGTCACCTTCATTGGAGTTGCGCAGGATTTAGCATTGGACAAGCCCTCTTTTAACAGTAAGTCTTTTATATACTGTGTTTGAGTCAAGTAGAGACCAGAGTCATCTCTGTGAGCTTCAATACCCAGAACCAGCCTTAGAGATCCCATATCTTTTAGAGCAAATTCAGAATTTAGCTTCTGAATAAACTTAGAAACATAGGAAGGACTGTTACCAGTAACAATTATGTCATCTACATAGACCATATCACTGACAAAGATGCCTTTAGACCGTAGAAAGAACATAGAGTAGTCAGCCCTTGAATTTTGAAAGCCCCATAAGATCAGTGTATCCTTGAGCTTGGAATACCAAGATCGTGGTGCCTGTTTCAGTCCATACAGTGCCTTGTTTATCTTGTATACGTGATTAGGATACTTAGGATCAACAAAACCTTGAGGTTGTACCATGTACACCTGTTCTTTGAGATGACCATTCAAGAAGGCATTATTTATATCAAGTTTCCTGATGACCCAGTCTCTAGATACAGCAATAGTGAGAACTAACCTTATCGTAGAAGCTTTAATCACTGGAGAGAAAGTCTCATTGAAATCAACCCCAGGCTGTTGATGAAAGCACTTAGCTACAAGTCTATCTTTGTAGCGTTGAACAGACCCTTCTGGGTTGTATTTGACCTTATACACCCATCTGTACCCCCACCAGACTCATGTTACTGTTGTGGGGAACAAGAGACCATGTATAATTGTTCATCAATGGATCATATTCACATTTCATGGCCTGAACCCATTGAGGACACTGAACAGCCTCTGAAAACTTTGTAGGTTCTTTAACAGTAATAGTAGATGTAATAGTAGTTCCTGAGTAAATGTGCTTAGGTTTTGAAATACCATCTTTAGCTCTAGTGGTCATAGGATGTCTGTTAGGTAGAGTTTGAGAGGTAGTTTGATTGTTAATTTTGTCAAAAGGAAGTTCAATAAATAACTCACCAGGTTTTGATGATTGTGTTTCAGGTAATGTGCTGGGCAAGGAGTTTTGAGCAGCTGTGGGATCTTGGGAATCAGTTTGGGCTTGTGAAGAGGTGCTAAATCTATCAGGTGAGTTACCACAAGGTGCATAATGATTTGTTGTGTTGGTCTGATTTGATTGTAAAGAATGGTTAGTGTTTAGGTGTTGAAAACTATTGATATTTTGTGGTGTAGAACTCTCATTTGGCATATATAGATTAGGAAACTTAGGCAGCCATGAGACTCTAGAAACAGACATAGAGGACTTAGTGTTTAGGAAACCAGACATACATGGGAACTCATCTTCATTAAAGATGACATTCCTTGACACACAAACTCTCCTACTAGGACTGAGACACTTATACCCTTTGTGTACTCCACTATACCCTAAAAAGACACACTTGACTGAGTGAAATTGGAACTTATTTGTTTGATAGGGCCTAAGACATGGAAAGCAAGTGCACCCAAAGATTTTTAGAAACATGTAGTCAGGTTTAGAACCAAAGAGCTGTTCAAAAGGAGACTTATCTTTTAGAGTGAGTGTAGGTAACCTGTTAATCAAGAACACAGCAGTGTGAAAAGCCTCTGGCCAGAACTTGTGAGGAAGACCTGACTGAGCTAGAAGGGTCAGACCAGTCTCAGTGACATGTCTGTGCTTCCTTTCTGCTCTACCATTTTGAGCAGAAGTTTAAGGACAGGATGTCCTGAGCTGGATCCCTGATTCTTTAGCCAAGGATAGAAAGGACCTGAACTCACCACCCCAATCAGACTGAAACACTTTAATCTTTTTATCAAACTGATTTTCAACTAGAGTCTTAAACTCTTTAAACACAGTTACAACCTCACTTTTTAGTTTAAGAGGATATAGCCATGTGAACCTACTGTAATCATCTACAAACAATATGTAGAATTTATAACCATAATTAGATAGAACAGGGGCAGGTCCCCACAAGTCAGAGTGAATCAAATCTAAGACACTAGAAGAATGTGAGACTGAATTAGAAAATGGTAAGGAATGAGACTTGCCTAATTGACAATCATCACAGAAAAACTTTTCATTGCTAGCAATAGTAGGAAGATTACAACTTTTCATCACAATAGACAAGACACGTTTAGAAGGATGGCCCAGTTTTTTATGCCACCCAACCTTTAGGGAATCAGAAGTATTAGTAAGAACAGACACGTGAGAAACAGATGAATTTGACTTAGGAAAGGCTGTCTTAGTAGTCCTAGAAATAGAAGAGTCTTCCAACTTATAAAGCCCATTTTCAACTCTCCCTTTAAGTAGAATCATCCCGGTTGTCTTGTCCTTCACAAAACATTCAGAACTGTGAAACTCAATAAAAATATCATTATGAAGAGTTAATTGAGAAACATATACTAGGTTTTTGTTGATATAGGGAACATGCAACACACTGTTTAGGAGGATTTGTTTGTTGGTTTTAGTAGATAGGCAAGTCTTACCTAAGTTTTGAATGTTCAGTTTACTACCATTACCTACTATCATTGTTTTATTACCTATGTACTGTGTTTTTTGGTTCAACATCTTGGCTGAGTTGGTGACATGGTGGCTAGCACCACTGTTAACATACCAACTTTCATCACCATTCCCTAACTCTTGTGAGACTGTCATCACACTTTGATCCTGGTCAGCTCTCTGTTGATCAGTTGGTATTTGTCCCATCACATTAGGGTCATCTCTAAAATAGCAATAAGCAGCCCCATGACCAAACTTGCCACATATTTGACAAGTAGGTTTGTTGTTAGAGTAGTTGAACCTACCACATATGCCTCTGTAAGGGCCTCTACCCCTGTAATTGTTCGAGTAGTTTGAGGAAAACCTCCCTCTAGAACCTCTCCCTTGACCTTTATTTCCATACCTTGAATTGGAACCATAGTTGCTGCTGCCAGAAGACTTAGTTTATGGCTTGTTAACAGCAGTGAGATTCAAGTTAGCCATGACAACTTGAATTTTCCCTAGTTGTTCAAGTCTGCTTTCGTAAGTAAGGAGTGTAGCTTGTAAATCAAGCCAATTTTGTACCTCTTTGTCACCTAGATGGACTGCAATAGGAGTGTACTCACTGTCAAGACCTGCCAATACCTGTGAAACCAAATCATTTAGTGAAATAGGCGAACCAGCTAGAGCCAGACTATCAGCAATGTGTTTCATCTTGGCTAAGTACTCCTCCATTGAGCTAGTTCATTTCCTAGTTCTTTGAAATTCATCTTTAAAGAAAGTTACTCTGGACTTCGTTTGAGAGCCAGATAGCCTTACCACAGCATCCCACAGTCCTTTGGAGGACTCCTCCTCCATCACCTGAGATGCAACTTCAGCACTCATGGTGCTGTACAACCAGCCTAACAGCAACTGGTCCTTAACATTCCAGTTGTCATACTCAGCATTATCAACTAGAGAACCATCTGGTCCAACTATACACTTGGGAGGGCAAGGTTTCTCACCACTTATGAAACCTCCCAGCTTGTTGCCTCTAATTATAGGCAACACCATAGTCTTCCATAGAAGAAAGTTGTTTATGTCCAACCTGAGACTAGTAAAGGCATTCATCTGATTCAAGCTGTTGTTTTTGTTTGTCAACAGGTGGTCCATTGAAGACGTAACCTGCTCAGCAGATCCTGAGCTGAAGCATGGTGAGTCAGTCCCTGCCATTGAAGGATCCTGCTCTGATACCAAGTTGAAATCTTGAGAGAAGATGACTGAATCAAGAAGAAGAAAGTGTAACAATTTTATTATATTCTTTCTCTAAGTTTTTGTACATATATTTGTGACATTTATAGTCACACAAATCTGTTCAATATGTAACAGAATTTGTTATAATTTGTTACACAATTTGTTACACCATTTACATTCTATTTGGACTTTAATAACTAACTCAGCCCACTCAAACTAACAAGAGGACTAAGCCTTTAGCCCAATACAAGTAGCTTAGGTCTTCAGTTCACGACCCGGTCCAAAACACAGCCCAACATATAAAACACTTAAGACCAGCTTCACCCTTTCTTGTTCCTCCAAACCCTAGATCGAAACACCAGTCTTCTCCTTCTCCAAGCCTGTCAAACCCTAGTTCAAACAGCAGCCTCCTCCTTCTCCAAAACTGCCTCTTCTTCAACTATTCTGACTTTATATATATGCGAAAATGTAAATATGTTTCAAGTACGTAGAATTTTAACCTTGTAAGGTAGCGAAAAGTTTGCTGCGTCATTCAGTCCAGGCATGATGTCAAAGGAAATGCCAGCTGCAATCTAAAGATGAAGACGACTGTTAAGCAGGTTAACCAAAACAAATAAATAGTGGTGGTAAAATCCTGAAATACGGGTCAAGTCCATGAGCGGGTCAATTTGGCCGTGTACTACTGAACTGAATCTCTTTTGAAGTTATAAAGTTTGAAAAAAAAAACACAGGTTGAATCAAGATCAAATCTGGATAACCAGGCCGGTTTCGGGTTCTACAAATTAAAACCGGATTTGGATCTAGAATTACATACACACATAGGTCCAAAATTCGGGTCGGGTTCAGGTCTGAAGGACTATTATTTACTACAAACAAACATTTGTTCAACAATTGCCACTCCTACAAAAGGACACAAAGAAACAACCTGAGTAAGCATTATATCCAGCTCTTTGATGGGATCAAACAGCTTCGACTGATCTTTTGAAGCCAGATTATAGCACAAACAACATCAAAGGAGTAAACTTCAAATTATGTTGAAATGTTAATAATACGTCAAAGCCCACTGAAATGGAAATGCAATACTAGAATTGAAGGTGGAACTTCAATGGAATTACCAGCAATTACAACATGAACTATTCGTGCTGCAAGACCTTGTTCCGGATGAATTAATATCGTGGAATGAGGACAACAAGATTGATAAGTGATGTAGTTGCACAAGCCCATGACTATATGGCCATTTTGGACAAACGGAAACAGGTTTTATTTGGGGCCCAGATATCAGAATTAGGCGATGCGACCACTCAAATCGAACGCGTCGAGAAGCCCAACAATTTTCGAAAGCATCACAAAGTGATGAAGTCCAGGCCCTAAATTTAGTTGTTTAAACCCTCGTTTTGCTGTTTTAGTAAATTTTCTACATTTTCCTATTTTATTTAGATTTTATTAAAATACTTAACCAGCTCCAATCGCTTTGAAATTGGGCTGGGCTTTATTTTATTGCATAAGAAAAAAAGCTGTAATTTTGGGCTAGGGTTTCGAGCACTTCTATAAAAGGCTCTCAAACCCTAGTTTTGCCTCAGACTTTTTTTAATACAATTTTGATTTTTTTTAAAGTCTCCTTTAATCTAACCTAGGGTTAGAACTATCCATCGGTTGTTTTGTCTTCTTCCTATTGATTTCTACAGCCGATAACTGTGTTTCAAAACCAGTCGCCACCATATTGGTATCGGATTCAGAGTTCCTACGGCGTGAGTAACGACGGTATGCCGCCAAAGCGATCTTTTCGGGGGAAGTCCACTATTCCGATCACTGAATCGGTCGACCGTGATGAATTCGGTCAATTCCAATCCCAGGTTGGTGAACAGATGCACTCGTTGGGAAATCATTTGAGAGACGTACAAGAAGCACTACACAGGCTGTTGAACAACCAAACCAACGGCTTTCGAGCTCCAGGTTCGAGCAACCAGCCGTCGGGATCTGAGAGAGAGATCGGCCGCGAGCAGAATCCGTTTGCTCCTCGGCGAGAACAAGTTAGGGGTCAATACTCACCACAAGAATGCCGTGACCAAGTCTTTGAGCAGCCGCCACCGAGAGATTCTGATCTGAACGCCAACAACCGGTAGGAATCTGGATTCAGATTGGAGATCCCATAGTTCCAAGGGGGTCTTGCACCGGAGGAGTTTTTAGATTGGATCGCCTCAGTTGAAGAAGTTCTTGATTTCAAGGAGGTTCTGGATGCAAAGCGGGTACAGTTGGCTACAACTAAGTTCCGAGGCCGAGCTGCATCCTGGTGGCTACAGCTCAAGCAGACCAGATCAAGGCACGGTAAGCCAAAAATAACAACTTGGGCTAAGTTTGTGAAGCACATGAGGGCTGCGTTTTTGCCTTACAACTATAACCGCATAACGTATCAGCAGTCCCAAAACCTTAAACAAGGGTCAAAGACTGTTGATGAGTACACTAACAATTTTTTCAAGCTACAAAACCGTGTATATATTACTGATTCAGCAGATCAACTAGTATCTCGTTATATAGGACGGATGCGACAACAGTTTCAGGACCAGCTGAATATGTTCGACCCTGTGAATATGTCTGAAGCACATCAGCGCGCACTGCACCTGGATAAAGCCCTTTCACGAAGGCCTTATGGAGGAGACACTGCTAGACCAAATCCATTGACATTCCTCAAAAGGACGGTTCCAAGCCCTAACCCAGGAGTGCCAACTGCTTCTCCTATGCGCACAGGTGCTAATTTGCAGGACCATAGTCGCACAGTTACTTCCTCACAGGTCCGGTGCTACCATTGTCATGAACTAGGTCACGTTGCTTTACAGTGTCCAACATTACGACAACAACCACAACACCCGAGGGGTCTGTTCGCTGACACTGCTGATTTTTCCCTGGAGGGCGAGCCGCGGTTTGATGAAGAACCAGAGGATGTTGTTGATGAGGTTCCAGAGGACCAGGTTACAGGAGGAGATATTGGTCAGGCATTGGTTCTAAGGCGTATCTGCTTGACGCCGAAAGCCAAAAGTGATGGGGATGATTGGCTACAGAACAATATTTTCCAATCGACTTGTACTATTGGGGGAAAGGTATGCAAATTCGTTATTGATTCAGGGAGCTGCAAAAATGTTATCTCTGAAGAAGTTGTCCAGAAACTGGCCCTGAAAACAGAAGACCACCCAAACCCCTACAAGCTTGCCTGGTTAAAGAAAGGTAGTGAGGTAAGTATCTCTAGAAGATGTCTGGTATCTTTCTCTGTTGGTAACTATAGGGATAAAGCTTGGTGCGATGTCATTGGGATGGATGCGTGTCACTTGTTGCTAGGCCGACCCTGGCAATATGATAGAAGTGTCACATATGATGGTAGGAGGAACCGCTACAGTTTTATATGGAATAATGTCAGGTTCATATTAACACCAACTAGAGAGGTTTCTCCAAAACCTGCCCTTGCAGTATCAAAGGAGTTGGGTAAGAACATTCTAGCTCGAAAGGCGTTTATAGAGCATGCTCATGAAACAGGGATTGTCTATCTTTTGGTGGTTAAATTATTTAGTACTGATCCATTTTCTGGTATACCTGAGCGAGTTCGGCCGCTTTTAGCAGAATTCTCTGTTGTCTTTCCCGATACTTTACCTACAGGTCTTCCTCCATTGAGAGATATCCAACACCAGATTGACCTTGTACCGGGTGCTAGTCTACCAAACCGACCGCATTATCGGATGAGCCCAAAAGAGCATAAAGAGCTCCGCATACAGGTGGGGGAAATGTTAACGAAAGACCACATCCGGGAGAGTCTTAGTCCTTGTGCGGTTCCTGCACTATTAACACAAAAGAAGGATGGCTCAATGAGAATATGTGTGGATAGCCGGGCTATCAACAAAATTACAGTCAGGTATCGGTTTCCTATTCCTCGCCTTGATGATTTACTGGATCAATTGAATGGTGCTACTGTGTTTACCAAGCTGGATTTGAAAAGCGGATACCACCAGATTCGTATTCGTATGGGGGATGAGTGGAAAACAACCTTCAAGACCCGAGAAGGTCTGTTTGAATGGATGGTAATACCATTCGGTCTTTCTAACGCTCCTAGCACGTTCATGCGGGTTATGAACCAGGTATTTTGCCCATTCATCGGAAAATTTCTTGTTGTGTACTTTGATGATATTCTTATTTATAGTACCACGGAAGAGCTGCATCTCCAGCACTTACGCGAGGTGTTGGCTGTTTTGAGGCGAGAGAAGTTTTATGGAGGACTCGATAAGTGTTGTTTTATGACAGATTCGGTCGTCTTCCTGGGGTATGTTGTTTCAAAAGATGGGCTTTCAGTGGATCAGTCGAAAGTAGAAGCCGTGCGAGACTGGCCTATTCCTACTTCCATCACTGAAGTCCGCTCTTTTAACGGATTGGTCTCCTTTTACAGACGGTTCATACATAACTTCAGCACTGTTATGGCTCCCATTACAGAGTGTATGAAGGGCAAGACATTCTGCTGGACCCCTGAAGCAGCTAAAGCGTTTGAGGAAATCAAGGTAAGACTGACCACTGCACCAATTCTGGTTTTACCTGACTTTTCTACAGGATTTGAACTGCATTGTGATGCGTCCGGATTGGGCATTGGCGCTGTACTCAGCCAACGAGGTCGTCCTGTAGCATACTTCATCGAAACGTTAAGTGGAGCTAAACTTAACTACATCACCTATGACAAGGAGTTCTATGCAGTTGTACGAGCTTTGAAGCACTGGAGTTCCTACTTGGCCTACAATGACTTTGTCCTGTACACCGATCATGATGCTTTAAAACATGTGCAGAGTCAGGAGAAACTCTCTTCCCGCCATGCACGTTGGGCAGCATGTACGCAACAATTTACCTTTTCCATTAAGCATACTTCGGGGACAGTTAACCGCGTAGTTGACGCATTGAGCCAACTCCTGAGGGCAGTTTGAGATTACTGATTGTACATGAGAGACACAACGAGGGGCATGGGGGTAGAGATCAAACCCTTCACTCTGTATCCAGTCAGTTCTTCTGGCCGCATTTGAGGCGAGATGTTATCCGTTTTGTAGCTGGTTGTCGGGTTTGCCAGGTGGCAAAAGGTACATCCTCCAACGCAGGTTTATACCTACCACTCCCAATACCGGAAGGACCATGGCGAAGCGTCAGCATGGATTTCATCTCTGGGCTGCCAAGAACACAGAGAGGTAACGATTCTATTTTTGTAGTGGTTGACATGTTTTCTAAGATGGCCCACTTCATTGCTTGCAAGAAAACCACAGATGCTGTGAATGTTGCTAATTTATACTTTCGTGAGGTCTACCGCTTACATGGTCTACCCTTGAATATCGTTTCTGATCGCGATGCGCGGTTTGTGGGGCATTTTTTGAGGAGTTTGTGGCGCCTCACAAACATGAAGCTGAGTTTTAGCAGCGCATATCACCCGCAGACAGACGGCCAAACCGAGGTAACTAATCGAACGTTAGGCAACATGTTACGCACAGAGGTCTCTGGGAACTTGAAAGCATGGGATTCTCGTCTTTATCATGTTGAGTTCGCCTACAACAGGCACCACAAGCGCAGTACTGGGTATAGTCCCTTCATGGTAGTCTATGGTTATAACCCACGGGGTCCTATGGACTTAGCTTTCCCAACGCTTGATAAGGTCCCGGCTAAGGTCGAGAACGCCATTGCTGATCTATGGGAGATCCATGCGAACACCCGCAGATACCTGGAGGAAACAACACAGAAGTACAAGATTGCCGCAGATAAGAAGCGTCGCCTGGTGGAGTTTGCAGTGGGAGACTTTGTATGGGCTGTTTTGACCAGGGATCGCTATCCTGCACACGAGTACAACAAGTTGGCTGCAAGGAAGGTGGGTCCGTTTGAAATTATTGAAAAGATTAATCCCAATACATACAGGTTGAAACTACCGAGTCACATGAAGACCCATAACGTTTTCAACGTGAAGCACCTGCTGCCATTTACCGCTGCTGCTGAGGATGATGAAGCTGAGAATTCGTGGGCGAATTCTTCCGAAGAAGGGGAGGATGATGTAGTTGCACAAGTCCATGACTATATGGCCCTTTTGGACAAACGGAAACAGACTTTATTTGGGGCCCAGATATCAGAATTAGGCGATGCGACCACTCAAATCGAACAGGTCGAGAAGCCCAACAATTTTCGAAAGCATCACAAAGTGATGAAGTCCAGGCCCTAATTTTAGTCGTTTAAACCCTCGTTTTGCTGTTTTAGTAAATTTTCTGCATTTTCCTATTTTATTTAGATTTTATTAAAATACTTAACGAGCTCCAATCGCTTTGAAATTGGGCTGGGCTTTATTTTATTGCATAAGAAAAAAAACTGTAATTTTGGGCTAGGGTTTCGAGCACTTCTATAAAAGGCTCTCAAACCCTAGTTTTGCCTCAGACTTTTTTTAATACAATTTTGATTTTTTTAAAGTCTCCTTTAATCTAACCTAGGGTTAGAACTATCCATCGGTTGTTTTGTCTTCTTCCTCTTAATTTCTACCGCCGACGACTGTGTTTCAAAACCAGTCGCCACCCATAAGTGAACAAAAGGAACGAATGTAAGTGTAAAGAACCTTGTCATCTCCAAGATGTCCTGTTATATGATCAACAAGAAGCTGAAATAAAAGAGGATTAGAAGAGCTGCTTCCTACACTCAGCCCCGACAAAAGAACAACATGCTTATCTCCGTCTGTATAGAATTAAGAATTTTCAACAGTTACGATCTGAAAACAATATTATGCATGTATACAGCATATATATTAGTATTTAAGAGCAATATCAATATTGATATATTTTTTATATATATATTTAGATAGGTTTCTTGTATTTATTAAAAACTAATTTGTAATATATTGGTATTTCAGTGACTACAGATATTTAGTATTTGTTTATCTATTTTTAGATATATTTTATATGTTTATCAAAAATTAGATTGTATGCGCTAATTTATTCGAATTTCAATGATTAAGATTTATATATCATAATTTAAATTTTTGATAGTTTTTATAATAATATATATGTATTATATATTTTTTATTTGAAATATTCCAAAGAAATATTTATAATATCTAACTATTAGATATTTGATATTTTTAATATATATTTAGATATATTTCATATTTTTATTAAAAATTAATTTATGACAAGTAAATAAAACCAAAATATAACAACATATAACCATAATAATAAAAATTAAAGTATAATTATAAAAATATAATAATTTTATTCTATTATTTTTAATTATCATATATAATTTCTAATTTATATAACAATAGGATTATATCTTGATTGGGTGTTTTGCTACCTCTATTGCGGAGAGCTTAGTTCAACTCGAATATAAAAATAAAAAGTTAGATTCAAGCTTAGTTAAAGTTGGGTTCAAGGTTAGTTAAGGTATAAAAAAACTAAGGGGAAGTTATCACATATTCCCCTAATCCAATATAATTTTAAATTTATCATAATCTAAAAATTAATTGATCTATATAATGTATATGAGTATAGTGCATAGAATCTGAGTCGGTGGGCTTTGAACGTATGCGGTATGGATTTTTTGTTTTCCAACCGACCCACCCGAACCAAAAATATAAACTATATATAAAAAAATAAAAAAAAATATTAATAATTTTTATTTTTTTCCTTTTTCATATAACTCAAAATAAAGTTCGATTAAATGTAAGGAGATCCTCATTTGATTTGAATCTCTAAACACAACCGGATTCTTGAATTTTCAAAAATAATGAAAGGAAAAAAATCTTACTTTTATTTGATTTTGATATCATATTTTTAAATATGTAAATATAGTAAATATTATGTTAAATAATATATTAAATACTCAAAAGATATTCAAAACATATTATACATTAATACACATTCCTTAATTATTATATAATAGTCGAAAAATCTCTATAAAAACCTATTTTACATATTTTTTTATTAATGTCAATACTGATGCTGGATACTTCAAGCGTAAGAGAGTTCAAGACTAACTAGATGCCATACTTGAAGTATCCAAGCGTAAGAGAGTTCAAGACTAACTAGATGCCATACTTGAACCTTAAGAGAGTTCAAGACCAACTAGATGCCGTGCCACGGCGGGAGGTCGGTCAGAAGAACAAATTGCTGATGTCACGGAAGAACAAATTGCTGATACCACAAAACATTGGCATCTCTTTGGTACTTTCTCTTTTCTTTATTTATTATCTGGTATACCGTTTTAATTGGAAAATAATAATAATTAATATTTTTTATTTTTTATGAATATAATACTGTTAGGATAATCAGTCATTAGATTATATATAAGGGTTTTGCTGAAAGATATTTAGATTTTGAAAAAAAATTGATGAAAGATATTTAGATTTTGAAAAAATATTAATGAAAGATATTTAGATTTTGAAAAAATATTAATGAAAGATATTTAGATTTTGAGTCACATAAACGCTTTTATTTAAAATAAAAATAAAAAATAGATGATTTTAAAAACTACAGATTTGAAACTCACAAATATAATTTAGATTTTTTTTAAGTTTAAGAAACAATATTTAATTTCTATACGCGATAACTTTTTAATCATAAGTGTGGGGTTTTACGCAACAAAATTATATTATATTACTCTAATTATAATTTTTATTCATGATTATTAGTTTTTCTATTTTTGTGTTGTTTGACAATGTTAGTATGGGTATATCAAAATTTATATATATATATATTTGAATTTAAATAACTTTATTAAAATAAGAAGAGTCTAAGATGATTTGACTTACAAGGCGCCAAATTTTAATTCATAATATGTTTTTCTTTTCATTTTTTACTATCAAAATTAGTCTCATTTTAAAGGAATTTTTGGTGATTTGGAAAGCATGCAGATTGAAGCTATATATATGTAAGCTTTTCTGGGATATATATATATATATATATATATATATATATATATATATATATATATATATATATATATATATATAAGTTTTTTTGGTGTAAAAATATATGTAATTTTATTATCGGTAAATCATTTATTTTAATAAATAGTATATTTGTGTTAACTTTACGTGAAAGTAAAAACAAGATAATTTTCATATTTATATTATAAATTTTCTTAATAAAAATTATCAATATAATTAAAATATGTGACCGTATCCATATAATATTATATTCAAATTAAAAGTAATCTAATGTAAATTAATGTAAACTGTAAATTAATGTAAATTGATGTAATAATATTTAAATACATTTAATGAACAATAAATTGATATAAATTAATGTAATAATATTTATTAGTAATTAATTTTGCATGATCTAAGGTTATAAATCTATTGATCGATATATATATAAACTTTGTTTCTTTCTTTTTTTTCTTTTTTTAATTTCCTTTCGCACTGAATAAAAAAATTATGGAAAGTATGTTACTTTTTTAAAAAATTCTGATGTTTGTAAAACCAAAACCATTTTATAGATCTATATTTGTTTATATTAAGAATCAAATCTACTGGTATAGGAAAAGGGAAGGATAAACTTTTATCAGAAACTCAAGCTCTGGATATCGAAAATCGAAAATGGTCTTCTTTTGAGTTTCGACTGCCGAAAACATACTGAAATTCTAAGTTCAGTCGTAAAACAAAGACAAAAATAATATTTACGGATCATACTATAATTATTTTCTACATGATTTCTATAATTATATAATTATAGTATGATCAGTAAATATTACTTTTTTTCCTGTTTTACAACTGGACTTAGAATTCTAGTATGTTTTCGCCGGTCGAAACTCAAAAGAAGACCATTTTGGATATCTGGAGCTTGAGTTTTAATAAAATGATTCTCAATATAAACAAATATAAATCCATAAAAAAAAAGATGGTTTTGGTTTTATAGATATGAGAAATTTAAAAAAAAAACATACTTTTTTTATTTAGTGCAAAAAGAAATAAGAAATAAAAAAAACAAAGTTTAGAATAAATATGTTAAAGGATCTAGTCAAATATCTATATGTATATATAGATTTTTATTCAAAAGATTTATCCAACCCATAAACGTAGATTATGAAAAATTAATTACTAATAAATATTATTACATTAATTTACTTACTTTCGTAATATTATTTTGATATTGTTTGATTATATTTGATATTATAGATATTTTATCCAATATTATGTAGATATTAAATAATATATATTATTAGACACTAATTGTATTTTAAAATATTATATTTTTAAAACATTTATACCATTATAAAAAAGATAATTGGTATACCTTAACTAAATAGAAATTTTATAATTGGTATACCTTAATTATTATATAATAGTCGAAAAATCTCTATAAAAACCTATTGTACATATTTTTTTATTAATGTCAATACTGCTGGCGATGCTGGATACTTCAAGCGTAAGAGAGTTCAAGACTAACTAGATGCCACACGGGAGGTTTGCCACACGGGAGGTTTGAGGTACTTGAACCGTAAGAGAGTTCAAGACCAACTAGATGCCACGGCGGGAGGTCGGCCAGAAGAACAAATTGCTGATATCACGGAAGGTCGGCCAGAAGAACAAATACCACGAGACATTGGCAGGAAGAACAAGTTATTGATGTCTCTGTGGTACTTTCTCTTTTCTTTATTTATTATCTGGTATACAGTTTTAATTGGAAAATAATAATAATTAATATTTTTTATTTTTTATGAATATAATACTGTTAGGATAATCAGTCATTAGATTATATATAAGGGTTTGGCTAATAGGTGTTAATGATTATTATTTATAAAAAAAATTGATGAAAGATATTTAGATTTTGAAAAAAAATTGATGAAAGATATTTAGATTTTGAAAAAATATTAATGAAAGATATTTAGATTTTGAGTCACATAAATGCTTTTATTTTCAAAAAAAATAAAAAATAGATGATTTTAAAAACTACAGATTTGAAACTCACAAATATAATTTAGAATTTTTTTTTTAAGTTTAAGAAACAATATTTAATTTCTATACGCTATAACTTTTTAATCATAAGTGTGGGGTTTTACGTTAATAATAGCAACAAAATTATATTATATTACTCTAATTATAATTTTTATTCATGATTATTAGTTTTTCTATTTTTGTGTTGTTTGACAATGTTAGTATGGGTATATCAAAATTTATATATATAGATATTTGAATTTAAATAACTTTATTAAAATAAGAAGAGTCTAAGATGATTTGACTTACAAGGCGCAAAATTTTAATTCATAACATATTCTTCTTTTCATTTTTTACTATCAAAATTAGCCTCCTTGTGAAGGAATTTTTTGTGATTTGGAAAGCATGCAGATTAAAGCTATATATATATATGTAAGTTTTTTTGGTGTAAAAATATATGTAATTTTATTATCGGAAAATCATTTATTTTAATAAATAGTATATTTGTGTTAACTTTACGTGAAAGTAAAAATAAGATAATTTTCATATTTATATTATAAATTTGTTTAATAAAAATTATCAATATAATTAAAATATTAACTGTATGTTACTAAAAATAATTATATATGTTACTAAAAATACTATAATTATAATTAATGTGATGTGATGTGACCGTATCCATATAATATTATATTCTACATATATTAAAATTGAAAGCAATCTAATGTAATAATATAAATTGATGTAATAATATTTAAATACATTTAATAAACAATAAATTGATATAAATTAATGTAATAATATTTATTAGTAATTAATCTTGCATGATCTAAGGTTGGATAAATCTATTGATTTATATATATAAACTTTGTTTCTTTCTATTTTTTTTGTTTTTTTAATTTCCTTTTGCACTGAATAAAAAAATTATGGAAAAGTATGTTACTTTTTTAAAAAATTCTGATGTTTGTAAAACCAAAACCATATTTTTTATAGATTTATATTTGTTTATATTAAGAATCAAATCTACTGGTATAGGAAAAGGGAAGGATAAACTTTTATCAGCTCTGGATATCGAAAATGGTCCCTTTTGAGTTTCGACTGCTGAAAACATACTGAAATTCTAAGTTCAGTCGTAAAACAAAGACAAAAAGTAATATTTACGGATCATACTATAATTATTTTCTACATGATTTCTATAATTATATAATTATAGTATTATCAGTAAATATTACTTTTTTTTCCTGTTTTACAACTGGACTTAGAATTCTAGTATGTTTTCGCCGGTCGAAACTCAAAAGAAGACCATTTTGGATATCTGGAGCTTGAGTTTTAATAAAATTTTCTCCTTCCATTTCTCTTTTTTGGCGCGATTCTCAATATAAACAAATATAAATCCACAAAAAAAGATGGTTTTGGTTTTATAGACATGAGAAATTTAAAAAAACACACTTTTTTTTATTTAGTGCAAAAAGAAATAAGAAATAAAAAAAAAGTTTAGAATAAATATGTTAAAAGATCTAGTTAAATATCTATATGTATATATAGATTTTTATTCAAAAGATTTATCCAACCCATAAACGTAGATTATGAAAAATTAATTACTAATAAATATTATTACATTAATTTACTTACTTTCGTAATATTATTTTGATATTGTTTGACTATATTTGATATTATAGATATTTTATCCAATATTATGTAGATATTAAATAATATATATTATTAGACATTGTATTTTAAAATATTATATTTTAAAAACATTTATACCATAATAAAAAAGATAATTGGTATACCTTAACTAAATAGAAATTTTATAATTAGGATATGTATATCGTAAACTTGTAATATTATTTGGATATTGTTTGATTATATTATAGATATTTTATTTAATATTAAATAAAATATTAAATAATTACTAAAAATTAGACATCTAATTGTATTTTCATCAATCGATAAATTATATATATATATATATATATATATATATATATATTTTATTTAATGTATATAAGGTATATATTGATGACATGCTTCTGTAGAACCCCGATGAAGCTGAACAAATCAAATATTTGGAAAAGACATTCAAGAATTCAAGAGATATTAAATTGAAGCTGAATTTGAACAAATGTGCTTTTGGATTTCGGCTAGGAAAGTTCTTGGGTTACCTAGTCAACGAAAGTGGTATAGAGGCAGAAACATCACAATTGGCAACCTTTTCATCTGTGCACACACCCAAATCAGTGATGGGAGTTCAGATGTTAGCAAATAGGCTGACTGCCTTGGATAAGTTCATATTGCATTTCTCAGACAAGTACTTTTACTCCTTCCATGTGTTGCTTTCAACAAGATAAAAAAAAGGTATGTGTCCTCTGTAGAGCTTCTTTCAAAACCCATACTAGGTGATACGCTCTTTATATATTATCGACTCTGACTATGATGTAAATATAGTACTAGTCAGTAAGGTATATAAATGAATTACATCAATCTATTATGTAAGGAAGGGTCTCTTAAATGAGAATACAAGGTACCTACAACTAGAGAAGATGACCCTCACTTTGGTGGTGGTAATAAGAAAGTTGATGTCATACTCCAGAGCCATTCTATTGTTGTTCAAACTTCCTTCCCACTTTAGAATATACTATAGAGACCGGGTGTCTCCGACCTCTCAAATCGATAGTCAATAGAATTAGAAGGCTACGACATATCTTAGGATTTGAGGACAATCATCAAGGAACATGCACTAGATCACTTCCTAACCGATAACCATGTTGAAACACCCTTACCTATTATTCAATATCTACATCCACAATGGATATTATATGCAAATGGTGGGTCAATTTCTTCCGGGCATAAATCTAGTATCCAGCTAATTGTTTTAAGAGATGCAATGCACCGAATCATATACTTCGGCTTGAAGACTACTAGTAATGAGGTTGTAATATTAGAACTTGTAATAAATCACGTTGTCACACAAAAAACACAAAAGGCACTCTCATACATTGCTTAAAATTTCTAAAAAAGCTAGCTAGTAAATTTGAAAATGTACAGTTTAAACAAGTCCTCCGGCCAAGAATTTCTTAGTTGATTCGCTAGCTTCGTTGGCCTACTAAAATGCAGTTTTTGGGTCATACTGCAAGAGAATTCACCCATAATATAAGTGGTCGACCTCCCAATCACTAATATGGTCAAACTCAATACCATAGTTACCGAGGTAGACTGGCAAGCCCTAACCTAAGACAATATATTTACTATGACATTTCCGAATGATAAAATTAAAACTCGCAACTTACAACAAAAAATTGACAATTATGTTTTGTTAGGAGAGATAATTTATCGCCAAGGTTTTTAAAACCGATGATGCAATGTGTGAACCACATGAGTCATATCTTATTTTGATTCAGCTCCATGATCGAGTGTGTTTGGCTCACTTCAGGCATTTAACCTTTGTAAGAAGGTAATTCCTAACAGACTATTATTGGCCAACTCTAATTGTTAATGCTAATGAAATGGTTAAAAATTTAATATTTGGAAATGATTCGCCAATATCATACATAGGTCGGCAACACCATTACAGAAAATATTCAAACCCTTTCCTTTTGATCACTAAGGACTAGGCTTGTCTGGACATCTTCCTAAGGCTTCCGGTGATTGATAATATGTTATAGTGAAAGTTGACTACTTTTATAGACGTGTTGAGGTCTAGCCCCTAACAATAATCAGAGCAAATGAGGTAATCAAATTTATATAAAAAAAATTGGCAGGTCGGGATGCGAAGGTGATTACCACATATGATCGTATATAATTTCAAAATGTTTAAACTATTTAATTTTACCTAAAAATAGGCTTTTAAAAAGACTTTTATATTTCTTTCCACCTTCAAGCTAATACAAAATTTAAAATCACTAACGGAATAATAATTAATGAGTTGAATAAAAAATTTGAGGTTTTAATATCCAAGTTTCCTAAATATTTGAATGAGGTCATTTGGATTTACTGAACCACCCTTCAGATAAATAAAGAAGATGGTAACTTGAAGGTAAGATGGTTGACCATACATGGGTATTGTATCAAAATATCATACAAAAAACACGATAGAGCAACATGTCATCTCTTCTGAAGCCAAATATCTTGTTTTGGAACTGATCGACGTGATGCTAAATATCTCTAGTTCCATCGTACTAGTCTATCTCATATATTGTATTAATCGAAATTTGATGATAATTGTCATGAGAATTTCAAGTGGTAGCGAGGACAACAAGAACATGCATTTGGGTTCGGTAGCAACATATCTAAGATGCACAAGTTATTTCGGTCTGATGAAATTAGTCGTCATTTGTTAAAATTGATTGGAACATGACTGGATTGTAAGTGGGTATGGATGGTTTTGTGAGATAGATGATGGGTAGGTTTCTGGATCCAAAAGTGGCTCCGGATCAACCGACCAAGGGTCCGATGGACTCATATTCTAATCAATTAGGTAATTTTTTTAAATATTTTTTTATCCCCATAATGATGAGATGAAGGGGTTCGTCTTCTTTGACTAAGTCAGGAGCGAACACAATAAAAATAACACTTTTTAGACTTGTAGACTGATTCATAGTCAAACACTTATAAGACTTTTTTTTAAATATTTGGCACAAGAACCATATTGTATATGGTTAGGACAAGGTGAAGATAAATCTTGATAATAATGCCAAATTATAAATGTGGTGGCATCGTCACCTAAAGTTATCCAAAGTGATGAGATGATCATATAGACATAGTGTGGCGCAATCCGTCATTAAAATTTAGATTGCGATGAGATCTTTAAAAATATTTTTAAAATTGATACGTCTCAAGTCTTCTAATTGTTGCACATCGATTGATTGGGAGAAAATGTTAAAAAATAATATATATATTTTCTTAAATAATCAAATTTAAGTTGAACTTTGTAGTTTAGTATATAAAATGAAACTGAGTTTTTTTAATATATGCACTCTCTAGAAAACTGAGTTAGAATTCTGTGGCTTTGAAAATGCTTATGTTATCGAAGTTAGGGGTTTTCTATTTTCTAGGTGCAATTGAAGAAATAAAATTTTAGAGGCCAAAACTAGAACCATAAAAGAAATGTAAACACATGTCTTACTTTAATTAGTAAATATATGATAGTGTTTTATTAGAGGGTATAATTGTATTATACATATTCATTAATACAAACATATTTAATCTTGTTGTATTTTTTGCATATGCTGTCACTCAGCCTAACAACTAACTTGAATCTTGATAGTTAAAAGTCTTGTTGTCCGAATGTATGAGGGTACATTTCTACCTCTTTTTTTTTAATATACAAAGTTGGATAATATGAATAGTTTTATATATTTTAGAATCATTTTTAAAAAATAAAATGATAATTTGCTACTCCTTTCACTCTTTAGGTTAAAAAGAAGATTAAAGGAGTGGATTATTCATTATCAATTTTGGTCAAGTTCAAGATTCTTAGTGTCATGTTGAGATGTACCTTATTCTCTTGCTATAAACCCTTGCAGGCCAAAACCTGTTTTTATCAAGGATGTTTAGTCGTTGTAAATATGTTGATTTATTTATGTAAAATCGTTCATCTTGGTATGGTGTATGGTTTAGGGAACATTTGTCCATATCAGTGTTCATTGGTCTCTATCATTGACATGGTAATTCTGTAAAAAAAAATCTCAACCCTTCCCCATTGAGGAAGGTGGATATTCAAAATCTCGTTTCTTATACAAAATCGGTTTTTGGTAATAAAAAAATCTCAACCCCTCCCCAGTTGAGGAAGGTGGATATTCAAATTGGTCTTTAGTCTGTAATAAATATTGTGTTTGCCTTAAAAAAATAAATACTTTAAGTTTCTATATCAACTCAAGTTTTCAACTTGGTCCATCTTATCTATAGGTAATATATTCAGTTTACTACCATGTTAGATGCTCACAATACCACATAATTTACGTGATGATCCAGTGACAATCCAGTGACGTGACGTGCAATACCACACTAAAAATTCAATGATTTTTAAATCTATTTCATTTGGTTTAGATTCTAATCACTTAGTTTATACATAGACTTCTAGATCGTCCAATTTTTTAATGTCATATGTTATCTTCTTGCTTATTTTTGTCGTTGCTTATACCTTTGATTTTTGTTTTTGTTTTTTAAGAATAAAAACTGTCATTCAAATTAGATTTTTAAATTAATATTACAAATAGTGTCTATCTTCACACATAACTTAATCACGAGTACAATGTTCAATAACACTATTTCAACACAAAAACCAACTGCTGCACTATAGAAAAAGAGTCACTCACAAGTGAAGAATTATCTTAATTTTGTCCAATAACCAAGCGAACCGAAACCCTAGAGTTTTCAACCCGGGTTAAGTATCGAAAATGTTGATTTTGTGTGTACTGTCAAGGCTTTCATTCCATAAACGCCATTTTGTAATCTTGAGGAATGATTTTTCGATTTTAAGGTGCATTTAAAAATTCACTAAACTTTGTAAGTTTTAAATTTTTGTGGTTCTCCAATAAAACTGACAGAAATTTAGGATGTAGTGGAACAGTTTTTTTTAGAATGATGAAGCTTGAGTTTTGTAATCAATGGAGGTTTAGAATAGACGGAGAAGATTATAGAATATATATATAGGTCTAAGAAACATGCTTTTAGAAAATTACAATAAAAGTCTTTAAATTTGAATTAAGTTGTCATTTCTTATTGAAAATCTCCATTTATAATAAAATAATTCGGGTGTTTTTTAATTAAATGGAGTCTTATTTTAATGTAGTTCTTTGTTGTTGTTTTTTATTCAAAATTTTATTTTATCGCTTGATGGTTAATTGACGATCATCATCATAAAAAACAAAAACAAAATTCTTAAAAAATTCAAATACATGATTTTTTCTCTATAAAAATTGTTAGGATTATAAACAACAAAATATAAAAAGCAAAAAAGTACAATGGCTTGCAACATAAAATACTTGTTATTTATGTAGATGGAAATTGTTCCATCAAATCGATACTTCAAACGTCAAATGACTCCACCTCATGATTATCATTTTTATATTATTTCGTTTCAAAGATGTTGTCAATTAGCTGACATTTATAGTAATATGTAACAAATATATGTGTATATTTGTATAATATGGCTGAGCAAAAAAATCTATAAAACTTTCCATGTTGTTTTTACTTATCTAAAATGGCCTCCAAATCAATAATCGTTTTTAGTTCTTTGTCGAAAGTATTTGAGCACTTTGTTGACAAAAACTTGATCTATGACAAAATATTCACTACCAATTCCTGAAATTTAGATGCTCTAAATGTAAAAGATCTATAGAGGCAGATCATTTTAAAGAGTGACTCAGAGGATATAAGACCGAGTGTGAGATAAATTCCTCGAACGAGAGATTCAAGAAAGATAAGAGGATACTCTCGATTCAAATCTACGAGGTTTATCATGTATTATTCTGATACGTGCAGAATATATCAAGATTATGACAATATTTAAAAGTGAACATATTTTCAGGCTTTCAGAAATTGACGAAGTCCTTAGCTTTATAAAACATTACACTAATATTTTCATTCAAGTATGTATCAATCTAATTATTATTTTTTGTCACCGTGACGTTAATTCCCTTTATCTTATTAAAGAGGGACTTGATGATTTCTTTTTGCTCTCATGCCTATAAGTCAGCCCCACAAAAATTCAGAATTTCCTCTCGGGAGTCAATCTATCTCTCTTTGTAATAATCTCATCTCTATTTTAGAGTATAGGGAAGGTACCCTTATTGTAAAATATTTGGGTGTTCACAATCTCACTGACGCCTCATCCACATGAATTATCGTCATATTCTACACAAAATTAGCTCGAGAATTAACTTTTGGACTTCTAAGCACCTCTTTTATGCGGGTAGGCTCCAACTTATCAAGTCAATCTTATTCATGAGACAATTATATTGGTCGTCTATCTTTATCCTTCCCTTTAGGGTTCTCCAAATGTTTCATGAGGCTAAGGTGGCTTGGTCTAATGTTACCACTCCCACGATGGAGGACGATCATGATATTTTAGATCTAAAAAATCTGGAATCAGGCAGCCGTCCTAAAATATCTTTAGCCTATAATAACAAATATAAGATATTAATTGATATAAGACCGACGTGAGCAAAGAATCATATCAATATTTAAGAGATTAATTGATCTTATTTCTTCTCTACTTACACTAAATTTCATCTTGAATGATATTTGCTATTAGACCGTGAAGTCTGGAAATCCTAACATCACTATCAAAGATACCTATAATGTCATTCGTACGTTTACTCCAATTGTGGGGTGGGTCAGGTTAGTATGTAATAAGTATAATATTCCTCGTCACTCTTTTATTCTTTAGCTTGCAATATTTGGCAAGATTTCTACTCGAGACAAGCTTATAAGTTAGGGTATAAATACCCTACCAGATTGTATCTTATGCGACTCGAACTATGAAACTATTGCTCATATCCTTTATGACTGTGGTTTCATTTAGAGTCTTTGGAACTATGCAAGTTCCAAGTTGGGGTTCCCAACTAACGCTAGCTATTGGGAATCTTGGGTTTGCGAGTCATCAAATTAGTTTTATTCTTGAAACTGTCATCTTTGGTTCTTGCTTTGGCACGGTCATTTACCACTTCTAGGAGGAGAGAAATGATATAATTTTTTGTTCCCCTCATGTCATTGCCTCTAAAATTTATTACCGTGTTTTCTCGGATACACGGTTCAGATTCTATAACACCAAGATTAGATGGCCTGTGTAATTTCCATATATTTTATCAGCTTGTGTGCTTGCTTATCTTTTATTGATCCACCCTCTCTCCTTGTTGGCCTTGTTCATTGTGTGATACTGCTGACAGCTTTCTTGCATATGCGGCATATCCCTTTTTAAAGTTGCTTTGTTCTATCTCTTATGTTTTATGTTATTTTATATTCTACTTTCCCACGATATAGAGTCATTGAATTTTTGTTCTCGTCGATTCTTTTTTAGCGTCTCATGTATTCCCTCGAGGTATGACCCACTTATCTGTATGAACTTTATTTAGTTTACTTTAATGTTTCTTTACATAAAAAAAACATCCATCCTTACCTTGCTCCATATTGTTATTAGTACGTATATCCACTTCATTTGTTGACCGAATTTTGTTGTCTAGAATAAGTTAGAGGTGCAATCGGAGGCTTCAGGGTTTGAATTCAAGTGATAGTTAGTAGTTCATTGATATTAGTTGTAGGGTGGTAAGAAATATAGGTGTTCAAAACCCCCAAAATTTGCATACGCATTGTCTTACCAACTTTGATTTACACTTCGATATGAGCTAATATATTATCAGAGATCTGTAATTCTTCTTCATTATATCCTCCACTAATAGCCCCTAATTAAATCCATTTCCTAGACCCGTAGATCGATTCACAGTCAGGTCACTCATGATTTTTTTGTCCTTTTAAATTTTTGACAAAAACATAATATGTTATATTGTTAGATCATAGTGAAGTTGAATGCGGATAGTGGTGCCAAATTGTGGAGATGGTGGCATCGCCACCCTCCTTATAGTTATCCAAGTTGATAGGATGGTAAATGACATAATGTATCCCCTATTGGTTTGGATGTAAGTCTGTCATCATAGTTTAGATTGTCATGAGATTTTTTTAAATAGGAACGTCTGAAGTTGTCTAGTTGTTGCACATTGATAATAGGGAAGATATGGTTTTTTGTTACTGAAGTTGGGTCTCAAATTTTTTAGTTGTTGCACATTGATGCTAAGGAAGATACAGTCTTCTGTTATCGAAATTGGGTTGTTATCAGTGATAAGATGTATATGGATTTGAAATGATGTTTTAGTTTAGGTATTTTTTTCAAAAACTTGTTTTACAAGAATTTATGTTTTTACATACGGTGTCAATTTGATGATTTGTTTATTCGATTGGTCTCGTTCGAATAAAAATAAATGGTGATTCATTATAATTGAGATAAAATAAGGTCTCGTATCTATCACTTTTGTAATGGTTTCACATTTTCATAGGTTTCATATCTATCACTTATCATTCTTCCACTGATTTCACATGGCCTGTTTTTCTCTTTTGATTGCTTTTACAAAATTGCTCTGAAAACTTGTTATTTTAAGGTCATGCATCTTTACATTGTTAAAATAGATGAAAGAGATAAAATAAGACCTGAACACATAGAAAAATAAAATAACAAACCATTTTATTCCATCTTGAAGGTAACATATGATCTTAGAAAAAAGAAGACGCTTTACAAGAAAAATTGAGAATTAATTGAAGAGATAATAAAGAGGCTTTGATCAGTTATTTTACCCATGGCCTATAAATTTTAATGACAGATAGTCCATGGACTTTCAAAACTTCGTTTGTAGTCCATGGACTATCAAGTTTGGATAAGGTTAGTCATCTGGATCTGTTGATTAATATAAAGTTGCCACGTGGCACCATACTCAACATAAACTTGTATTACTAATGGACCATCAACTTTCACCTTGATCACATTTGAAGTTCGACCTAAAGACGAGGGACCATTGGTGATACAAGTTTCTGTTAAGTATGATGCTATCTGGCAGTTTTATGTTAATCAACAGATGATGTGGACTAACTTTATCCAAACTGGATAGTCAAAGGACTGTCAGCGGACTTTTGAAAGTCTAGGGACTATCTATCACAAAAATCAATAGTCCAGGGATTAACTACTGTTCAAAGCCTAATAAAGAAGTATGATGATGAAATGAAGCTTTCAAATTGGGGAAAACATTTATACGCCTTACGACCAATGATGTCAAGATAATATTTGGCTTAAAATATGGAAACCAACATATTCCACTACAAGCCAAACACTTTGAACTATGATATTCATAAACACAAGATGAACAAGAACAATCCACGATAACCAAAACATTCCTTACCTTATTGATTCTTCCCAATCGGCTTTTGTCGCGGGTAGGAATATCTCCGACAATATCCTTTTATCCCAAGAACTTTTGGGAGGCTACCATACTGATTGCAAGGGTAAAATGATTGCTCTGAAAATTGATCTCATGAAAGCATTTAATAATGTCCGTTGGCACCTTATCCTTGACATTCTTGTTACAATGCATTTTCCAGAGAAAATGATTTCTTGGATCATAAATTGCATTAATCCTCCTCTTACTCCATCAATATTAATGGCGACTCTTATGGTCACTTAAAAGGGAAAAAGGTCTCAGACAAGGCGACCCACTCTCACCATTATTTTTTGTCCTTGTTATATAAGTTCTTTCTTGCACCCTTAAGGAAAAGAGTCAAGACAGTAACTTCAGATTTCATTGGAAGTGTCACAAACTTGAAATAATTAATCTCTGCTTTGCAGACGATCTTATGATTTTTTTTCATGGTAACACTAATTCTCTCCTTCTTATCAAAGAGACCCTTGATGATTTCTACTTGCTCTCGGGGATCAAGGTCAGCCCATCTAAAATCCATATATATTTTTTTGGGTATTGATAACTATCTACACTCGGAGCTTCTCCCCATCTTGGGTTTTCCCAAAGGCTCTCTTCCAGTCACGTATCTGGGAGTCTTCTTTCTTACCGGACGTCTCACCCACTATGACTGTCGTCCTCTTCTTCATCAGATCACAACCATAATTGACTCGTGGACCACCAAGCATCTGACATATGTCGGTCGGCTCCAGCTTATCAAGTCTATTGGTCTTCTATTTTTATCCTCCCCTCAAGGATCATTAAAGAATTGACCCAATACTTCCATCGATTCCTTTCGTCGGGATCTGCAATGAAAATTCATGGTGCTAAAGTTGTTTGGTCTTCTGTTACATCTCCCACCAAAGAGAGCGGCCTTGGGATTCTAGATTTAAAAATCTGGAATCAGGTGGCTGTCCTTAAGCATCTCTGGTCCATTATCAGTATTAACAATCACTCCATCTGGTGTGATTGGATTAATTCTGATTTTTTTTAGAAAAATACTTTTTGGAACATCTATTTGGGATCCTCCCCCTCTTGGATTTGGAGGAAAATTCTTCGTCTACGGCCTTTGGCTAGTAACTTGTACAGGGTGGCTATTGAAATGGATTGCATAATTCCTCTAGGTACGACCCATGGCTCCTCCCCACTACTCTTGCATCTCACTACGGCTCTAACACAATCAATGATTCCCGGCTTGGAAAAAACCTCAAGGTCTCGGATATCATTCTCAACGGTGCTTGGAACTGGCCTACAAACCTCAGATCGGCGAGAGCTAGAAGCTGAGAAAATATTTTGGAGATCCACAACCTTATCCTCACCCTACCACCTCCCAACATCCTATCTGACAATGTCCTTTTCTGGATTGGTAAGGCCGGAGGTAGCTTCCTCATAATCAAGGACACGTATAACGCAATACGTATGCCTAACTCTTTCAAGGGGTGGGTCAGGTTTGTATGGAATAAATTCAATATTCCCCGAAAATTCTTTATTTTCTGGCTCGCTATTTTGTGCAAGCTTGCTACTAGGGACAAGCTCCTCAGTTGGGGCCTCAACTCCCCACCTGACTGCCCCTTATGCAACTCTGACTCTGAATCTATTTCTCATCTCATCTTTGACTGTAGTTTCACTCAAAGTATTTGGACCAATACTAGTTCCAAATTCGGATTACCCTTAACGCCTCTTGCTGACAATCTTGGGTAGGAGAGGCGTCAAATTGGTATCACGCTCGAGATCATCATATTTGGCGCACTTGCTTTGGCGCGGTTATTTATCGTGTTTGGAAGGAAACAAACTTAAGAATATTTGGCTCGGATCCTTCGAACGCCTCCTTAATCTCTCCCCAAATTATATCAGATCTTTGGTTTAGATTTCATGGTTCCAAGTTTCAATAGTCTTGGTTACGTTTCTACTACTTTCTCACTCTATTTATCTTTCTTGTACAGGTTTCACCCATGATAGTTTGGATCGTGTTCTTCTTCGTTGGGCCCGATGTCTCGCCTTGACCTTCATGATGTTGATTTAGTATCTCTATTTCATCTTGGACTTCATTCCACCATGTCTCTTTACTTCTAGTAGCATATTCTGACTACTTATGTCGGTTGTATCACCTTAGGATATGCCCTAGGTTTTGTATGACCAAATTTTTATTTAATTTAACATTTTTTCACTCCAAAAAAATAATAAATGTTAGTTTATCTTTCAACCTACAAAATCTTTACTATCGATCAAATTTTGATTATTATTTTGTGACTAAGATTAATCTCGAGAACCGTAATCGTGGTCAATTATTGTAAGCACGGTATAATTTCATATAGTGTACTGAAATTCACCATCATTATCGTTTCATCGTAAATCACCGTATATTTTATGTCAATTAAGTGTACATTATATCATTGTTAAAGTACGAGACTCGATTTTTATGAACGGAAGCTCTGCTAATTCTGTCATTTTTTTAATCAGCATTCATGTTTATATTTTAAGCTTCAATTTAGTTTTCATCCAACTTTATAAGGGTTATTTTTTGTTTAAAAACTTAATGAAAGTTTCTAATTAACACAAAAGATCCCTCACGAATTGGAATGTGAAGTTAATTAGATCTAGTATAGGTTGAATATCATATGACAAGTATATTGGACCTAAACATCATAATATTTTCATTATTTTGATCCAAATAATTCACCTCTTAAAATAATAGTTGATCGTAATTTCGCAGGCTCTCTCTTCTCTTTTGATATATGGTCGTGAAAAACATAGTAGTTAATTTTGTATCATAATTTTTCCTATTCGTATACCAAAACATTTGCCTATAATGTTTTAGAACATGAATTCTAAACAAATTTGGAGCTCGGTCTTGTACTTATCTTGCTTGCTGATAATATGAAGCAGCTGATGGATCTAGTACATTGACTTGAATGACTTCATCTATCCCATATGTAGTTTATGAACATAAATTTAGTTTTAATTTTTTTTAAATAAAACTAAACTACGTAAAAACGTTTTTATCATACATCGTAAAAATAGAGATTTTAACAAGCCACTAATTTCGGGTAAATCAATAAAAACTTAAATAATAAATTCAACATGGAAGTAAAAATTCAATATTTAGTTGGACAAGGCTATATCTAGACCCCATTTCGCTACAATGGGACCTTAAATCAAATTTTTTATTTTACTTTATGTAAAATGACCATTTTACCCATCATATAAAACCAAGTTTTCGACCAAAAATCTAAACAATTTTATTCTTCTTCTCCAACCAAACTTCTCTCTAAAACTAATCTAATACCCAAAGAATGAATTACATTAATATCTAACTTTTTTCTTCCTCTTCTTTAACAAAAATTCTCTCTACTTTTTAATTATATTTTAATATCGCCTTGTGGAACTTTCTGACTTTTCTATCGATGATATACTTATTTTATCCTCTCCTCTATCGATGATATACTTGTGGAACTGACCGAATACTGCTATAATTACTGCTCGAATCGACTCTTGGACCTCCAAGAATTTGTCTTATACCGGTAGACTTCCATTTATCAAGTCTGTCTTATTTGCTGGTCAAGTTTACTAGTCCTCCACCTTTATCCTCCCCTCTAGGATCATTAAAGAGTTGATCCAGAACCTTCGTTGTTTCCTCTGGCCGGGTTCCACTATGAAAATCCATGGGGCCAAAGTGGCCTGGTCCAATATCACATCTCCCACAAAAGAGGGCGGCCTTGGGATCCTAGATCTAAAAATCTGGAATCTGGCTGCTGTCCTTAAACATCTTTGGTCTATTATCAGTAATAACAGTCACTCTATCTCGTGTGATTAGATAAAAATTGAAAACATAAAAAATTACAATTTCTGGGATCTTTCTATTGGTTCCTCCTCTTCTTGGATTTGGAGGAAAATTCTTCGTCTTCACATGTTGGCTAGTAATGTGTACAGGGTCGCTATTGGTAATGGTTCGAACACATTCTTCTCGTACGACCATGGCTCCTCTCTGCCTCTCTTGCTTCACATTATAGTACCAATATCATCAAGGATTCCCGACTCGGGAAAAATCTCAAGGTATCGGATATCATTCTCGATGGTCATTGGAATTGGCCTTCTAACATTAGATCTACTAGAGCTAGAAGTCGTTCTAATCTTCTGGAGATAAACAACCTAATCATTACCTTGCCCCCTCCTAACATCAGTTTATATGATGTTCCTTATTGGATTGCAAAGGCTGGCTGCAATAACTTCACAATCAAGGATACCTATCATGTTATTTGTATGCATGCCCCTGTTGTGGGGTGGGTCGGGTTAGTTTGGAATAAATATAATATTCCTCGACACTCCTTTATTTTGTGGCTTGCTATCCTGGGTAAACTTTCTACCAGAGATAAGCTTCTCAGTTGGGGTATCAATACCCCACCTGATTTTGCCTTATGCAACTCTGATTCTAAAACTATTATTCATATTTTCTTTGACTCTAGTTTCACTCAGAGTATTTGGATCTATGCTAGTTCAAAACTAGGTTTCCCTTTTTCCGCTTCGTGCTGGCAGTCTTGGGTATGCGAGGCGTCAAATTGGTCTCATTCTCGAAACTGTCACATTTGGCGATCTTGATTTGGTGCGGTGATTTATCACGTCTGGAAGGAGAGGAACTCAAGAATTTTTTGTTCCCCTCCAGCATCTACCTCTTTGGTTTCTCACCGAATCTTCTCAGATCTTCGGTTCAGATTTCACGGCACCAAGATTGGTTGCCCTATATAACTGCTTTTAATTCATTTTTTTTTATTCTCCTACTTTATTTGCAGGCCCCCTCCTGCTCGGTCTCGTTCATTTTCTTCCATTGTAGTGGACTTCTTTGAAGTTTCCTTCTTTCGGCTTGATTGGCCATAGTTGAGTCGTTTTAGTTATTATAGTTACTCTCTGCTCTTTTATCACTCCTGATTTGATTGATTCAACAGTCTTGTTTATCGACCTCCTTATGTCGATTGTATCTCCTCGGGGTATACCCTAGGTACTTCTATGGACACATTTTATTTTATTTAATTTTTTTCGCACAAAAAAGACTTTTTTTTATAACCCTAAATTCTATTCAGAAAATTGAAAAGACCAAAATGGTCCGCGTATAAAAAACCTAATTTCATTTATAGTACTCATTTTTAACCTTAACCATTATCCACTACACTTTTCAAATACTCTCAAATCAATCTAAAAAATCATTAATCTCCTCGGACAGGCGCAAATCGGGCAGATTGGATGCGTCATTTGGCACAAATTCATATAATAATTTTTTTATATAATTTTTTTGGGTATAAAAAGCGTGTAATATTGAAGTAAATAAAAGTTACACAAGTTCACGGGGTGGGATACCCTTTACAGTTTCAAATTTCTTAAAGCATACAGAAGATAATAGAGTTAGAGCTTTTGGGGAAACATTAGAGAAAATTAACCCTGGAAGGGGTATTTCGATCCTTTGAATCTGTAGCGAAGGTCGGAGAGGACTAAATGGGCGGTACTACTGAAGCGAGATTGTTTATCATTGTAGATTATGTTGTTCCTTTCTTTCCAGATGTAGTAGACTGTGGCGCAGAAAGCAGCACTCCAGTGGAGTCGACGACTCTTATCAGAGGGGGCCCAAGAGCTTGCAGTCTCGTGCCATTGATTCAAAGATGATGGCGTAGGGGGGAGAATGATTCTTTGGGTTAGGATTTCCCAAACGACGGAGGAATAGGGGCTGATGATTAAGAGGTGATCTAAGGTTTCAGGGGCGGTATTACACAGGATGTAGGAAGCAGGGCAATCGAGGCCCCAAGAGATGATTATGTCTCGAGTGGAAAGCTTGTCAAGCCAGGTGATGAAGGAGTGTATAGGGATAGAGAATTTATTCCAGACGAGGTTTGCCCATGTGACCTTAGGAGTTGGAGGCTTGAGGGAAGAGTAGGTGCTACTGATGGTGAATTCAGGATTGGATTTATTTGGGATCCAGATAAATGTATCTGGGTCTGAAGAGGCGGGGGGGAGGTTTTCGAGAGCTGAGGTGATTTCTCGGAGATGGTCCCGGAGGAGGCGGTTGGGGGCTCTAGCATGGGCGGGCCAGGACCAAATTTCATTTGAACAAATGTCTTTTACGGTCTTTAAGTTGCGGAGGTGGGTGAGGGTAAGGATGTGGGGGCCAAATCGGTTGACGAGAGAAGTAGGGAATAACCAGGGGTCATGCCAAATAGAGGTGTTTGCTCCATTTCCAATATTTACGCGGTAGAGGTTTGTAGCTTTGCTTCTTAGATTAAGAATTTTCTTCTAACTCCAGCTCTCAGAGGGTGGGAGGGGGAGGGACCAGAGGCATTTTGTTTTAATTTTTTCCGAAAGAATCCATTGTGTCTAGAGAGAGCTTTTGCTTCGACTGAGGATGGACCAAAGGAGCTTGAGGGCGGCCGCCTGATTCTAGATTTTTAAGTCTAGAATCCCAAGGTCACCCTCATCTTTGGACACGGTCAGCTTATTCCACGCTATCTTTGCTCCAGTGAATTTCATTTCTGGTCCAGACCAGAGGAAGCGACGGAGTAATTGAGTTAATTCGTTGAGGACACGAGTAGACTTGGCTTGCAAAGAGCACTGAGTTGATGAGTTGAAGACGGCCCGTGTAAGAGAGGTGCTTGGAGGTCCAAGAGTTGATGCGGTTGGTGATGTTGAGGAAGAGAGGGCGGCAATCATTATAAGAAAGGCGCGAGGATATGAGAGGCACACCTAGGTATCTGACTGGGAGGGAGCCCTCCGTGAAGTTGATGTAACGAAGAATGCTGAGTTTTACGGTGGGAGAGGTGCCCCGAGAAGAAGATAGTGCTTTTGACCAGATTTAGATGAAGGCCTGATATTGCGGCAAATTTGGTTAATCCTTCTAGGAGTAGCTTAATTGACGGGAGATTTTCCCTGCATAGGATCATCAGGTCATCTGCGAAGCAGAGGTTGATTATCTTGAGCTTTTGGCACTTCCAGTGAAAGCCGAAGGAGGGGTTTTGGCTTTTCTCTTAAAGGATTCGGGAGAGCACCTGCATGACAATAACAAAAAGATACGAGGAGAGGGGATCACCTTGGCGGAGCCCCTTTTTTCTAGGGAAAGGGCTCATCGGCTTCCCGTTAATACAAACAGAATAGGAGACTGAAGTGATGCATTGGATGATCCAGTTAATCATAGGCATAGGGAAACGCATGGCTAAGAGGATGTCCAAGATAACTTCCCATCTGATATTGTCAAAAGCTTTCATAAGGTCAATTTTGAGGGCACAACGAGGGCCTTTTCTGTTGGTTTGATAGCCATGCAAAAGGTTTTGGGTGAGAAGGATGTTGTCAACAATAGAGCGACCCGGGACGAAGGCGGATTGAGAGGGGTCAGTGAGGGCCGGGAAGGAAGGCTTTATTCTATTAACGATGATTTTGGAAATGATTTTGTAAATCACATTGCAACAGGCTATTGGATGGAAGTCAGAAGGGAGGGAGGGGGATATTGAATATGAGTTTATTTATGTAATTTAAATATTATTTGATGCGCAAAATTGTATAGAAAGTTATTTTATGTATAAAGTTTTTAATTTTAGGTAGTCTCCTTATTAAATATTTTGAAATCGTACTTTATACTTCTATAAATATACTACTATAAATATCAAATATCTTTTCCAATTCATTCAATAATATTTTTAATCAGAATAAATAGATAATTCATTTATTTTATTAAAATAGTTGATTTATTTATATAAATATAGGTAAGTTTTTTGGTGTAAAAATATATGTAATTTTATTTTCGGTAAATTAATTATTTTAATAAATAGTATATTTGTGTTAACTTTATGTGAAAGTAAAAACAAGATAAGTTTCATATTTATATTATAAATTTTTTTAATAAAAATTATCAATATAATTAAAATATTAACTGTATGTATAAATCTGTTCTAAATTGGGTTTTGAATCTGTTCTAGTAAATATAAGTAATAAAGTATGGATTTTATGGAGAAATGGCTTTAAAATTGAACTTTTAGATAATTTTGAACAGCTTCTAAGTGTTAAAATTAGTCACTCTGCATATATGGAGATTGTGTTGCTTACTGTGGTATATGCTAAGTGTAACATTAGTCATAGACTTACTTTATGGAATCAGCTTAGAACTATATCTGTTAATATGTTGCCTTGGTTAGTTGTAGGAGACTTTAATTCTATATCTAATATTAATGAACAAAAAGCTTGTAATAATCTGCATACTAGAAGTTTAGATTAGTTTAATGAAATGATCTTTGACTGTAAATTGGAAGACCCTGGTTATGTAGGATCTAATTTTACTTGGACTAACAAACATAAATGGAAAAGATTAGATAGATGTTTATATAATGAAATTTGGAGAGATACTTTCAATCTTACTAGGGTAGATCATTTGGCCAGAACTTGTTCTGACCATTCACCACTATTAATAACTGTCTCTAAGCAAACTAATTTTCAGAAAACATCATTCAGATTTCAAAACATGTGGTTAAAGCATGATGAATTTATGAAAACAATAGAAAATAATTGGTCTATACCTTTAAATGACTCTTCTGATATGTATATATTTTGGTCTAAACTTAAGAGATTAAAAAAGCACCTACAAAATTGGAATAAAATACATTTGGGAACATATTTGTTAATATAAATAAAATTGAAGATGATATTAAACTGGCTGGAATAATGATTGAGGGAGACAATTCTGTTGAGAACCAAATGAAACTGCAAGAATTAAATGCTATTTTATTAACTTTGCTTGAAAAAGAAGAAATCTATTGGTGTCAAAAAAGTTATGCAAATTGGACTGCTGAAGGTGATAATAATTCTTCAACTTTTCACAATTATGTTAAGAAAAGGAAAGTTAAAAACAGAATCAATGGAGTTTTTGAAAATAACATTTGGATAGAAGAGGAGGAGTTGATAGGGCTTTCTGCTGTAGATTATTTTAAAAACTTATTGAATAATACTTCCCTAATGAATGATTTGTCTATTGTTAGAAGTGTTATACCAGGAATCTTAACAGAACATAATAATGATAGTATACTGAAAGAGCCAAATTTTGAAGAGTTATATGAAACTATTAAATCTCTTAATAAGAACAGTGCTTCTGGAGTTGATGGTTTCAACTCCAGGTTTTATCTTGCTTGTTGGTCTATAATTAAGTTTGATTTACTTAATGCTGTTAAAGGATACTTTTTGAGTTCAGATATACCTAAAGGGATTTACTCAACTTTGATCTGTCTAATACCTAAAGTAAAATCTCCCAAATACTGGTCTCAATTCAGACCAATTAGTCTTTGCTCTGTGTTTAATGTGTTAATATCTAAACTGATACAAAGTAGAATAGCTAAGCTTCTACCATTAATTATTTCTGAGGAACAAGGTGCATATGTTGAAAATAGGATGATTCAGGAATATATATTGATAGTACAGGAATTAGTAAATGACTTAAATAGGAAAGCTAGAGGTGATAACCTTATTTTGATTCTTGATATGTCAAAAACATTTGATAATCTTGAGTTTAGATTAATATATGAAGTTATGGCTGCCTTTGGTTTTAATGATATTGTTATTAGTTTAATAAGAAAGTCTATAGAAAACATTTCCTACTCTGTTATAACTAATGGTAAAACCTCAGGATATTTTAGATCTAAGAATGGTCTTAGGCAGGGTGATCCCCTTTCACCTTGTCTATTTATAATTGCTGAAGAGTTTTTTATTAGGGGTATAAAGATGTTGGTAGGACAGCAAAAGATTAGACCCTATAGTATGAGAAGTAATTTGAACATTAGTTGTCTAGCCTATGCTGATGATATGATATTATTTTTAAATGGTTCACTATCTAGTATTAGAAATCTAGCTTATTTCTTAGAATTATATCAGAAGTTATCTGGACAGAAATTGAATAAAGAAAAGTCTACTTTTCTAGTTTCTTCAAAGATGAGCAGAATCAGATTAGATAACCTTAAAGATTTCTTAGGCTTTAAGTTTTCGAAATTACCTTTTACATATTTAGGGATACCTATTCACTCTAATAACTTTGCTGAACACTTTGAAGGCTTAATAGATAAAGTTAAGGATAAGATTCATGAATGGAATTCCAAACATATATCTTTTGGTGGTAAGATAACGTTAATAAATTCAGTACTAATGTCTTATCCTGTATATTATCTACAATCAACAAAACTGCCTCTAAAAGTTATTTCTAGGTTTTATAAACTATTAAATAAATTCCTTTGGGGTTGTAATGAGTCTAACAGAAGTATGATTTGGACAAATTGGATAAGTTTATGTAAGCCTTTCAAAGAAAATGGTCTTAACTTTAGAACTTTAGAAGATATTCAAACTGCTTTTGCCTATAAACTATTGTTCTCATTTAGAAGCAAAAAATCTTTATGGTCAAAGCTATTACACTCTAAATACTGCAGTAACATACATCCTTTACAAGCTAGACTAAGAAATACTGATTCAAAGGTTTGGAAAAGAATGTTGGAGGTTAGGCTAGAGGCTGAAAAACATATTAGGTGGAAGATTGGTCAAGGAAATATAGATTTTTGGCTAGATCAATGGAATGATATGAAGCCTTTGATTCTGTTAACTGATACAAACTATAATCATTATGAGCAAACTAAAGTAAAGGAATATATCAATAATGATACTTGGAATGTGCTTAAACTTCAAGATAGCTTGCCGTTACAGTATGTTAATAGGATCATTAAAACACATATAAACATAAACGTTATGGATTCTGATGTTTGGAAATTATCATGTGATGGATCTTTTAAGCTTAAGGAAACAGTTTTAGAATTAAGGCAAAAACATCCTGTATCTATAATTAAAGATAAAATATGGAACAATCTTTCACATAAAAAATGCTCTTTTTGTCTTTGGAGAGTCTTGAACAACTTAATAAGTGTCGATACAATACTTCAATCTAAAGGGTTTCATCTAGCTAGCAAATGTGTATTCTGTGATAGTATTGAGTCTTTACATCATGTGTTTGTCTCTTGTGATATTGCTTGGCTTGTATGGAGTTTCTTTTCTGAAAAGTTTAACATTAAGATAGGAAAGCATATGACTGTTAATCATATGGTGAATGTTTGGTTACTGTCAATTTCTAAGAGAGTTCATATTAGAACAGTCTTGCCATCAATGATAATTTGGAGCATCTGGAAGGCTAGGAATAAATATAGACATAGTAATATTTCTACAACATATAGACAGATTATTAGACAGGTCCTTTTAATGTTAACTTCATTGGACTTAGCATTTGCACTATCTAGGAAACATTGGTCTCCTGACTTTAATGCAGCTAAAGAATTAGGCTGTTATAATCATATAAAGTTAGCCAAGCCTTTTAGGTATGTTAAGTGGGAAAAGCCTGCTAGCAATCGAGTTAAGCTTAATTGTGATGGATCCTCTTTAAGTAATGGTGAATCTGGTTTTGGGTATATAATTAGAGATAATTTAGGAAGGATAATAATTGCTAAAGGGAACGTGATAGGAAAAAGCTCTCCTATTTGTGCTGAGATTGCTGGATTACTTAATGGCTTAACATATTGTAAAGAGACTGATCTAAAGTTAGTTGACATTGAAATAGATTGCTTAGCATTGTTTAATATGTTAGCTTCTGGTTTAAGACCTTGGTATTTAGAACATTGCTTATTGTGTTGCAGACAGCTAATAACTTCACAAATGACTATTAGACACATTTATAGGGAGCAAAATCTGGCTGCAGATTGGCTGTCTAAACTTGCATTGAAAGTTAAAAATAGCTTTTGTATTCAATCTCAGCATAACTTATGTGAATTATCTAGCATATTAAGGGCAAATATCTTGGGCTTGGGAAATTTCCGCTATACGTAATATTTGATTTGTTCTTTACTTCTGTAAGTTATCTGACATTGTTTAGCAAGTCGAAGGAGTTGACTATTATCTTTGATTGCAGGTTTCAGGTTACCAGCAAAGAAGTAAAGGATGAAGAGCTATAATCCATGAGGCATATTAAGGTGGGAGAAGTAGACTTGGACACAAGGAAGGAGATATGAAGCTGCACGAAGATACACTAAGGAGGGATAAGAGATCACATGTAGCAAGATAGGATGTTGCAAGTTGAAGAAGTTATCAAGCTTATTGTAGACCTAGGTAGCCATTACTTTAGGTCTTTTATTTTATAACTTCTTCATTTGTATCATACAATGAGCTATCGGCTCATAAACATCAAAACATTTGTAACATATTTTTTCAACATTAATAGAATGTACTTTTCTTGGGAAAAAAAATATTAACTGTATGTCACTAAAAATACTATAGTTAATGTGATGTGACCATATCCATATAATATTATATTCTACATATATTAAAATTATATTAAAATTGAAAGTAATCTAATGTAAATTAATGTAATAATATTTAAATACATTTAATAAACAATATTGTGACATTAAATAAACGTAATAATATTTATTACTAATTAATTTTGCATAATCTAAGGTTGGATAAATCTTGGACGTTTGAATAAAGATCTATATATATAAAATTTGTTTCTTTTTTTTTCTTTTTTTTTATTTCCTTTTGCCCTGAATAAAAAAATTATGGAAAAGTATGTTACTTTTTTTAAAAAATTTAATGTCTATAAAACTAAAACCATCTTTTTTATGGATTTATATTTGTTTATATTAAAAATCAAATCTACTGGTATAGAAAAAGGGAAGGAGAAACTTTTATCAGAAACTCAAGCTCTGGATATCGAAAATGATCTTCTTTTGAGTTTCGACTGCCGAAACTTACTGGAATTCTAAGTCCAGTCGTAAAACAAAGACAAAAAGATAATATTTACGGATCATACTATAATTATTTTATAGATGATTTCTATAATTATAGTATGATCCGTAAATATTACTTTTTGTTCTTGTTTTACAACTGGACTTAGAATTCCAGTATGTTAAACTCAAAAGAAGACCATTTTCGATATCTGGAGCTTGAGTTTTAATAAAAGACTCAAGCTCCAGATAAATAGACTTTAAAAGACTCAAAGACTTTAAAGTCGATAAATAGAGCTAGTAGAATCGCAATGTCTTTTCTAAAAATTCGAGTTTATCCTTTGCATCTGAGTATTTTTCAAGATCATCGATGTTCTGCCCCGATGTTCCAAGAAACCTATAATAATGGCGGGCATTACCTCGTTAGTAAGTAACCATTAATGTTAAGTCTTTTTGTCAATTCAGTGAATTGAATATCTACCTGACATTGTCTAGCTCAAAGCAATGAGGATTAGTACAAGATCTGAAAGTGTTATAAGCTGCTGATACGGGGAAAAGGCATCGGTGCAAAGGCTGAAAAGACAAGCATACTAGGATTGAATTACGATTATTATAAGTTAGAATTGGTGTGCGAGCGTGTGACAGACCTCACGGACTAGCAAGATATTGTCCGCTTTGCGCTCGTAGGCGCGCACGGGTTTGCTCTTGGGTGTACTCCCAAAAGGCCTCTTGCTAGTTGAGGTGGGCTCACACTTATATATACACTCTTTTATGTTCCTTGTTAGCAATGTGGGATTGGGGGTCCTCTATGGGATGAAGTTTATTCTTCACATTCCCCCTTAAACTTTATCCCAGTAATTTGCCGGAAATTCGGCGGTTAAGCCATTTATGGCTCTGATACCAAGTTAGAATTGGTGTGCGAGTGTGTGACAGACCTCACGGACTAGCAAGATATTGTCCACTTTGCGCTCGTAGGCGCGCACGGGTTTGCTCTTGGGTGTACTCCCAAAAGGCCTCTTGCTAGTTGAGGTGGGCTCACACTTATATACACTATTTTATGTTCCTTGTTAGCAATGTGGGATTGGGGGTCCTCTATGGGATGAAGAGTTGAAATCTTGAGAGAAGATGACTGAATCAAGAAGAAGAAAGTGTAACAATTTTATTATATTCTTTCTCTAAGTTTTTGTACATATATTTGTGACATTTATAGTCACACAAATCTGTTCAATATGTAACAGAATTTGTTATAATTTGTTACACAATCTGTTACACCATTTACATTCTATTTGGACTTTAATAACTAACTCAGCCCACTCAAACTAACAAGAGGACTAAGCCTTTAGCCCAATACAAGTAGCTTAGGTCTTCAGTCCACGACCCGGTCCAAAACACAACCCAACATATAAAACACTTAAGACCAGCTTCACCCTTTCTTGTTCCTCCAAACCCTAGATTGAAACACCAGCCTTCTCCTTCTCCAAGCCTGTCAAACCCTAGTTCAAACATCAGCCTCCTCCTTCTACAAAACTTCCTCTTCTTCAACTATTCTGACTTCCCCCCTCAAACGAGGCGGAGGTATACCAAGACTCAGTTTGTCCCGAAGAAACAAGAATCGACTTTGAGACAAAGGCTTTGTGAGCAAGTCTGCAACTTGATCGTGAGAAGGTACGTATCGTATATCCAGTAAGCTTTGAGTTACCATATCTTGAATGAAATGTAAATCTAACTTGACATGCTTTGTTCTAACATGAAATACAGGGTTTGAAGCAAGTGAGCTTGCTCCAAGGTTATCACACCAGATACCCGGAGCTCTGTGAAGATCAAGTCGAATTTCATGAAGAACTGACTGTAACCAGATGAGTTCAGAGGCCAGATTTACAAGCGATCTGTATTCTGACTCTGTACTCGACCTCGAGACAATCTCCTATTTCTTTGAAGACCACGAAATCAAGGAGTCACCCATAAAAATGCAATAACCACCAACCGATCGACGGTCATCCAACGAAGCAGCCCAATCGGCACTAGTAAAGCCTGTAAGCTTATAAGTGTCGCTTGGTTTGATGTGGAGTCCCATCGTTTGAGTACCAGATAAGTATCGTAGAACTCGTCTTACACATTGTAGATGAACTTTAGTAGGACTTTGTTGAAACTGACTGAGTTTGTTAATAGCAAACGCAATGTCAGGTCGAGTGTGCAGTAGGTATTGTAACGATCCTAATAAGCTTCTGTAACTTGTAGGGTTCTGAAGTAATTCGCCATCAGTTTTGGAGAGTGGTGGAGTCACCTTTATTGGAGTTGCGCAGGAGTTAGCATTGGACAAGCCCTCTTTCAACAGTAAGTCTTTTATATACTGTGTTTGAGTCAAGTAGAGACCAGAGTCATCTCTGTGAGCTTCAATACCCAGAACCAGCCGTAGAGATCCCATATTTTTTAGAGCAAATTCAGAATTTAGCTTCTGAACAAACTTAGAAACATAGGAAGGACTGTTACCAGTAACAATTATGTCATCTACATAGACCAGTACAATGAAAAAGATGCCTTCAGACCGTAGAAAGAACATAGAGTAGTCAGCCCTTGAATTTTGAAAGCCCCATAAGATCAGTGTATCCTTGAGCTTGGAATACCAAGCTCGTGGTGCCTGTTTCAGTCCATACAGTGCCTTGTTTAGCTTGCATACGTGATTAGGATACTTAGGATCAACAAAACCTTGAGGTTGTACCATGTACACCTGTTCTTTGAGATGACCATTCAAGAAGGCATTATTTATATCAAGTTTCCTGATGACCCAGTCTCTAGATACAGCACTAGTGAGAACTAACCTTATCGTAGAAGCTTTAATCACTGGAGAGAAAGTCTCATTGAAATCAACCCCAGGCTGTTGATGAAAGCCCTTAGCTACAAGTCTAGCTTTGTAGCGTTGAACAGACCCTTCTGGGTTATATTTGACCTTATAGACCCATATGTACCCCACCAGACTCATGTTACTGTTGTGGGGAACAAGAGACCATGTATGATTGTTCATCAATGCATCATATTCACATTTCATGTCCTGAACCCATTGAGGACACTGAACAGCCTCTGAAAACTTTGTAGGTTCTTTAACAGTAATAGTAGATGTAATAGTAGTTCCTGAGTAAATGTGCTTAGGTTTTGAAATACCATCTTTAGCTCTAGTGGTCATAGGTTGTCTATTAGGTAGAGTTTGAGAGGTAGTTTGATTGTTAATTTTGTCAAAAGGAAGTTCAATAAATAACTCACCAGGTTTTGATGATTGTGTTTCAGGTAATGTGTTGGGCAAGGAGTTTTGAGCAGCTGTGGGATCTTGGGAATCAGTTTGGGCTTGTGAAGAGGTGCTAAAGCTATCAGGTGAGTTACCACAATGTGCATAATGATTTGTTGTGTTGGTCTGATTTGATTGTAAAGAATGGTTAGTGTTTAGGTGTTGAAAACTGTTGATATTTTGTGGTGTAGAACTCTCATTTGGCATATATAGATTAGGAAACTTAGGCAGCCAGGAAACTCTAGAAACAGACATAGAGGACTTAGTGTTTAGGAAACCAGACATACATGGGAACTCATCTTCATTAAAGATGGCATTCCTTGACATATAAACTCTCCCACTAGGACTGAGACACTTATACCCTTTGTGTACTCCACTATACCCTAAAAAGACACACTTGACTGAGTGAAATTGGAACTTATTTGTTTGATAAGGCCTAAGACACGGAAAACAAGTGCACCCAAAGATTTTTAGAAACATGTAGTCATGTTTAGAACCAAAGAGTTGTTCAAAAGGAGACTTATCTTTTAGAGTGAGTGTAGGTAACCTGTTAATCAAGAACACAACAGTGTGAAAAGCCTCTGGCCAGAACTTGTGAGGAAGACCTGACTAAGCTAGAAGGGTCAGACCAGTCTCAGTGACATGTCTGTGCTTCCTTTCTGCTCTACCATTTTGAGCAGAAGTTTAAGGACAGGATGTCCTGAGCTGGATCCCTGATTCTTTAGCCAATGATAGAAAGGACCTGAACTCACCACCCCAATCAGACTGAAACACTTTAATCTTTTTATCAAACTGATTTTCAACTAGAGTCTTAAACTCTTTAAACACAGTTACAGCCTCACTTTTTAGTTTAAGAGGATATAGCCATGTGAACCTACTGTAATCATCTACAAACAATATGTAGAATTTATAACCAGAATTAGATAGAACAGGGGCAGGTCCCCACAAGTCAGAGTGAATCAAATCTAAGACACTAGAAGAATGTGAGACTGAATTAGAAAATGGTAAGGAATGAGACTTGCCTAAATGACAATCATCACAGAAAAACTTTTCATTGCTAGCAATAGTAGGAAGATTACAACTTTTCATCACAATAGACAAGACACGTTTAGAAGGATGGCCCAGTTTTTTATGCCACCCAACCTTTAGGGAATTAGAAGTATTAGTAAGAAAAGACACGTGAGAAACAGATGAATTTGACTTAGGAAAGGCTGCCTTAGTAGTCCTAGAAATAGAAGAGTCTTCCAACTTATAAAGCCCATTTTCAACTCTCCCTTTAAGTAGAATCATCCTGGTTGTCTTGTCCTTCACAAAACATTCAGAACTGTGAAACTCAATAAAAATATCATTATGAAGAGTTAATTGAGAAACAGATACTAGGTTTTTGTTGATATAGGGAACATGTAACACACTGTTTAGGAGGATTTGTTTGTTGGTTTTAGTAGATAGGCAAGTCTTACCTAAGTTTTGAATGTTCAGTTTACTACCATTACCTACTATCACTGTTTTATTACCTATGTACTGTGTTTTCTGGTTCAGCATCTTGGCTGAGTTGGTGACATGGTGGCTAGAACCACTGTTAACATACCAACTTTCATCACCATTCTCTGACTCTTGTGAGACTGTCATCACACTTTGATCCTGGTCAACTCTCTGTTGATCAGTTGGTATTTGTCCCATCACATTAGGGTCATCTCTAAAATAGCAATAAGCAGCCCCATGACTAAACTTGCCACATATTTGACAAGTAGGTTTGTTGTTAGAGTAGTTGAACCTACCACCTATGCCTCTGTAAGGGCCTCTACCCCTGTAATTGTTAGAGTAGTTTGAGGAAAACCTCCCTCTAGAACCTCTACCTTGACCTTTATTTCCATACCTTGAATTGGAACCATAGTTGTTGCTGCCAGAAGACTTAGTTTATGGCTTGTTAACAGCAGTGAGATTCAAGTTAGCCATGATAACTTGAATTTCCCTAGTTGTTCAAGTCTGCTTTCGTAAGTAAGGAGTGTAGCTTGTAAATCAAGCCAATTTTGTACCTCTTTGTCACTTAGATGGACTGCAATAGGAGTGTACTCACTGTCAAGACCTGCCAATACCTGTGAAACCAAATCATTTAGTGAAATAGGCGAACCAGCTAGAGCCAGACTATCAGCAATGTGTTTCATCTTGGCTAGGTACTCCTCCATTGAGCTAGTTCCTTTCCTGGTTCTTTGAAATTCAGCTTTAAAGAAAGTTACTCTGGACTTCGTTTGAGAGCCAGATAGCCTTACCACAGCATCCCACAGTCCTTTGGAGGACTCCTCCTCCATCACCTGAGATGCAACTTCAGCACTCATGGTGCTGTACAACCAGCCTAACAGCAACTGGTCCTTAGCATTCCAGTTGTCATACTCAGCATTATCAACTAGAGAACCATCTGGTCCAACTATAAGCTTGGGAGGGCAAGGTTTCTCACCACTTATGAAACCTCCCAGCTTGTTGCCTCTAATTATAGGCAACATCATAGTCTTCCATAGAAGAAAGTTGTTTATGTCCAACCTGAGACTAGTAAAGGCATTCATCTGATTCAAGCTGTTGTTTTTGTTTGTCAACAGGTGGTCCATTGAAGACGTAACCTGCTCAGCAGATCCTGAGCTGAAGCATGGTGAGTCAGTCCCTGCCATTGAAGGATCCTGCTCTGATACCAAGTTGAAATCTTGAGAGAAGATGACTGAATGAAGAAGAAGAAAGTGTAACAATTTTATTATATTTTTTCTCTAAGTTTTTGTACATATATTTGTGACATTTATAGTCACACAAATCTGTTCAATATGTAACAGAATTTGTTATAATTTGTTACACAATTTGTTACACCATTTACATTCTATTTGGACTTTAATAACTAACTCAGCCCACTCAAACTAACAAGAGGACTAAGCATTTAGCCCAATACAAGTAGCTTAGGTCTTCAGTTCACGACCCGGTCCAAAACACAGCCCAACATATAAAACACTTAAGACCAGCTTCACCCTTTCTTGTTCCTCCAAACCCTAGATCGAAACACCAGCCTTCTCCTTCTCCAAGCCTGTCAAACCCTAGTTCAAACAGCAGCCTCCTCCTTCTCCAAAACTGCCTCTTCTTCAACTATTCTGACTTTATATATATGCGAAAATGTGAATATGTTTCAAGTACGTAGAATTTTAACCTGTTAAGGTAGCGAAAAGTTTGCTGCGTCATTCAGTCCAGGCATGATGTCAAAGGAGACGCCAGCTGCAATCTAAAGATGAAGACGACTGTTAAGCAGGTTAACCAAAACAAATAAATAGTGGTGGTAAAATCCTGAAATACGGGTCAAGTCCATGAGCGGGTCAATTTAGCCGTGTACTACTGAACTGAATCTCTTTTGAAGTTATAAAGTTTGAAAAAAAAAACACAGGTTGAATCAAGATCAAATCTGGTTAACGAGGCCGGTTTCGGGTTCTACAAATTAAAACCGGATTTGGATCTAGAATCACATACACACATAGGTCCAAAATTCGGGTCGGGTTCAGGTCTGAAGGACTATTATTTACTACAAACAAACCTTTGTTCGACAATTGACACTCCTACAAAAGGACACAAAGAAACAACATGAGTAAGCATTATATCCAGCTCTTTGATGGGATCAAACAGCTTCGACTGATCTTTTGAAGCCAGATTCTAGCACAAACAACATCAAAGGAGTAAACTTCAAATTATGTTGAAATGTCAATAATACGTCAAAGCCCACTGAAATGGAAATGCAATACTAGACTTGAAGGTGGAAATTCAATGGAATTACCAGCAATTACAACATGAACTATTCGTGCTGCAAGACCTTGTTCCTGATGAATTAATATCGTGGAATGAGGACAACAAGATTGATAAGTGATGTAGTTGCACAAGCCCATGACTATATGGCCCTTTTGGACAAACGGAAACAGGTTTTATTTGGGGCCTAGATATCAGAATTAGGCGATGCGACCACTCAAATCGAACGCGTCGAGAAGCCCAACAATTTTCGAAAGCATCACAAAGTGATGAAGTCCAGGCCCTAAATGTAGTCGTTTAAACCCTCGTTTTGCTGTTTTAGTAAATTTTCTACATTTTCCTATTTTATTTAGATTTTATTAAAATACTTAACCAGCTCCAATCGCTTTGAAATTGGGCTGGGCTTTATTTTATTGCATAAGAAAAAAAAGCTGTAATTTTGGGCTAGGGTTTCGAGCACTTCTATAAAAGGCTCTCAAACCCTAGTTTTGCCTCAGACTTTTTTGAATATAATTTTGATTTTTTTTAAAGTCTCCTTTAATCTAACCTAGGGTTAGAACTATCCATCGGTTGTTTTGTCTTCTTCCTCTTGATTTCTACAGCCGACAATTGTGTTTCAAAACCAGTCGCCACCATATTGGTATCAGATTCAGAGTTCCTACGGCGTGGGTAACGACGGTATGCCGCCAAAGCGATCTTTTCGGGGGAAGTCCACTATTCCGATCACTGAATCGGTCGACCGTGATGAATTCGGTCAATTCCAATCCCAGGTTGGTGAACAGATGCACTCGTTGGGAAATCAGTTGAGAGACGTACAAGAAGCACTACACAGGCTGTTGAACAACCAAACCAACGGCTTTCGAGCTCCAGGTTCGAGCAACCAGCCGTCGAGATCTGAGAGAGAGATCGGCCGCGAGCAGAATCCGTTTGCTCCTCGGCGAGAACAAGTTAGGGGTCAATACTCACCACAAGAATGTCGTGACCAAGTCTTTGAGCAGCCGCCACCGAGAGATTCTGATCTGAACGCCAACAACCGGTGGGAATCTGGATTCAGATTGGAGATCCCAGAGTTCCAAGGGGGTCTTGCACCGGAGGAGTTTTTAGATTGGATCGCCTCAGTTTAAGAAGTTCTTGATTTCAAGGAGGTTCCGGATGCAAAGCGGGTACAGTTGGCTGCAACTAAGTTCCGAGGCCGAGCTGCATCCTGGTGGCAACAGTTCAAGCAGACCAGATCAAGGCACGGTAAGCCAAAAATAACAACTTGGGCTAAGTTTGTGAAGCACACGATGGCTGCGTTTTTGCCTTACAACTATAACCGCATGACGTATCAGCAGTTCCAAAACCTTAAACAAGGGTCAAAGACTGTTGACGAGTACACTAACAATTTTTTCACGCTACAAAACCGTGTATATATTACTGATTCAGCAGATCAACTAGTATCTCGTTATATAGGGGGGATGCGACAACAGTTTCAGGACCAGCTGAATATGTTCGACCCTGTGAATGTGTCTGAAGCACATCAGCGCGCACTGCATCTGGAGAAAGCCCTTTCACGAAGGCCTTATGGAGGAGACACTGCCAGAACAAATCCATTGACATTCCCCAAAAGGACGGTTCCAAGCCCTAACCCAGGAGTGCCAACTGCTTCTCCTATGCGCACAGGTGCTAATTTACAGGACCCTAGTCGCACAGTTACTTCCTCACAGGTCCGGTGCTACCATTGTCATGAACTAGGGCACGTTGCTTTACAGTGTCCAAAATTACGACAACAACCACAACACCCGAGGGGTCTGTTCGCTGACACTGCTGATTTTTCCCTGGAGGGCGAGCCGTGGTTTGATGAACAACCAGAGGATGTTGTTGATGAGGTTCCAGAGGACCAGGTTACAGGAGGAGATATTGGTCAGGCATTGGTTCTAAGGCGTATCTGCTTGACACCGAAAGCCAAAAGTGATGGGGATGATTGGCTACGGAACAATATTTTCCAATCGACTTGTACTATTGGAGGAAAGGTATGCAAATTCGTTATTGATTCAGGGAGCTGCGAAAATGTTATCTCTGAAGAAGTTGTCCAGAAACTGGCCCTGAAAACAGAAGACCACCCAAACCCCTACAAGCTTGCCTGGTTAAAGAAATGTAGTGAGGTAAGTATCTCTAGAAGATGTCTGGTATCTTTCTCTGTTAGTAACTATAGGGATAAAGCTTGGTGCGATGTCATTGGGATGGATGCGTGTCACTTGTTGCTAGGCCGACCCTGGCAATATGATAGAAGTGTCACATATGATGGTAGGAGGAACCGCTACAGTTTTATATGGAATAATGTCAGGTTCATATTAACACCAACTAGAGAGGTTTCTCCAAAACCTGCCCTTGCAGTATCAAAGGAGTCGGGTAAGAACTTTCTAACTCGAAAGGCGTTTATAGAGCATGCTCATGAAATAGGGATTGTCTATCTTTTGGTGGTTAAATAATTTAGTACTGATCCATTTTCTGGTATACCTGAGCGAGTTCGGCCGCTTTTAGCAGAATTCTCTGTTGTCTTTCCTGATACTTTACCTACAGGTCTTCCTCCATTGAGAGATATCCAACACCAGATTGACCTTGTACCGGGTGCTAGTCTACCAAACCGACCGCATTATCGGATGAGCCCAAAAGAGCATGAAGAGCTCCACAGACAGGTGGAGGAAATGTTAACGAAAGACCACATCCGGGAGGGTCTTAGTCCTTGTGCGGTTCCTGCACTATTAACACCAAAGAAGGATGGCTCAATGAGAATGTGTGTGGATAGCCAGGCTATCAACAAAATTACAGTCAGGTATCGGTTTCCTATTCCTCGCCTTGATGATTTACTGGATCAATTGAATGGTGCTACTGTGTTTACGAAGCTGGATTTGAAAAGCGGATACCACCAGATTCGTATTCGTATGGGGGATGAGTGGAAAACAACCTTCAAGACCCGAGAAGGTCTGTTTGAATGGATGGTAATACCATTCGGTCTTTCTAACGCTCCTAGCACGTTCATGCGGGTTATGAACCAAGTATTTTGCCCATTCATCGGAAAATTTCTTATTGTGTACTTTGATGATATTCTTATTTATAGTACCACGGAAGAGCTGCATCTCCAGCACTTACGCGAGGTGTTGGTTGTTTTGAGGCGAGAGAAGTTTTATGGAGGACTCGATAAGTGTTATTTTATGACAGATTCGGTCGTCTTCCTGGGGTATGTTGTGTCAAAAGATGGGCTTTCAGTGGATCAGTCGAAAGTAGAAGTCGTGCGAGACTGGCCTATTCCTACTTCCATCACTGAAGTCCGCTCTTTTCACGGATTGGTCTCCTTTTACAGACGGTTCATACATAAGTTCAGCACTGTTATGGCTCCCATTACAGAGTGTATGAAGGGCAAGACATTCTGCTAGACCCCTGAAGCAGCTAAAGCGTTTGAGGAAATCAAGGTAAGACTGACCACTGCACCGATTCTGGTTTTACCTGACTTTTCTACAGGATTTGAACTGCATTGTGATGCGTCCGGATTGGGCATTGGCGCTGTACTCAGCCAACGAGGTCGTCCTGTAGCATACTTCAGCGAAAAGTTAAGTGGAGCTAAACTTAACTACAGCACCTATGACAAGGAGTTCTATGCAGTTGTACGAGCTTTGAAGCACTGGAGTTCCTACTTGGCCTACAATGACTTTGTCCTGTACACCGATCATGATGCCTTAAAACATCTGCAGAGTCAGGAGAAACTCTCTTCCCGCCATGCACGTTGGGCAGCATTTACGCAACAATTTACCTTTTCCATTAAGCATACTTCGGGGACAGTTAACCGCGTTGCTGACGCATTGAGCCGACGCAGCATGATGATTCGTATAGAAGGAGAAGTTGTGGGATTCGAGATGATGAAGGATGTACTAGCTATCGATCCATATTTTGGTCATATTCTAGAGGACGTCAGCGCAGGTTTGAGAAAAGATTTTGCAGTGAGAAACGGTTACCTCTTCAAAGGTAATTTACTTTGTGTTCCTGAGGGCAGTTTGAGATTACTGATTGTACAGGAGAGACACAACGAGGGGCATGGGGGTAGAGATCAAACCCTTCACTCTGTATCCAGTCAGTTCTTCTGGCCGCATTTGAGGCGAGATGTTATCCGTTTTGTAGCTGGTTGTCGGGTTTGCCAGGTGGCAAAAGGTACATCCTCCACCGCAGGTCTATACCTACCACTCCCAATACCGGAAGGACCATGGCGAAACGCCAGCATGGATTTCATCTCTGGGCTGCCAAGAACACAGAGAGGTAACGATTCTATTTTTGTAGTGGTTGACATGTTTTCAAAGATGGCCCACTTCATTGCTTGCAAGAAAACCACAGATGCTGTGAATGTTGCTAATTTATACTTTCGTGAGGTCTACCGCTTACATGGTCTACCCTTGAATATCGTTTCTGATCGCGATGCGCGGTTTGTGGGGCATTTTTGGAGGAGTTTGTGGCGCCTCACAAACATGAAGCTGAGTTTTAGCAGCGCATATCACCCGCAGACAGACGGCCAAACCGAGGTAACTAATCGAACGTTAGGCAACATGTTACGCACATAGGTCTCTGGGAACTTGAAAGCATGGGATTCTCGTCTTTATCATGTTGAGTTCGCCTACAACAGGCACCACAAGCGCAATACTGGGTATAGTCCCTTCATGGTAGTCTATGGTTATAACCCACGGGGTCCTATGGACTTAGCTTTCCCAACGCTTGATAAGGTCCCAGCTAAGGTTGAGAACGCCATTGCTGATCTATGGGAGATCCATGCGAACACCCGCAGACACCTGGAGGAAACAACACAGAAGTACAAGATTGCCGCAGATAAGAAGCGCCGCCTGGTGGAGTTTGCAATGGGAGACTTTGTATGGGTTGTTTTGACCAGGGATCGCTATCCTGCACACGAGTACAACAAGTTGGCTGCAAGGAAGGTGGGTCCGTTTGAAATTATTGAAAAGATTAATCCCAATGCATACAGGTTGAAACTACCCAGCCACATGAAGACCCATAACGTTTTCAACGTGAAGCACCTGCTGCTATTTACCGCTGCTGCTGAGGATGATGAAGCTGAGAATTCGTGGGCGAATTCTTCCGAAGAAGGGGAGGATGATGTAGTTGCACAAGCCCATGACTATATGGCCCTTTTGGACAAACGGAAACAGACTTTATTTGGGGCCCAGATATCAGAATTAGGCGATGCGACCACTCAAATCGACCGCGTCGAGAAGCCCAACAATTTTCGAAAGCATCACAAAGTGATGAAGTCCAGGCCCTAAATTTAGTCGTTTAAACCCTCGTTTTGCTGTTTTAGTAAATTTTCTGCATTTTCCTATTTTATTTAGATTTTATTAAAATACTTAACCAGCTCTAATCGCTTTGAAATTGGGCTGGGCTTTATTTTATTGCATAAGAAAAAAAAGCTGTAATTTTGGGCTAGGGTTTCGAGCACTTCTATAAAAGGCTCTCAAACCCTAGTTTTGCCTCAGACTTTTTTGAATACAATTTTGATTTTTTTTAAAGTCTCCTTTAATCTAACCTAAGGTTAGAACTATCCATCGGTTGTTTTGTCTTTTTCCTCTTGATTTCTACAGCCGACGACTGTGTTTCAAAACCAGTCGCCACCAATAAGTGAACAAAAGGAAAGAATGTGAGTGTAAAGAACCTTGTCATCTCCAAGATGTCCTGTTATATGATCAACAAGAAGCTAAAATAAAAGAGGATTAGAAGAGCTGCTTCCTACACTCAGCCCCGACAAAAGAACAACATGCTTATCTTCTATACAATCTTCGTCTGTATAGAATTAAGAATTTTCCACAGTTACAATCTGAAAACAATATTATGCATGTATACAACATATATATTAGTATTTAAGAGCAATATCAATATTGATATATTTTTTTATATATATTTAGATATGTTTCATGTGTTTATTAAAAACTAATTTGTAATATATTGGTATTTCAGTGACTACAGATATTTAGTATTTTTTTATCTATTTTTAGATATATTTTATATGTTTATCAAAAATTAGCTGCGCTAATTTATTCGAATTTCAATGATTAAGATTTATATATCATATTTTTGATAGTTTTTATAATAATATATATGTATTATATATTTTTTATTTGAAATATTCCAAAGAAATATTTATAATATCTAACTATTAGATATTTGATATTTTTAATATATATTTAGATATATTTCATATTTTTATTAAAAATTTATTTATGACAAGTAAATAAAACCAAAATATAACAACATATAACCATAATAATAAAAATTAAAGTATAATTATAATTATAAAAATATAATAATTGGGTGAGTTCTTAAGAGGTACATCAAATATATCAAAATTCTTGTTACATACAAAATATATTCATAATTCCAATAAGTGTATAATATTTTTGATACTAACATTATATATAATATTCTAGATATACTTATTAGAATTAACCAAACTAAGGCCCACTAAACAAGAATTTTTAATTATTCTATTATTTTTTTAATTATAATATATAATTTCTAATTTATATAACAATAGGATTATCAAATAAAATAATATCGTTTGTTATGAAATATAATACAACATTAACTCGGCATTATCTTGAATGGGTGTCGATTTGCTACCTCTATTGCGGATTGAATGGGTGTCGATTCGCAATAGATCTATTAGCTTAGTTCAACTCGAATATAAAAATAAAAAGTTAGGTTCAAGC